>OU342745.1:229985270-230368407 GCA_910589775.1 Avena eriantha
CATGCAATGACTGTTATGGATCTATAAGTGGTTTGTGGAAAGAACACACACGCAATGACCACTGGTGGATCGATGTTGGTTTTAGTATAAGAACACACATGCAATGACTCTAGTGGTTGATCCATGTTTGCTTTGTGGTTTTAGTTTAAGAACAAACATCCCTCTCTCTCTCTCGTAGAAGCCCAAACATGTGCCCACTCTGTCTGCTATGACCTGATTGGTTGTCACAGCTGTCATGCGGGATCGTGCGCACGAACCGTTGATCCTGTGTGATCTAACGAGGCTCCTTGCACACGTTGTGCCCTTCACGAGACAACGCGAGATAACACGGACGTCTCCCTCAACGAGACTTCTACAAGAAGGAACATGATGCCGTCCCATGGAAAAAAGTGGTCGAGTGGTCATGTCATGTTTAATCTAGTCCTGCAAAGGCTACAAGTCTACTACTCGGCAACTGGTCATCCAGGGACCACTGGCTATACCATTTTTACTACGCAGTGCACCTGCACTCTCACTTCCGTCAGGCCCCGACCACACGAACCTTCCACGCGGCAGCCGCAGCCAGAAGAGCTGTCAACCGGGGCCCTCGAGGAGGCCTAAATGTCCT
This sequence comes from Avena eriantha, assembly GCA_910589775.1. Taxonomy (NCBI): domain Eukaryota; kingdom Viridiplantae; phylum Streptophyta; class Magnoliopsida; order Poales; family Poaceae; genus Avena; species Avena eriantha. The sequence goes on from OU342745.1 coordinate 229,985,878, forward strand.
CGCATTAAAAAACCCAGCCTATCGGGTCCTCCATTCGCACTCATCCAATACTCTCTCTTCCCTATCTAGCAAAACACCACAATCTTGAACGTCCTTGCACGAACCTTCTCCATGAAACAAGTGCGTGGGGGTGAGTATCCGGGCATCGCCGCCGGGGTGGTGCTTCACGCGGCAGATCTGGAGGAGCATCACGCAACATAGCCGAGGAGGACGTGCAGTTCAACCCCTTGGGGGACCATGTGCACGCCGGTGCTGACGACTTTGGAGGCGCCGATGAGGGCGTGGAGTTTGACGAACATGCTCCGCTCGTGTACCCGGAGGTACATCTATTTCTACATGTTTCATATTTTCTGCTCGAGCTTAATCTATCTAGGCGTCATAAAAAAATCTAGTCCTAATGATTAGATGCAACGTACGAACCGATATATGGAGAGATCTAGTCTGTTCTGAATGAATCCACATTATTTATTTATTAATAAGTTACCAAGAACACAAACCACATTAATTTAGGAGCGAGCTAGGGAGACGACCGTAATGAACTGCTGAACCTGTATAGACATGTTATTGCATCGAAAGTAACTTGGAATGGTGGAAGGAATATATATTTATTATTTTGCTCATTTCGGTTTGTATTCCATACATTACAGGTGTATTCAAGTGAGATGGACTCTGACAAGGAGACCAGGGACAACAAGAGCCGCCATGTCATGAAGAAGCTCAAGAGCGGGAATAATCCCTTTCCGCACTCGACTTGGGAGCTCACGTGCCCTTTCTGTAAGAAAGGAGTCAATCCGAGGATTGCCAGCTTGATTCTGCATGCGGTTGGCATCGGTAAAAGCCCGACTAGTAAACATAAGTCGGCGACCAAGGCTAAGCACGCTGCTTATGGCAAGTTCCTGAAGGAGTATGTCAAGAACGGCCTAGTGTCCCCTTACTTAGGAATCAGCAACTCCTAGCCTACCAACCCCGTCACTGTGTTACCCCCGGCCACTAATAATATTTAGTTCTCTTACCGTATCAAGACCCTTAAAACTATGTGGATTTCTATTTTCGTACCCTTCAAAATATATTCAAGTTCATCTGTTTATGTTGTTAAAGTTCCGGTGCATACTCGTTATTTTGCATGGATAGAGGGGTGCCCCCAACAGATATAAGGGTTATCTTGTCCGCTAGATCATAGAGGATCAACGGTTGGTGGGCAAAACTGAGTACAACCTGAATCGCCATTTGTTAGACACGAGGGAAAAAAACGTGGCTCACGGTACGCGTGTGTGGTGCATGGGGCGGTAGCAGACACATGTGGCCATGCACGGTGCATTAGCCTACGCGGTGCACGGTAGTGCAACGAAACGCCGCTTCCTTCTCCTTTAATAGAGGCCTCCCCACTCCCACTCCCACTCATCACGCACTCGCTCACTCAACCGTTTCCACTGTCCCATCACCTTCTGCAAGCACCCAACAAAGCCCCAACCACGCCGGCGATGGAGAAGATCAGCGCGGGTGGCCATCGGCGCCTCCAAGGCAGCCGGTGAGGAGCCCCCCGTCCCCGTCCCTGCATCCGCCGTAGCCTCCGGCGAGGAGGCCCTCGCCGGTCTCAGACAGACCCGCTCGGCTGGGACCCCTACGAGGAGGTTGTCTACATAAGGCTGGAGAACCCCTACGACACCAGCATCGCCGACCCGTGGTCTGAGGTAACCAGGGTTTTCTCCCCTTCCTTGTTCTTCCCCCGTTCCCATCGTTGGATGCTAGATTGTATGTTTTTAGGGCTCGGCTGTTCGTATTTTTTACAGTAGCTAATCCTATTTTGTTAGATCTCGATTTTCGATGAATCCCCCTGATCGTAGTTGGGATCAGTATTCGATTTGGTTTGAGATTTTGGGAATAATCGAGAGATCTCATTCGGTTAATTTATGCAAAAAATCAATCTCGATAATCAAAATATCTCAATCATGTCCTTATTTCACTCTTCTGTTTTTTCCAACAGGAGGATAGCAGCAACCTCCGCAGCGACGACAAGTCGCAGGACACCAAGACTCGTCATGTGCTGAGGAGGCTAAAGTCCGGTCAGTACAACAACTTCTTCGCCGACAACGTGTACATGTGCCCCCTTCTGCCCCACCAGGACGCTCCCCGGCATGGACTTCTACTCCCTCGTGAAGCATGCCGAGGACGTGAGGACCTACGACGAGTCCGTGAATGTCCACGGCTTCAGGGCCAAGCACCAGGCGCTCGGTCTTCACCTCCGCAACCTCCAAAAGGTGGCTATCGAGGAGGGTCGCTTGCCCCCGATCAGACCCAAGGTGCCCAAGGTCAAGGGGCTGGGCAGCAAGGAGGCGCCAGAGGAGGAGGCGGATGCCCTCCTGGCAGAGGCCATGAGGGGCCACTGATCAGCTGCTGCTGCTGTAAAGTAGCTTCTTTTGTCTTGTCTGTGTTGAAGTAGTCCGCTGCTGCTGCTGAGCAGCCTAATTGTCGAACCTCGTTAAGTACTGTACTATATAACCTATATTATCTGCTTTATCTATATCTGCTCTGTTTACTGAATTTATTTACGGTGCTGGTTTGTTTTGTTGCTCTAGATTTGCTACCAGATTGGGGTAAACCGATCACAAAAGGAACAATGAATGAAGAGAGAAGCTGCTCTAGATTCCCTACCTTTTGGGCAAAAAAAATACAACTGTTAGAGAGAGAGGGGAAAAGGCGCTCTTTAAAAAGGCCACTTTAGGCGTCATGGCGCACGTAACGGCCAAGCCTTTGACCAGACGGCACCCCCCTCCGAGCGCATGTGAGGGATTCGGAATATCGGGAGGGCAAAAGTGAGGACAAACGAGACACAATGTTGCTATAGCTAAATATGAGAAAAAAGCTGAAATTGGCTTTACCATGCAATTTGGCTAGAGCTCCACAATGTAGCTATTCTAAATCCCTAAACTATGTGGTGCGTTGAAACCTAATGCTTTTCCACCGACACGTGTGTTGCAAAGTTGCTTGATCGTGCATGCTTACACAAGTTGCCTACAGAGAAACTTATAGAAGCATGGACAAACGAGCTTCATTTTGGCAAATTCGGGACAAGCTTTGCGCAATCGGCAGGCCTGATCGGCTGGACGGCTTCCCCGGGGTGCAGGGATGCTAGGTGCATGTCTATGCTTACACTTCTTAAACTTGTTAGGAATTAATAATAACTGTACACTTCCTTCTGTCCTATCACGTTACGTCGTGTCAGCACCGCGCACCCGCTGCGGATCGGCAATGGTACGGTGGTCTACGTGACCGGTCTTTGCCACGCCAAAGCCACGTCGCACACCCGTCCCATGGCCTACCGGGACGGACGCCGAATTTAATCGCTAGTTTGGAAACCATCGGTGCTCGCCCGGTCAAACTTGCTTCCTCATGGGTATGACCGGAATATTGGTAAACAGAATTTAAGCATCGCCTTCTGTCTCCTCAACACATCACTGTGCAAAAATCCCCAACTCATTCCTTTCGCCGGCGCCGCCACCACAAGAACCATCGACACTGTCGCAGGCACCGCCTCTGCCTGGCCATACCACCGCAACAGATCACTCCACCTCCACGCCCAGTCCCAGCCACCGCTACCGAAACTAGGCCACCGCCGCCGCATTGCTCCTGCCATGGACGCAGAGTACGGCGTGTTCGGCGATGGGAGCGACTACAACCGACGAGTACACCGTCACCACCCATGGCACCACCAAGCTGACGGTCGTCCACACAAATGCGTCAGCGGAGGTGGCCAAGGTCATCGCAATGTACGAGCGGTGGCTATAAGATCTGATGGACAGGTACAAGATCGTCGGCCTTGACCTCGAGTATACCAGAGATAGGAAGAGGACGACGCTTTTGCAGCTGTCCATGCGCAACCACTGCCTACTATATCACGTATGTAGGGCCAAATCTGTATGCCCGGAGCTTCGCGAGTTCCTACACAGGAGGGAGATCTACTTCGCTAGCGTCGACATCAAGAACGACACTCCAAAGCTAGAACGGGATCTCCTCGTTCATGTCGTCAATCACGTCGATCTCCAACGTTTGTGGAGGTACCCGGATGGCGGTACGGGGAAAGCCGGCATGGCTAGACTCGCTTCCGACATCATCGACCGCAAGTATGCCGACATGAAAATCGAGTTCCCGAAGCACCTGCATGAGCGGTGGGAGTGGAGGCACCTGGATTACGATGCGATCAAGTACGCAGCCAGAGACGCGTATGTCTGCTACGAGATGCTCAACAGGATCTGGCGGGTGGGTGAGTGTGCTGTTTACCACTACTAGTTTCGCATTTCATTCCTAGTTTTATCTCGCCTGTATTTTATAAGCATTCTGTGTGTAAGAACCAAGCTCGCATGATCCCTGTGCTATTAGCTACTTAACCCATACGAATTACATTCCCCCTTTTGTATGCTCAACATTTATTCTTACAAATTCTGTCTATGCCATTTGCATGCGGCAGAATCCAGGACTGACATGCATAAGGTGTGATACAGTCATAAGTCATAACCAAACCCAGATTATAGAGAAGGATACAGTCATAAACCAGATTATAGTTTGACAAAGGTAATACACATCAGTTCGTAATTGCTCACGTAGTGTACTTATGGAATAACATGTTTTCATAAACACAACAATCATGGACTAATAGTCTACATCCCAGCCTGTTGGAGAAGGCAACCGATCGCAGGATGCCTTCGGTCGCTTCCCCCGGTTTATAGATTCATCTACGATCTGACATCTAGGACAAACAACCTGCCTTGGTGGTGGTTCAATGATGCGATGCCTGGAACGAGATTTTACAATATGGCGGTATAGCTCGTGGCTAACATACCCCTCAATTGCAGCGTACTTCAGATTAGGTTCATAAAGTGGCTTATCCTCCCAGTAATCGTGCCCTAAACGCCTCCATGAACATCTCGGTAATCTGTCCTTCATGTCAGCGTACCACGGGTCTATGAGTTCGGAGGCAAGAGCGGCCATCCCGGTCTTGCCGCCCTTCGTCCCTGGGATCCAGTAAATTTCCTGGATGTCCACTCTGCACTCCTTTGGGATTCTAATGTTGACAGTCGGGCTTTCAAGCAGTTTACTGTCATTCGTGATGTCAACACTGGTAAATGTTATGTGCTGGTTCACGAGAAAGCCATGAAAGAGATCCCTAATGCTTTCACCCCCACCTGCATGAAAATGAATTCAGACAAATAATATAGCAATAACTTTTGCAAACAGACGGTTCAGGAACAAAAAGACAGCAAAGTCTACCAGATCCCGTCAGCCCCCTTCTCGCAAAAGGCTAGTATACGAGGACGTTCCCCTTTAGGGAGAGTTGCACCACGGCGATCCTACGGCAATCGCGGTTGTACTCGAGGTCGAGACCTACGAACCTGTTTTCTTCGAGCTGCAGCCAACTCGTGAAATTATTCAGAGTGTTCCTCACCGTCCGAGGGTCGGTGGTGTATACGACATCGATCTTCTTCCCGCCATGTACTTAGATGTCAAAGTGCGCAGTTTCTTGCCTTCCGTCGTTTCGGACGTCCAGAGCATCCATGACTACATGCAAGAGGGAAAGGATACGGAGGAAGAGGGTGATGCGGTGGTGGAGGAAATGGATGAGGCCGTGGAGGAGAAAGACGATGAGGCCGTGGAGGAGGAAATGAGACGAAAAAGTGAAAGATTGGACCGCCGTTACCAATATCTGGAATGGTGCACGATCGTTCGTAGTAGGGTGAAGGTGGCGAAAAACGGCGGTTTTACACGTCGACGCTAGCACTTCCTAAAAAAATTTCTGGGCCACTTGCATGCGGCGGAATCAATTCAAACGTAGGCACGTTTACGCGTGCCGACCTTCACTCACTAACAGGCGGGCCGCACATTTTCCTTTTATGATTTATTTTTTCACTTCCTCTAGACGGTTCCGGTGCCCGCCCTCAATAATTACGCCCCCTTCTTTTCTTCCACGCGGACGAGAACCGGCGGCGGTGGTTCCTTGCAGATTCGCTCCCCACTCGAACAACTGCCCCATCCCTGATTCCACCCCCTCTCGAATCCATCCGCCTCCTTATCACAACGCCTCCATTAATCTACCGGATTCCAGACTCCATTTGCCGCTATGGGTAGAGCTTGGGGTAGCAGCAGGCTAAAGCGAATGGCATGCGACGACGACGCGGATGGCCAGGGCGACCGCTACCGCGAGGATTGGGGATGGCCGAACCTCAGCGCCGCGAACGTGCATAGGATCGCCTCGGAGTTGGACATCATCTCAACCGGCCGCCTCGCTCGCTGCATCCCTGGCTACCGCGTGACAATGCGGAACATGGACGAACAACCATTCGGCACGCCAAGCCTTCTTTACCCCGATAACAGCAAATGGCCACGCGACCGCGATGGCCATGTAAGTTCCAGTATCTAGCTTATTCATTCAGTCATATCGTTAATTCATATGTGCTGAACTCTCATTGGAATCCTATGTTCCTTTCATCGAACGTGTTGTGTGCACGCGCGGTTTGAACAAATCGAACCATTTAAGACTATTTTGTACAGCGGAAGCTCTGCTCGTACCTGATATTCTGGTATTTTCGTAGTGACACAGTCTTACTTTAGGTGATAGACGAGTTGTCAATTTCAATTTTGCAATGGAATGCCTGCTAGTTGATATTTTGTTTCCTAAAATAAAGACAAACAGATTAGACGATTTAAGGTTGTTATGCCCTGAGCTGTTTAATTATGATCATCGTCAGGAGTTTGTTCTGGGGGGCTCTGCTCCTACTCCATATATTGAGTATCTTCGTAGTGACACATGCACAATTTAGGCGATATCTGAGGAGACACTCGTATTTAGGCGATATTTTGTATACTTTAATCTAAAGGTCCAGTTGTCAAATTGTATTTGCAATGGAATCCATGCTAGGTGATTGTACCAACTAACAACAAACTCTGCAGAATATTCATGCAAAACTGATGCTGCTGGATAAGTGGTCGGAATCAGTAGTGGTGAATATCAAGGAAGAAGAAGAGACGGAAATACGAGATGACCAGAACTGGGTGGGTGGCAACGGCGAGTGGCTGGTCCTTTTATCCCAGGATGGGAGTACTTGGACTCTAAAAAATTGCTACAGATCGAAGAGACTTGCAGTGCCATCTTTGAAGGGTGTCGGCATTACTGCATTCAACAGCAGGTGGCCACCGCACATTTCCGAATTCACTTACAGGTTCAACATGGCAGAACTTGAGCTCGTGAAGGTACAACTCCCACATAGACCGCGGGAGGGGGCGTGGAAGAACTGGGCGTACGACCTCTTAGCAGTGTTCGACAAGGCAATCACATTCATTAGATGCCCAGAAGACAAGGAATTAATAGTCTTGTGCGATGACTTCTTGCGGCCGGAGAAGTATGTCAACGTTGTCTTCACCTACGGCTACTCTTCGTACAGACCGCAACACATTTATGTGGTCACTGAACCTAGCGGCGATGTGCGTGTTTGGGAGCCGTCCATTTGGGGTGAGTCATGGTGTCATATAGCATGTAAAATTCAATTCAAAATTCTGCTTACTGACTGTTAGTAACACGCAGGTACCCACGCAGCCCCGCGCATAATTCCAGCTCCGTTCATCGAAGATGCAGTAGCAGATGCTGAACTTGGGACACGGCGCTGGTTCCTGGCACCTCTCGGAGACAACACGGAACAGCATGATGAACTCTTGTGAATTCATATCAGGGGAGCACTAAACAACGTTGGTGATACAATAGAACATATGGGGACACAACTTTCTTCATACCCATCGCTGCGGTGTCACGTTTTCTCGAGGTTCGCATGCCCATCCAAAGACCCAGTAGAGCAAGTCTGGAGCAGAGTCAACAATCTAAAGGGACAATATGTGTTTCTTGGGATCAACTACCCTTTCTTTGTCGGAGCCCCTGGAGCTGTTGAACCTGTAATTGCTCAGGCAGCCCTGGCCCCTGATGCTGCTTCTGCTAGTGGTGGTGGTGGTGGTGGTGTTGGTGGTGGTGGAGCTGACGAAGAACTAGCTGCTACTGCTCTTGGTGAAGCTGACGAAATACTTGGTGATGCTGCTGCTGGTGAAGCTGACGAAATACTTGCTAATGCTGCTGCTGGTGAAGCTGACGAAATACCTGCCGAGGCTGCTGCCGGAGTCCAGGAAGAACATGCTGGTGTTGTTGCTGAGGTGCCAGCACTTCTAGTGACTGTGTGTTTGCTGCACACTCACGCGTCTATCATGTTGACATTCCAGATCCGACCTGGAGCCGAATACACGTCGGGGGGAAGGGGCCTACAATTGGCTCATCAGTGGGGCCGTACTATTTGAAGGAGAATGAAAGACGGCCAAACGCAGCATTCTGGTTCGTTCTGACAATACCACCAGCTCCAGGGACCTAGTTCTCATACTGGCAGATCCGATGAACCATTTGTCTTTATCTTTATCATTAGTTACGCTTATGTGTGTAAAGACTAAGATGTGCTTATTTGTGTAAGACTAAGTTAGGCCTAACTGCGTAATATTCAGTGAAGCCCAGCTTTTCTTTCCACGCCCATAACAACAGAATTGCAGCATAGAACATACAAATGTAATGTGCATACCACACATTTTTGCTCAGGATAACAACCACTTCAAGCAAATGATGCATCGTGTACGCATTTGAACGCATCACTAGAATGTGCTACCTATTGATGATTGATGACATGGATCTAGCTTTTCCACGCTTATTTGCATTGAATCGCTCATTGATTTATTCACATATTCTTTGGCAATGGCTGATGAACTCCACTCTCTTGGTAACTTTCTTTGTCAGCGAGCACTTGTTGATGCAATGCAAAGTACAGAACATGGTCTTCATCATCATTCCATTTAGGTTCTCTATGTTTCGTCATCACGGAGCTACTAATTTCAAATGAAAATCTAATAAACAATATATGTGTACAATGTTAGAGTATGCTACGGCCACGGTACATACATGTTTTTCTACAATCACAAGAAGAAAACTTGATGCATTTTCACCTTGTTGGCGTTGTGCCGAACTGGGTGGATGTGGCTTTGGGGTTCGGAGAGGAAGGCGTCGTGGCTGGTGCGTGTGCGACCACGGCAATGACGAGCTCGGATTCTGGAGGAGACCAACAGGACCGAGCATGGTCGGCATGGGTACAGATCTCACCCGGGAATGAATTCCCGTCCCCGCGCCGTGCCAATGGTGCGGTCATGGTGAGGGCGAGCTCCGATTCGGGATGGGAAGGAGAACGGGTCGAGCAGGTTTGTCCAATTCCTAGCTCCGCGCCATGGCCGCGACCACAGATTGCCGCCCCGGAGGAAGAAGCAGACGCGTAAAGGATGCATGCGCCAATGCTGCAAGCCTACATGGCAGCCTACATGGCAGCGACGACGGCAGCGACATAACGGCGAAAGCTGACAGGGGGACCCAACTTGACGGCCCTTAGCCTGATTTTTTGTATTGAAACGTAAAGTTGAATTCGGGGCGAAAAGGACACTCTGAGTATTTGGCACGCCAACTATAGTCATCGCGGATGATATCAGGAAACTCGGGTACCGTGTTGTCTGGCCACCCCAACTTTCAGATCGCAAAATGATATTCTCCATAAAAAGTGGTATTCCCTCCTATTCAAATTAATTGAGTCTAGATTCAGATATATCCAACACTAAAACATGTCTAGATATATCCGAATCTAGATAAATCTGAGTTAATTAATTTGGGTCGGAGAGACTCATTAGATAAGGAAACTTTAAAAGCATGCTTATTGAAAATGGGAGGGATCTTCAATTAAGAACTGAATTTAGTGGAGGTGATTTTTTGCAAATAGCACAGGAGACGAGGGACCGAGGAGCTGTCCACGCACGAATCTGAAACACTCTGTCGAACGAGCTTGATGTCGGGCACACATAAGCCCAGGCGGTATTGCTTTTTCGGAGTTCGCTTCGGTTAACACGCGGCATAGGAACCTTCGGTGACGTAGGAAAGTTTGGACGTAGTACGTACCACGGTCGTTTTTATATTTACAGTTGAATGGCCGTGCGTTGGTACGGTCGTCAAGGCTTTTTTATCGTCACAATTTTTTCATATGTAGACATAATAAATATAAAAACCAAGTGATATATAATCGGGTCACGGCTATCCTCATATCTTGGACTATTCTTCTATGTATGGAGTTCTGCGACTTGTTTGTGGAGGGATGTATGTGATTGGAGGACACAGCGAGGAATATTTTCTCCCGACATGGATAGCCGCGTGATTTGTGGTTTAATCTGCCATAGTTTGAGGACGTTGTTTTTGTTAGTGATTTTTGTAATTTTAATATACTTTTTGTACTCTCTTTGTTATGGTTTGTGCGGTTGTGTGCATCCTAATTATGCAGAGGTGTGTAAACATTACTCAAAGTAATAAAAACGTCCATTTGAAAAAAAATTGATAAAATGATCGCATAAACACACCTTTTCAGTCAACAATCTAATGACACTACCATCCAATTTGACATGTTTGTATTTCACATTTCTTTTGCTCGCTCACTCTATTTCTCCCCCGCCCTCTCTTGTTACTCTCCTTATTGCAATATAATAAAGGGAAATAAGAGCAGGGCGAGCGTGCGGCCGGTTCGTGCTCGCGCTCAGAGCTCCGCCGTCGGCGGCTCGATCTCCCACCTCCTCCTCGGCTGGGCGTAGATCCAGGACCTTCTATGCGCCTTCTCTCCATCCAGCCAGAAGTCGAGTGCCACTGTCGCTGGGTCGTAGTTCCTGCCGCCATCTCCGTCCGCCCCTGACCTCGAGCCCAAGCTCGCCCCGGTCGGCCGCTGTGGCACCCCTGGTCAACTGCCCTCGTCCCCTTGCCTCGCCCCTCCCGTCGCCGCCGCCAGGGAGTCGCCTGGGCAGTCCCGACGTCCGCCATGGGCCGCCCTGGGTGAGCTCGGGGTGCCAGGGTTTGGCTGGCCGGCATGCTGCCGCGGCCTCAGGTTGCTCCGTCGCGGCAGCCCGTGCTGGTGCCGGAGGTCAATCCCGCGTCGTCTGCTTCTTTGTGGGTCTCTGCTGCTGAGGAGGAGGATGAGGAAGACGACGAGGTGCTAGCCCCCTCAACGCCGCTGGCTCCATCCGTCGATGTGGCTACCGACACCGCGGGAGATGCTGGGCGTGAGGAGGAGCTCCTACCGAAGATGATGTCGGCTTCTTGGCCCCTCTGACATGCCCTTGTGGGTCTCTGCTTCTGATGCTTTTGACGACGAGGATGACGAAGAGGAGCTGGTCCCCCAGACGCCGGTTGCCACCAAGGCTGCCGTTGACATGCCACGGATGCCGTTGGTCGCTCACGGCACCGCATCCTCCACTAATGGAGATGAGGAAGGATGGGTGCTGGTGGGTCGGGGCGGCCGCACCGGCTGTGTGCCATTGCCTTTACTTCAAAAGGAAGGTCTCGAGCGTAGTCTCGCCTTCAAGCGTTGGGCTCGAGGGAGATGTTTTCGGTTGTCTCGGGCGTGACCACCAGGTCAGCGTCTGCCGTGAGCCCTTCAGATGCATCTGTTGTCATCGCCCTGGTCATCGGGAGCGCTTTTGTCGTGCTCGCTTTCTTGCCGCTCTTGGAGATGAGGTGGTCACCCGTGCTTGTTCTCCGGCTGCGCGTGCTCCCTGCTAGCAGTGCCACTCTCCATCCGCTCAGCCTCGTCATCCCTCGTCATCTCGGAGTTGGGTTGAGGTCGTGGGCCACTCGTCGGTGCTTGCAGCAGTGCCGCCAAGTCCCTCTCCTAGGTGTTGCGAGCAGTTCATGGTCAACGCCTCTTTGGACTCTCTCTTTCAGTCCTAGGTCGCCTTGATGCGCTTGGAGCTCCTTTAGTTGGTAGATGTCCAAGTCGAGGAGGCGTCTCGCTCCCTCCGTGAGGAAGTGGCAGCTCTCAAGTTGTTGTTGGCGCGTGGTAGGGATTCCTTGGAGCCGACCGAGGCATGCCCTTCTGATGGTCTGGGGCTCTCCAAAGCACATAATTCAGTTGTGCATGTCTCCTCTGAGCAGAAGTTGTCTATGGTTGTTGTCTAGGATGAGAAGCTCTACGATAGTTTTTCTACCCGTGTCCCATCGTTGCAACCTCTTGTGTCGAATGCCTCTGAGTGCAGGGGCATGGGCTTAATCATGGATCAAGTGCTTGGCTTTGAGAAGGGTGGTGATGTCGACGTTGCAGTCTCTCTCTCGCCTGAGTCTGACATGCTTGTGGTTCCCATAGGTGATGGGGTTGATAAGTTTGGAGCGTTGACTCCTCTGCCTAGAGCTATCGTCGCTAGAGAGATTTATGATTTTCTCGTCACCTTGGCTGCTGCATGTCCTGGATCCAACAAATCGTTTGGGTCTAAGGTTAAGTCCAGGAGAGGTGGTGCTAGGCCAAGATCAGTCTTTGGGAAGGAGAAATCAAGTAAGAAGAAGGGTGGTACTAGAAATGCATCTGCAATTGGTTGATGGTTGCCCCCTTTGTCCTGGCATATCTTTGTTGGCGTGGTGTAGGAGTGTTGTGGTTGGTGTGGTCATTCGTGTGGCTATGTGGATCTTCTCTTAGGTTTTGGTTGTCGGTGTGTGTGGGTGTTTGCCCTGTGTTGGTGTTTGAGTGGGTTAGGCCCTGGTGTTGTAGGTTTTTGCCCGGTTTTCTCCTAAAAACTGGGCACCTTCTTCTTAATTAATGGATGGGCAAAGCTTTTGCCTCTGTTTCAAAATATATATAAAATAAAGGTCGATTGAGGACATATACATAAATAGAAAATGTTAGTATTTTCTAAAACAACATGTGATTTTATTTTAAATACATTCCCATGTTCCATGGATACATACCTCTAATTACTCATGGTAGACGACATGTGCATACTTGTAAACCAAATTTTGTAGAGTTCCTACTCATAGTTTTGAGATGAGAGCATAATAGGCACACATTAATTGTTGTGATCAAATTTATAAGATGGAAATGTATATAGACCTTCAAAGGATGTCCACATATGAGCACCCGAACACAAGCCCGGACATCTCAGTGTCATGTTGTGACTTTACCACATAAAAGAACTTGAAAATACTGGTTTGCCGGGGATTATTTTTGCAACATATATGAGAGAAACATCCCACTTCTTGATTGGACGAGAGATGTAAAAGGAGAGGCTAAGATACACATGTTACACTCAATGTAACAAGGCAACACATGATAAAAAAATGAAAAAAATACAGTATATATATATTTTTACTCTGATTACACATATATCAAGTATCAACAACACAAGGCTAAAGCATGTTAATACGACACACCAATCAATAACCAGTCATTCTAGAAATAAATGGAAATGACCATCTTAATAAATAAGAGCAGTTAATTAATTGCGTGAAAACCTTCTATCACGCAAACACAAACGAAAGGCTCTACATTTAAAGAAGAAGGCAACACCCCTTGGCTTCTCTCTGATCATATTGTGATTCATCTGGGACATCAAAGAACTCATCTGCTGCATCTTTAAGTTGAACAACGAACCAGCATTGCTTAAGTGCTGTTCAGAACTACCATTTGATCCTTTTGTGATATCATCAAACCCATTGCCCCAATTTGCGGCTGCATTATTTCTATTTTTAGTCGCTAATTTTCACCATGCGACAATCCCATATACATTGTCAGCTCACCCGATTAGAAGTCAATGCAAGAACTGCCTCCCTTTTTTCTCGGAAGAATTCTCGTATGGCTGGAAACAAGTGTAATTTAAATTACTAAACACTGGGGGTAAATAAAATCGATAACTATAACAAGCAGTGATTCATCTATATCAGTCTACTACTCTTCCTAGCATATGCATGGTGATTTATTTTGTGGACGAGGCAAGGATATAAGCCATTCAGGCTCCATCTATATTAAAGATTATATTTGAATGGTCATCTAGGTGCTAAAATAGAAATCCTACCTACAAAAGCTCTCACCAGTTGATTGATAAAGAAACAACGAATTCACATAGATGTTCATGTAGAAAGGACATCAAAATGTCATGCATCTACTGACATGACATACAGAGTTCATACGGTATGCCCATGAAATCTTACTGAACATAGCCAACAAGTCCCTGTTGATAACAAAGAAGTGATTACCTGCTCAGGGAGGTGTGGTGGCAGGTTAAGCTGTGGTAGCTGGGATGTTGTAAGAGTATGCAAGCCATCAATAGCTCTCTCAACACACTTTGCCATCTCAGGAACAGTCACCTTGCACACTGAACAGCATTTTGAATAGGACTAAAATACAGAGAGATGTCTCTCCTCTCTGTGGGCCTAACACGAGCTGTAGACGAATGCACATCTGCCACCAACTTCTTGTACGATGCTTGGAGGTTATATATAGGCTTGCGCCCACGAAGAAAACTGGATCAAATAGAGAACCGAGCGGGAATTGTACAAATGTACCTTCATCTCCTCGGCCCGCCCGGAGATCTTCTCGATCATCTTCTTAATTTCCTATGCTCCTTCTCTGCCTCCTCCGCTAGCTGCAGACATGTCTACGTCTGCATCTAAACAGAACATACACGGAACGGAAGGCCATCATACAAAACACTCGGGGGGAGGGACTGACGTGAGAACGGCGTGTAATGGATCGAATATCATCTTGATGCGCTTGGAGATGCGGGAGTGGGAGGCCTGGCCACGGACAGAGTCGCCATGGAGCGCGTCCTTGAGCGAGCAGAGGCTGGACGCGGCGAGGCTCCTGAGGTCGCTGCCGGTGAACATGGAGCACGCAAAGGATGCAGTGCAAAGGCAGCGCACACGTGGGAACCCCTAGCTAGACCCTAGTCGACGGCATTGGAGGCCTGGGAGGATCGGGTGGCGCAGATGAGGTCCCTAGCGGCGGACGCGAGACACAGGGCGGCGCCGAGGATCTCCCGATCGATGGCGCACCAGGGGTAGAGGAGCGGTACGAAGGAACTCCTGGTCCGCGGTGGACGCAGGGCACAGGGGCGGGGCGGACGCCCCCTGTCGGCGGCGGAAAAGATGGGAACCGAGAAGGGTATGCGCGTTTTTTTTTTGGGTTCAATGTACCGTCAGTCCGCGGTGATCGACTCGGTCACGACAATTGAGTAATCGATCGACTCTACGTTGCTGTGACGGACGAAAAGTAGAGATAGACATAGAGATAGCTGAATGTGTCCGTGCTTGCTACGGCATGAAACTGTTTGGTCTGTCTCACAGGTGTGTGACAGGAAACATACTCGTTCGTTGTATTACAAGAACAAGCAATATATTTTTTTCAAAGAAAACCTGGCGTCATAGCACATAGCCACATTGAATCGAACCATCCTGACGACCCACCCAAAGAAGACCTGTTTTTTTTAGTTGAAAAGGGATCACTCCCCCGGCTCCATTTATATTGAAATAAAACCACCCGGGTTCAAAATAACATCCACACACGCCAGACCGAATTAACACTAAAGGAAAGCTCCAGGAGCTTAGACGAAACTACAGCCTAGTTTTAGTCCATGAAACAGAATGACATAAGCAGGAACAGAATAGCCCACAACACTCGCCGAGAGCCAGGAAAGCACTAGCCCAGGATAACATGAATCGTATCATCCTCTTTAGGGTGCGCCTTCAGGTACTCAAGCGAAGCTCTCCCATCATGCTTTGACGAAGCACTGGTCTTCCAGGTGGAAATCCACTCAAAACTAGTGCACTTCAGTTCGCTGGGAGCGTCAGGGGAATTTTTAGTCTGTTTGTCATTTCGTTCATGTACATCTCCAGCTTCCCACCCTCCAGTTCCTTGAAAGGAACCTTTTAGTTCCGAAGGTATAGGAGGACCAAACACCAAATCTACTTCATATTAATCCAAGAGTAAGAATTAAAACTAAGTTATTTCTATTGTTCCAAATACTTGCAGCAAAAACTACATTAAAGTGCATATGTTTCTTATTAGCAAGCCATTTAGAAGCAATGGACAAGAAACTATCTACTGTGATATCAAAAACTTTGAGAACATCATCCCACATGATTCTGGAGACAGTGCATTCAAAGAAAAGGTGTTTCACAGATTCTATTTCCCTACATAAGTTACATTCTAGGGGTTTATGGATCCCTCTTGCTCTCAGGTTATCCCTGGTCATAATTTTATTTTGGGAAAACAACCAAAGGACCTGTATTCTAGGAGGGATTTTCAAAGACCACACCGCTGGTAAGTAAACTAGAGTGACCCCTCCAAAATTAATCACAGCATACATGTATTTAGACGAATAAACTCCGGAAGATTCATAAGTCCAAATAATCTGGTCTTCAGAATCTTCTAGAGAGATGGTAGCAGCAATTTTCAATAGGTCAAACCATTGCACCATCATCTCCTCTAAGAAAATTCTCCTGAAGTCACATCTAAGTTGAGACCCATCCCATAGATCTGCTATAGTTTTAATTTGTTGATTGGAGACTAGGTAGATGTCCCAGAACTAGGTGGCTAGAGGGGAGTTACCAAACCAGATGTCCTCCCATAATCTAATACTTCTACTATTTCCAACCTTCCACTTATATCCTAGGGCTACTACTCTCGAGGCCCACATCACACCTTTCCAAAAAAGTGGAAGGATGGATATCGCTACAGCAAAGGATATTTGGGGATCTAGTATTATACTTAGCATCAATAACTCTCCTCCAAAGGGTCCCTTCCCCTTGGATAAATCTCTTGATCTAGGAACCCAAAAGGCACAGGTTCAGATCCTTGAGATTGGGAATACCCATGCCTCCAAAATCTTTTTCATACAGATAGAAGACCAGTTAGCTAGATGGAGCTTATGGTTCCCTTTTTCATCATTCCAAAAGAAATTTGAAAGATGGGAATCTAAAAATTTCAAAGCCCATTTAGGAAATTTGAAAAAGGACAAAAGATAGATGGGTATACTAGAGAGACAAGCTTGAAGTAACACTCTCTTAGTAGCATAAGAAAGAAGCTTCCCTCTCCAACCAGTAATCCTATGAAGAATGCTTTCAATTAACGGTTGTAAGTCCTCCCTCTTAATCTTATCAAAGTGGAGGGGAATACCTAGATACTTAACTGGAAAACTACCTAAAACGCATTGAAAGATATCAACAAAAGGTTGGCATTCAACCTCATCTAAATTAATAGGGATAAGTTCACTCTTGGCATAGTTAATCCTCATCCCAGAGATTTTTTTCAAAACTAGTTAGGATCCATTTAAGGTTAATAGCTACCCTTTCATCATTCTCTAGAAATAATAAGGTATCTGTAACAACCTCGGACCCTACGCTCTAAGTTCAAGCCTGGATGAACCAGAAGTGGTTAAAATAGAACAGCGGGGGCCCAGGGGCCACCCACGTGTAGACCCGTCGGCCGTCCTAACCACTTCCAAGAACATCGGGACAAGAGCGAGCGGCGTAGGCAACAGGCGAAGATATCAAATACATACACAAGTGAGTATGTATGCAAGCTAGCTTACAACAGTTCTCAGAGCCATACCCTCTAAAAGAAATGGAAATATGGCAACGCCATACGGCAAGATCCAAATATCCTAGCTAGAGATAATAGTTTAGGATAGCTCCTCATACACCAAACGTCAGAGTATCAAGCGGAAGCGGGAAACAAGATCCGAGTACGGATAAGAAGCAAATCGGCATAAGATGCCACATAAAGTAAGCATATCCCGCCCACAGATCTGGCGGATCCCCATCCCCGGAATCTCTACACCGAGTGATCGTTGCCAACATCATCTGTCTCCTCCACCCAGTATCCATCTTGCGAATACACCTGTTCATCTGAATCAGACAATTTATCGTGTGAGACCCTAGGGGTACTCAGCAAGTCTTTATGCCTCTAAAGGGGACATAACCTGGGGTGACGCAATTGCAGCAAAAGATAATAACTAACAAGTCTATAGATTCTCGCTAACCATCCGCCTAACCAATGATAGAAGGATATCCGTTAATTAGAAACAACAGTTATAACAGTATAGTAACAGATCCATCCTCCTTCTCGCTTACCAACGAGAAAGCGGACGAACAACCCATCCGTTGGCAGTTTTATTAACCATTCCATGAGTATTGCACTATTTACTAGTCAGGTATTTAGTCAATTAAAAGCGGTACTTTAGTTATACTTGTCTAAGATCGAGAAACTGTGCCCCAAGTCGTCCATAACCGCGGACACGGCTTTCAAAAAGATTTACCCTGCAGGGGTGCACAAATAGCAACACACACTCGATCAACCTCGGAAAAACCAACTCGAAACCCAACAAGGCATTCACGACAAAGCGATCACAGGATTCATAAAATATTTCAGAGGGTCACCCCACTAAGCTACCCACAACGAAGTTGGCCGGCTCCGGAACGGACCCAGGGTTTGCGACAATGGATGTAAACGACTGGGAACCCGAAAATGTGACTGTGCTTGTCGATACCGCGAAAATATTCCGCATTCGTAAACAGTACAGGTTCTCCACGCACAATCTTAAATAACGCAGTAAAGCATGGCATAAGTACAGGATAGTAACAAAGCCCCAAACTACTTTGTGGCCCCAAGAAATAGAAATGAATAAAGCTCTAGCTCAGGGGGGTCCATAAGGCCTCCCGGATGTGGATAGTGCAAATAGTCAAGGAACAGGAATCAAGTACTCGGGGTCCTACGGGACACAAGTGGGCAGGAAAAACCAAATAACAGATATTGCCCACCGGTGCCTCTTTCATTAGTTATCCTATTACTACTCAGGTTAAGTTGTTTAGGTACCTCGTTATCCATCAGACGCTCACATACCCTACACATGCTGTTCTACGACTCGCATGGCTCAGACAACTCCTGTAGTAATGGCTCATGGGATTGAGGAACATGCTCGGTGGGGCTTCAAAGTAAAGGCTATGCAGTACTTGGGATTCACTTTAATGCAATCGCGACTCAATGATGCAAGAATAAGATAGAGGCAATATGTACTATATGTATGCAAGCATGTAGTAGTGCTTGCATGGCAGCTCAGTTGAAGCGAGAGGTGGATCTGGGTAGTACTCCTGGGATTCCTGATATTTCCCTTGCTCGGCGTCTATTCGAAAGAAGAACCAAACAAACAAGGGCCAACATAAATAAAATGCACAGTCATATAAATAAAATGCGACAAGAAAACAAGCATGCCATGATGAATGATGCACAATTTACATGGCAATAAAGTAGCATGGCAAGGGTGAGGTGTGGGGACAAGAATAAATCATTTTATTAAGTTTTTAGTCAAGTTTTATTGCCATGAATAGTTCTGATTTTTAATAATGACATGATGCGTGCTTCAATTCATATCAAGGATTGCATAGTTAGAACGGGCTCGTTGTGCTGATCGATTTAGACATATTATTTGTCGAATTTGGAGTTATAGAATTAAAGTTATTAATTAATTAAGAATAGGCATTTTTATTGCAATTAAACAATTTCGAAAATTTAAAATATTCAAACATTATTTCATATGGCATATTTGAAACCCTCACATTTTTATGATTCAAAAACATATATTATTTGTATTATTTGGAATTACCAAAATAAAGATATGCATTATTCTTTATAAAACCTTTTCTACAATTTTATTAATTATCAAAATTGTTAGGGAAACTTTTTATACCGGTGGGCTTCCAGCCAAGGTCAAAGACAGGTGGGCCTGCTGCTCGCGAGGGTTAAAGAAAAGGAAAAGGGTTGGGATGGGGATCGAACCCACAACCTCACGGTAAGAAAAGGAGCCAAACACCAGGTGATAACCACTATGCTGGGCTAGAGTTTATGACAGGTTAGGGTAACTTGGCCACAAAAACTGCTTGCGTCGCACCTGGCTCTGATAAAACTGAACTTCTCTGGTGTGATTCAAAGACAAAAATTAAAATAAAAGCAAAAGAACATCGGGAGGGGGATTCGAACTTGGCGATCTGGTACGCTAGTGTAAGGACAGAACCACTGTGTTACTCCTCAGATGTTGCACAAGAGCGGAATCGACAGACTCTATACTGATCCAGCAAAGCTTTGGGGCACTTTACTGAAGTATCGACAGACACCTGGTTTCTGAATATGCAAAGCACCAGAGGTCTGGTTTCATGGCGTCCGCGACGGGCACGCCCTGGACCGGGGGATGAGCGGCTCTAGCATGCTGATTAGGACGGGGAATCGAAGGTATAGCTCACCTGGAGCATCGCTGGTAAGGTAGGGGAAGTCGGAGGAGGCCGTGGCGGCCGGAATCGACGATGACCTCCGGTGACCGAAGTTGTTGTTGCGGACAAATCCGTCGCGTGCGAGGGCTCCAAGCTCGATTCCTTCCGCGGGGACGAAGAGGAGGACAAGGCGGAGACGAGGACATGCCCAGCTCTGCTTGAGGGCAACCACGGCGGCGGGGCGGCGGTGAGGACATGCTCGGCCCTCTCTCTCTCGTTCAGATACATGGCAGAGAGGAAGGGGAAGGAAGAGAGGTGGCGGCGGAAGGAAGAGGGAGGCTAGGGTTCCTGGGTTCCTCGGGTGGGGATTAAAGAGGAGAGGAAGTAAGGGAGCAGGTGGGGTGGAGGTGCGCACGCGCTACGTGTGACCAGGGAGGAAGACGACAACAGTAGTTATCTCTCCCATGATCGAACAGAGAAAAAGGCAGTGGAGTGGTTGGTTCGGTCGGAGACGCGCCAGGTCGGAGTAAAGCAGTAGTGCACCGAGCTCTGAGAAGTTGGTTGCTATCGCGTTGTCCCCCTATTTCACCGAAGGACACTACTGACGCCTGAACGCTGCTGCCCTCTCTCTACATGTTAACTGAAAAAAGACAGCAAGCGCAGCTAGCTTTTCTGATCTTCGGTGGAAGATTTTGAGAGTGTCAGATCTCGGATTTGCGGACGGTTTGCTGCGTTAGAAAGGTGGTGATGCCTAGATTAAGAACATGTACTGGGATACTCCAGAGGACAACCAGGGAGGAAGGGATCTTGATGGGAATAGAGGGGAAAAACAGCAACGCGCTGACGAACTGACGAAACTGAACTACAGTTTTGGACAGTGGTATGGAGCCAACTCGGATGCTGATTTCAAACGGCTCGAAGCTCGGAAATAAGAGAGGTTTGTTGCCGATTGAAGAGGGGTCAAAGGTGGAATGGTTCAAAACAAAAGAACATGACTCCAATAAGAGAAAAGAGGTGATGACATGGAAACAGAATGGTGTAGATGCATGGGCCATGCATTGGAATTGAAGCATGCCTAAATAGAGAAAAGGATATATGGGTTTAGAATTAAAATGCAAATAGTAAAAGGGAAGCCCACATATAAGTATTTGGTTGAATTTGAGATGGCACAAGAGGAAGTGATGTCGTCAAATTAGTGACAAGGAGGGATTTGCAAGAGAGATGCCCCCAACTCATATTGGGCATATAACATTATATCAAAAGCCAAATACAATATATCAAGAACCAAATGCAAAGACAATATAAGAGCCAAATTTAAAACCATGATCCATGCAAGGTGGTATGATGAACATGAGCAAGTTATATTATGCAATGCATTTGATTACTTAGAGTAGGATCAAGTAGCATTACAATGTTTAGAACAATTGTGATGCTACAACTCTCCCCCACTTAACACGAATCTCGCCCCGAGATTCCTAGGAAAAAAACAGACACGAGAAGAGGCGGGTGTTCGGAACGAAGGTGATCCTCATGTTCCCAAGGTGATTAACAACGGAATGGTGCGACCATTACACCTTGAAAACTTGCTAGACTTGTTGCGAGTCTTGCGTTTTGCTTGAGAAACAAAGGGTTAGACGAGTTGAAGGATTGTCGTGAGACAAGAAGGATAGGATGAACATAGCTGTGGTTTTCTCGATAAACACGATAATAGAAAAGAACTACTCGTTGAAAGAATTAGAAGGCACGATCTATCATGGAGAAAGAAAAGACACATTGTTAGTATTAAAGATCAACAGATGCAAGCAAAGATGAATCTTTGTCTCGCCGGAAGAAAATAGCTAGCTTGGAGAGGTTATCAACCACTATGAAAATAGCATTGTTTCTTCCCTCGGATTTGAGAAATGAAGTTTAGAAACAATATTGCCCTCAAACAATAAAGTTCTTTGATAACAACGGAAGGATCTCGGATTGTCTTCTTCTTGCACCGGTGAGAACCAAAGGATCACGCAATTGAGGTGCGCGGATATAACTTCAAGAGAAGGGGGGATGCTAGCTTATGGTAGAATCCCGAGAGAAGTGGAAAGATTTTGTGATGAATGGCATCAACCATAATTGGCTTTACCAAGAGGCAAAAAGGATTGATAAGTGAAGTTCCGAGATATTCTCCACTCATCTTGTTGGACGATGTCGAACACCGGTAGGATGAAGAGGAACCAAGAAGATATTGCATTTTCTTCCACCAAATCATTGAAGATTTTGCTCCGTGTAGAAAAAAAGACGTGATCACCAACAAGAGATTATTGATTATGTTCTTGAGAGAAACCTCCGGAAAACAAGGACGGAAGTAAAAGTATCGAGGGATAAAGGCCACTTCTAACTTCCGTGGAATGAGTGAAATTGCATTAGTCCGCCAATCCAATGTACAAGAGCGAATGATAAGAGTAATGGTATGGTAGCTACTCCATCCCGCGCTCAAAGCATTACTCCGCACATGAATAGGAAAACCATGCAACCCAACTACCAAAACATACTGAAGATCTTGACAAGGTTAACTCATGGAACTCCATTAGAACACAAGGATAGATGCAAAGGATTCACCGGATTCAAGATAGATAAAGATGATGATGTTGTCATCATGTCGGAAGTACCAAGCCAACGGAAAGATATGAAGGAAGATTATGGAGAACAACTGCAAGATTCAACAGATAAAGAAAAAGATCGCACCAACTTGGACAGAAGGATTACAAAAGATCTGAAAAGTCTTCGCGGCCTTCGGTGGATTGAGGATAGAAGATGGAACGAGAGGGTTTTCAAAAGATTACTTGACGAGACAGAGGTGAAAAGAACTCCATGTTCTTCTTGAAATGATTGAGAGAGATTTAGCAGTCTTGAGGAAAATCTTCAGCGAAACGACGATGATAACTTGCCAACAAGGAAAAAAACTCTGGATTGGTTGAAGATGGAGGATGGAATTAACAATGGGCTTGCTGATTCCAGAATTGAAGCGATGTATTTAGCAGAAAGACGTGGTCAAGATAGGTGACTTCAAGAAGCCAGAATGCACACTTGGAGACTTTGGACACAGGCAGTGCTCACGAAGCTTGAGAGAAAAAGACACAGATGATCTTCCATGTTCTTCCATTGATATAGAATAAGAAAGCATATCATGAAGATATACCACCACGGTTTAACAAGATATTCCGAGAATATCAAGTTCAAGAGGCGGAAGAAACAGACAAATGCTCGAAATACTTTCTGAGCTCAACGCTCTTTGATAGATCAACATTAAGAGCAAGGATTCGTGTTGAAGAAGATGCACTGGCAGAATAGATTATCTGGTCCTTCGGAAGAGAACAAGAAATGCCACCTAATTCACATTGTCGATCGGATCACCGGTTACAAGATAAAGAGATCTTGGATAAATAAACAATGATAGCTCATACCTTAAGCAAATCTATCCGAAATGAAAAGATGTGATTCTCCAGTATCAAAGAGAATCTTGCAGATATGGAGTTCAAGAAGATGTGAAGCATGATAAACAGATGATAGACCACCGTAGTGCCTTGAGAAAACTCCGGATTGACAAAGATACTTGCATATGAATAGATATGATCACGGTGTAACTCAAAATCGCAAGAGATAACCGCCATCATTTGGAGCATTGGATTTATACTATTGACCCTATTCCATTCATGATAAGTGTCATATAGCTATGCCGAGAACCAAATTACAATCACACGCATCGGATCGACACACGTTATGTATTTAGCCCAGAAGAATTGATGATGAAGTAAAACTCCAGGATTAAGCGCCAGTGACAAAAGAATGAGTTAGCACGATCATGTTGATAAAATAAAGATAGACAATGTTTCACACACGACTGAAGAGGAGTGTGGAAACACAGATGTATCAAAGAAAAATTTCCCGCATTTTTCGGCATTGAAATACCAATAGATGCGCAAAACCACTTATCAGATAGAGATTAGCAACTCCACATTCTGTGAAAACATGCTGGAAGGAAGAACACCCTTAACAAGATGGCACCAGTTAACAAAGAGTCAGATAGATCGCGTCGGTTTACACAAAGCCTGTCGGTATGGAATGTACCAACAGTTGATAACCAAAAGGCAGATAGCGATAACAAGTTGGATGCAACAGATAGACAAAGAATTACACACACACACACTCACACAGCCTATGGTACTACGGAACCCTGAACACGTGAATCCTAGTTTGAATTTTAGAAGAGGATTGAAAACGTTACACTTCCTTACTAGAAAAGGGTGGGTGGGTGGGTAAGAAGAAAAATGGAAGCATTCCTACTCTCGCGTTTTGTTTTTCCCTAGTATACATAGCTACCAAAATATTTGCTAGACTGACAACGACCATTTTGGCTGAGACCTTGAAGGGCGGGATGGCTCTGATACCAATTGTAACAACCTCGGACCCTACGCTCTAAGTTCAAGCCTGGATGAACCAGAAGTGGTTAAAATAGAACAGCGGGGGCCCAGGGGCCACCCACGTGTAGACCCGTCGGCCGTCCTAACCACTTCCAAGAACATCGGGACAAGAGCGAGCGGCGTAGGCAACAGGCGAAGATATCAAATACATACACAAGTGAGTATGTATGCAAGCTAGCTTACAACAATTCTCAGAGCCATACCCTCTAAAAGAAATGGAAATATGGCAACGCCATACGGCAAGATCCAAATATCCTAGCTAGAGATAATAGTTTAGGATAGCTTCTCATACACCAAACGTCAGAGTATCAAGCGGAAGCGGGAAACAAGATCCGAGTACGGATAAGAAGCAAATCGGCATAAGATGCCACATAAAGTAAGCATATCACGCCCACAGATCTGGTGGATCCCCATCCCCGGAATCTCTACACCGAGTGATCGTTGCCAACATCATCTGTCTCCTCCACCCAGTATCCATCTTGCGAATACACCTGTTCATCTGAATCAGACAATTTATCGTGTGAGACCCTAGGGGTACTCAGCAAGTCTTTATGCCTCTAAAGGGGACATAACCTGGGGTGACGCAATTGCAGCAAAAGATAATAACTAACAAGTCTATAGATTCTCGCTAACCATCCGCCTAACCAATGATAGAAGGATATCCGTTAATTAGAAACAACAGTTATAACAGTATATAGTAACAGATCCATCCTCCTTCTCGCTTACCAACGAGAAAGCGGACGAACAACCCATCCGTTGGCAGTTTTATTAACCATTCCATGAGTATTGCACTATTTACTAGTCAGGTATTTAGTCAATTAAAAGCGGTACTTTAGTTATACTTGTCTAAGATCGAGAAATTGTGCCCCAAGTCGTCCATAACCGCGGACACGGCTTTCAGAAAGATTTACCCTGCAGGGGTGCACAAATAGCAACACACACTCGATCAACCTCGGAAAAACCAACTCGAAACCCAACAAGGCATTCACGACAAAGCGATCACAGGATTCATAAAATATTTCAGAGGGTCACCCCACTAAGCTACCCACAACGAAGTTGGCCGGCTCCGGAACGGACCCAGGGTTTGCGACAATGGATGTAAACGACTGGGAACCCGAAAATGTGACTGTGCTTGTCGATACCGCGAAAACATTCCGCATTCGTAAACAGTACAGGTTCTCCACGCACAATCTTAAATAACGCAGTAAAGCATGGCATAAGTACAGGATAGTAACAAAGCCCCAAACTACTTTGTGGCCCCAAGAAATAGAAATGAATAAAGCTCTAGCTCAGGGGGGTCCATAAGGCCTCCCGGATGTGGATAGTGCAAATAGTCAAGGAACAGGAATCAAGTACTCGGGGTCCTACGGGACACAAGTGGGCAGGAAAAACCAAATAACAGATATTGCCCACCGGTGCCTCTTTCATTAGTTATCCTATTACTACTCAGGTTAAGTTGTTTAGGTACCTCGTTATCCATCAGACGCTCACATACCCTACACATGCTGTTCTACGACTCGCATGGCTCAGACAACTCCTGTAGTAATGGCTCATGGGATTGAGGAACAGGCTCGGTGGGGCTTCAAAGTAAAGGCTATGCAGTACTTGGGATTCACTTTAATGCAATCGTGACTCAATGATGCAAGAATAAGATAGAGGCAATATGTACTATATGTATGCAAGCATGTAGTAGTGCTTGCATGGCAGCTCAGTTGAAGCGAGAGGTGGATCTGGGTAGTACTCCTGGGATTCCTGATATTTCCCTTGCTCGGCGTCTATTCGAAAGAAGAACCAAACAAACAAGGGCCAACATAAATAAAATGCACAGTCATATAAATAAAATGCGACAAGAAAACAAGCATGCCATGATGAATGATGCACAATTTACATGGCAATAAAGTAGCATGGCAAGGGTGAGGTGTGGGGACAAGAATAAATCATTTTATTAAGTTTTTAGTCAAGTTTTATTGCCATGAATAGTTCTGATTTTTAATAATGACATGATGCGTGCTTCAATTCATATCAAGGATTGCATAGTTAGAACGGGCTCGTCGTGCTGATCGATTTAGACATATTATTTGTCGAATTTGGAGTTATAGAATTAAAGTTATTAATTAATTAAGAATAGGCATTTTTATTGCAATTAAACAATTTCGAAAATTTAAAATATTCAAACATTATTTCATATGGCATATTTGAAACCCTCACATTTTTATGATTCAAAAACATATATTATTTGTATTATTTGGAATTACCAAAATAAAGATATGCATTATTCTTTATAAAACCTTTTCTACAATTTTATTAATTATCAAAATTGTTAGGGAAACTTTTTATACCGGTGGGCTTCCAGCCAAGGTCAAAGACAGGTGGGCCTGCTGCTCACGAGGGTTAAAGAAAAGGAAAAGGGTTGGGATGGGGATCGAACCCACAACCTCACGGTAAGAAAAGGAGCCAAACACCAGGTGATAACCACTATGCTGGGCTAGAGTTTATGACAGGTTAGGGTAACTTGGCCACAAAAACTGCTTGCGTCGCACCTGGCTCTGATAAAACTGAACTTCTCTGGTGTGATTCAAAGACAAAAATTAAAATAAAAGCAAAAGAACATCGGGAGGGGGATTCGAACTTGGCGATCTGGTACGCTAGTGTAAGGACAGAACCACTGTGTTACTCCTCATATGTTGCACAAGAGAGGAATCGACAGACTCTATACTGATCCAGCAAAGCTTTGGGGCACTTTACTGAAGTATCGACAGACACCTGGTTTCTGAATATGCAAAGCACCAGAGGTCTGGTTCCATGGCGTCCGCGACAGGGGGATGAGCGGCTCTAGCATGCTGATTAGGACGGGGAATCGAAGGTATAGCTCACCTGGAGCATCGCTGGTAAGGTAGGGGAAGTCGGAGGAGGCCGTGGCGGCCGGAATCGACGATGACCGCCGGTGACCGAAGTTGTTGTTGCGGACAAATCCGTCGCTTGCGAGGGCTCCAAGCTCGATTCCTTCCGCGGGGACGAAGAGGAGGACAAGGCGGAGACGAGGACATGCCCAGCTCTGCTTGAGGGCAACCACGGCGGCGGGGCGGCGGTGAGGACATGCTCGGCCCTCTCTCTCTCGTTCAGATACATGGCAGAGAGGAAGGGGAAGGAAGAGAGGTGGCGGCGGAAGGAAGAGGGAGGCTAGGGTTCCTGGGTTCCTCGGGTGGGGATTAAAGAGGAGAGGAAGTAAGGGAGCAGGTGGGGTGGAGGTGCGCACGCGCTACGTGTGACCAGGGAGGAAGACGACAACAGTAGTTATCTCTCCCATGATCGAACAGAGAAAAAGGCAGTGGAGTGGTTGGTTCGGTCGGAGACGCGCCAGGTCGGAGTAAAGCAGTAGTGCACCGAGCTCTGAGAAGTTGGTTGCTATCGCCAGAGCCGGCTCTGACCCTAGGCCACCTTGTGCAGTGGCCTAGGGCCCACGCCTACAAGGGGGGCATTGTTTCATCCTCCTATGTACATATTATTCATGGTTGGTAAAAAATCATTGGCAACAACCCAACACAGATAATCCAAAAGGCACGTTGGCACTTATCGTTAGCAATCGAGACTTGGTCTGCCTTTTGTCTTTGACTAATCTATCTCTGATCAGTGATCTACCCGAGTATGCGACTATGCCTTGCACCTGCTCGAACCTGGCTCGGGTGCTCAGTCGCTCGCCTACAGCCTGCTTGCTCCATAGCCACTCGCATGTAGATGCCCTGCACGAAACTTCATGCCGCCGCTTGCCCATGCCCTACAGTAAGTCCACAAATCTCCGATCCAATTCATTGTCTAATATGTGACTAATCCATGATTTAATCACTCAATTCCTCGTCTTCTTAGCTAGCATGATAGTTGCTATATTAGGATTCTAATTTCATGTATTTAATACCTTCACAAATCATAAGTATAGGTATTACAATGCCTAAACATAAGTTCGCTCCCATGAAAAAAACTAAAAGAAAATGGAAAAATCAAGCTTATTCAATCACAAAAGGGTGCTCTAAACAAGCACTCTCCCGCCGCAAGCATCATTGATATCTTCGTAAGCAAACATATACTCCATCCGTCTCAAAATAGATGTCGAAAATTTGTCTAAATTCGGATGTATCTAGACTAAATAGTGTATAGATACATCCAAATTTAGAAAAAATTGCGACATCTATTTTAAGACGGAGGGAGTACTAGCCTAAAGGCCCATGCATGTTGCCAACTTCGCCTAGGGCCCAACAAAATATAGAGTCGGTCCTGGCTATCGCGCTGTCCCCCTGTTTCACCGAAGGCCACTACTGACGCATGAACGCTGCTGCCCTCTCTCTACATGTTAACTGAAAAAAAAGACAGCAAGCGCAGCTAGCTTTTCTGATCTTCGGTGGAAGATTTTGAGAGTGTCAGATCTCGGATTTGCGGACGGTTCGCTGCGTTAGAAAGGTGGTGATGCCTAGATTAAGAACATGTACTGGTATACTCCAGAGGACAACCGGGGAGGAAGGGATCTTGATGGGAATAGAGGGGAAAAACAGCAATGCGCTGACGAACTGACGAAACTGAACTACAGTTTTGGACAGTGGTATGGAGCCAACTCGGATGCTGATTTCAAACGGCTCGAAGCTCGGAAACAAGAGAGGTTTGTTGCCGATTGAAGAGGGGTCAAAGGTGGAATGGTTCAAAACAAAAGAACATGACTCCAATAAGAGAAAAGAGGTGATGACATGGAAACAGAATGGTGTAGATGCATGGGCCATGCATTGGAATTGAAGCATGCCTAAATAGAGAAAAGGATATATGGGTTTAGAATTAAAATGCAAATACTAAAAGGGAAGCCCACATATAAGTATTTGGTTGAATTTGAGATGGCACAAGAGGAAGTGATGTCATCAAATTAGTGAGAAGGAGGGATTTGCAAGAGAGATGCCCCCAACTCATATTGGGCATATAACATTATATCAAAAGCCAAATGCAATATATCAAGAACCAAATGCAAAGACAATATAAGAGCCAAATTTAAAACCATGATCATGCAAGGTGGTATGATGAACATGAGCAAGTTATATTATGCAAGGCATTTGATTACTTAGAGTAGGATCAAGTAGCATTACAATGTTTAGAACAATTGGGATGCTACAGTATCATCAACATACTGTAAGCAAACTATCCCACCAGGGACAAAATTAGGGCATAAGCCTTTGATGACCCCAGCTCTAGTTCCTTTAATCAACATCCTAGCAAACACATCAATCATAATGTTGAAGAGAAGGGGGCAATGGGGTCTCCTTGTCTAAGGCCTTTTCCAGTAAGGAAAAAGTCACTTTCAACATCAGTTATCTTAACCCCTATAGATCCACCCTGAGAGATTTGTCTAATCAATCTAATAAAGAAAGGACCAAAACCTCTAAGTTCCAGAATTTCAAACAAAAAATCTAAATTAACTCTATCATAGGCTTTCTCATAGTCTATTTTAAACACTAAACCTTTATCCTTCTTCCTATGCACCTCATGGATGAGTTCATGAGCAGTGACTACACTTTCTAAATAAACCTACCCCTAATGAAAGCAGACTGATTATCAGAGATAATCCTACCAATCACTTTAGCCAACCTATTGGTCAGCACTTTGGTGAAAATTTTAAAGGAACAGTTTAAAAGACTAATAGGTCTAAACTTTTTCATAGTCCTACCATCATTTTCCTTAGTGATGAGAGTAATCATTGCAATATTTAATCTAAAAATATCCAACCTATCCTCAAACCAGGATTCAAACATGGCTAAGAGGTCGAACTTAATTATGTCCCAGTAGGTCTGGTAAAAAAGGAAAGACAAACCATCAGGGCCAGGGGCTCCTTCACTATAAGAACCAAAAACAGCCAACTTAATGTCCTCTTCAGAAAAAGAGGAGCTCAAGATCCTATTTTCTTCTATGCTAATCTTCTCATCTAAACTAAAAAAGTCTTCACTTAAGCCTATATCAGGTATATCCTCTTTTCTAAAGAGATAGTTATATTGATCAGTAGCCACCTTCAACATCTCTCCTATCTCAGTAACTGGACCACATGGACCCACTAAGACATGGATAAGCTTTTTCCTTCTGCGTTGATTAGCAACTGCATGGAAGTAAGAAGTATTTCTATCTCTTTCCATGATGTTTCTATCCCTAGATCTTTGCTTAGCTTTAATTTCTTCCATTACCCAAAAGGAGTTTAGTTCTAACATAATAGCATCTAGTCTGCTCTTCTCCATGTCAGAGAGGATGTTAGTTTCAGCTTTGATGTCTAAATTATCATACTCCTCCATGAGTTGTTTATTATTGTTCCTAAGGGTAGCTTCCACATTAATGTTCCACCCTTTAGCTAGCTTCCTAAAATACCTAACTTTATTTTTCCAAACATCTAAGCTATTGTTACTATTTACTCTAAGGGACCAAGCTTTAATGACAATATCTTTAAAGTCAGGCCTGCTAATCCACCACTTCTCAAATTTGAATTTCCTACTTCTAATTACCTGTCCTTCCCTAGAATCCTAGACAATGGGAGTGTGACCACTCCTAATTCTTGGTAAGGCTCTAGCACTAGCTAAAGGAAACTTAGCTTCAAAACTAGTGGTACAAAAAATCCTATCAATCTTACTCATAATAAGATCTACTTGATTGTTTCCGCAGGTAAAAGCTCTACCAGATAGACCAATTTCCATCAGGGCCCAAAGCTTTACCCAGGCATTGAATTTATGTACCCATCTAAAATCTACATTTCTATTACTTTTGTCTTCAGGAGATCTGACCAAATTAAAATCTCCTCCAATAAGAGCTAGACCATCCCAATTAATGAAAAGGTCATGAAGCTCAGAAATAAAATCTTATTTCTTATCCTCATAGGCACAGCCATAAACAGTTGTAATCCTACAAACCACATCAATAACTTTATTTCTAAGAACTGTACTAACAGAGAAACTTCTTATCTCCCAAGCTAAGACATCAAACAAATCTAGGTTAACCCCTTCTAGGATACCCCCTGCAGTCCCCACAGAGGGTAGGAAATTCCAAGCAAAATTTCTATTACCCAGGAGGTTCCTCAAGAAAGAATTACTAAACTTGCCTTTTTTGGTCTCCTGAAAACCAATGTAATCTACATGTAAAGGTAAAATATTATCAACTATAAACTGTTGTCTACCAGGAGTGGAAATGCTCCTACTATTCCAAAAGGCACAAATCATTGTCTTTTCTTCCTGGGGTGCTTGCCCCCATATTTGTGTACTACTTCTATCCAATCTTCAGACACTATCTCTAAAGGCTCATCATCATGCAAGGCATTAGAAACAGAGCTGCTATCAGTACATCTATAAGTTCTACCATCTACATCATCTAAAGGAAATTCTACACCTATATTATCAGAAATCTCTTCAATCTCAGAACTAGATAAAACATTAAAGGGGTTAGATTTCATTATACCTTTCATAGGTTTAGGAGCATCCAGGTTAGTCACTTTCTTCAAATCCATGGATTTTTATAACATGTTCTTTGACCTGTCCACCCTGGCACTCTGCCTCACAGCTTGAATTGGGCCCCAAACTTTCTGTTTCTTCCTATTATTGATCCCAGACTCCTCATCTCCTAGCAGAAAATCTTTATAGTCAGGCATGATATCATCAGGCAGATCCAAGCCAGCTACCTCCTTCTCTTGTCCAAAGACCAACCTCTCTTCCTGTTCTGCATCCCAGAAACTTTGAGCCTCAGAAACAACAACTTCTTGAGGTTTTCCTGACATACCCAAGTAAACACCATCCCTGCTAAACAGACCCTTCTGAACCAGCAGACTGAAAACAGCTTGAGCTGTATTGCCAATCTCCACCATTCTGACCTTGGAAGTACCAGAGCCACCACTAGAGCCATTGTCGTTGTTGTGAGTCTGATTAGGACCAGAGTTTCTGGAGTTAGCATTCTCTTTAGGTAGACCTCTCCCTTGTCCACCTATAGTACGGTCACCATCATCTCTCCTATGATCATCTAGCTCTTCAGAGAGCAGATCATCTTCTTCATCAATAATAGGGGAGAGCAAAGGTCAGTTGGAAGAGGTGACCATGAAACTCAAAGAGTCTTCCTAGTGGCAGTTTAGAGGGATCTTTACAGTTGACTAGAACCCTAACTTTATTTGCATTATCCTTAAAGATAGAAAGCCAATCCACATCTTCAAGAATTCCACAAGCTGAGACTGCCTGATCAAGTGTGTTCCACTCACACCACTTTGTTTGCAAACTAGTGATAATGATCCAGAAATTTTTCAGTGATTCCACAGGTTCGGGATCATCATACCAAGCTTCAACTTTAACCCATACACCTGGCTTAGAAACTCCAAACTTGGGGCATCCAATGACATCCAATGACCTGCTCAACCACAATGTGTGCGGGGGGGGGGGGGGGAACTTGACCAAGAAGGTATTATTTGTCCCTAATTCTCTAATCTTCCATGGCCAGTTGGTCTTGTAGATTTTTGAGAACTCCTCAGCAAGCTCAGCAGCTGTTAAGGATCCTTCTTCTACTAGCACCACTCCACAGTTTTTAGTAGAAGCTATAGGACTAGGGATCACCTCAGGGACCTGAATGTGATAAAATACAAGCCCCGGGGCACCACTGCCAATATATCTAGCTACTTGATGGGTCCTTTTCCTGACAGGACATTTATCAACAGCATGTGAAGCACTTTTACAGATAAAACACATAGGCTTCCTATCACATGAAGCTCGCAGGTGACCTGGTTCTCCACAACATAGGCAAATAGCATCAGTATAGTTCATCTGAACTCATAAACTTGAAACCACCTGCACCTCTCTTGCTGTAGTTATCTACTTCTTCTTTGGCTTCTGCACAACTTTCTGCTTCTCCTCCTGATCTGTCTCTTGGTTGTGTTGCTGCTACGGATTGTTAGGGTTGGAGTTAGGAGCCATCCACTGATTAGATCCACCTCCAAAATGCTGGTGGGGTGGAAAAGGAGGGTGAGGAGAGCTAAAACTCCATGGTGGGGGCATACCTCCTAGGATGAAGCCATAGGGAGGCTGACCCGCAAAAAACTGAGGAGCAAATTGGCCAAACTCAAAGGGCCCCCATGTTGCTGTTGTTGCATCTGCTGGGGTTGTTGCACCTATTGATTCTGCCACTCATCTTTCCCACCAGAGTTCCCTCTTCCTATCCCCCTTCCTCCTCTTCCACGGTCACTCATCACCCTAGCTCTCAAGCAGCACTCAGACACCACAGAGAAATCAGAGCCTAGACGTTGCAGACCTTGTATTGTTCTCTCTCCGCCACCACCAAAACAAGAGAAATACGAACCCTAGGCTGTGGTGATGGAGGCTTTATACCTAGTGCAGGAAGCAGGGGGCAAACTTGTGGTGGAGATGGTAGCATGTGGGTGTGTGGATCTCCAGGCGTCCTCCAGAGCTGAGCGAAAAAGGCATCCTCACCTTTTTCCTCCTCTCCAGCTCCAACAACCATACCTCCCCCACTGGCACCTGGCCCCCTGCACAACCTGAAACGTGTCCCAAGTTGTCTCCTCTTCCTTCTAACTACCCACCCTGCTATTTCTTCAGGTTCTCCTTCAGAGCTTCTTGCACTTCATCGAACAACACCACCTGCAGATTGAGATCGAGTAGAGCCAATGCCGCATTCATTCCTTCCTCGGAAACTCTGACGTGATTGAGATGGCACCACAATCCTTCAGCAGCCCTCGACGGACATCCTGCTCTAAACGAGAGAGAGGAGAACTCGCCCTTCTCGGCCTCCCCCATTTCCGGTTCCTCACTCTACCCAGCCTCTCTGCTGGTAACTCGAAGCTCAGATTGGAGGGCTGGAGGAGCTTGCTCACCAATTTTATTCTCCGCTTCGGCTTTCTCCGGTGTGGTTGCGCTCGCCTCAGGTCGAGTTGAATCCGAGCCAGCGTCAACGAGGAAAGGCTCGAATGCGCCAATGCGGCGGTTGAAGCTTGAATCCGTCCCCAAACCCCCCGCGAACGAGGCTTGCGGTAGCCCCATGTCGCGGTGTAGGAGACACGAGGTTGCGTAGAAATCTGAGGACCCTAACCACCACGCTGCTGCGATTCTCCCCCTGAATCCCCCTCTTCCTCATCTCCGAGAATCGCCAGTGTCAGCCGTCGATGAAGACCAGATCTGAAATCGAGGTACCTCGCGAGCGACGGAGAAAAATGCGACGTACGGTGGGAGATTGGGTTTCTAGGGGATGAGGAGGCCACAACAAGGCTAGGAACCAAGCGCAAAGGCCCGCCATGGGAGGGAATCGAGGTGACTCCGCCATGAACAGGACCTCGGGTCGAAATAGTGGGGGAGGGGCGGGAGCGAGTCGGAACAGTGGAGAGGCCATCTCCTCCATCCAATCTTGTTATGTTCCCGTTTCATTTGCATAAGACGACCTGTTTGGCATGCTCCTTTCCCATAGGCAACAGTCACATTAGAAATTGCTTATTATTTCTATTTTGTGCATCATCGTGACTTCATGCATATTTTCTTGCTCTAAAATATTTTTGCTAAAATCCTATTTTATGTTGACTTTACTTTTCTGCTTTTACTTCAAATCAAAGTTTTTCTAGATATTTTATTTGTCCTAAAACTATTTACAAAATTATTTGAAAAAGAAAACAGAAGACAATAAAATAAAAATGTTTTTTTAAAGGGGAGGCGCCCACCGGCCAGGCTAGAGGCCCAACCGGTCGGCCACCTATAACCCTGCAGCGAGCCACCTAGCCCATCACGCAAAACTGGTCCACACAGCCGACAAAACCTAGCCCCACACACACCACACACACCGCCGCCACTCACGCACACCACACTGTTTCTCAACACATCATACACGCGGTGCACCACACACAACGGGCAGACACGTGAGCCACACCCGGTCGCGTTCAGACCACACAAGACACGCACGTCTTCGATACATTCCCGGCCCAGTCCCCTCCAGCCTCTTGTCTCTACATCTCTACCAATCCCAATCCCTTCGTCCTCGAGCGCCAACCTACCAAAATCCCTGACCCCGATGGGATCCCCTCGCCCTACGACCGCCCACCTCTTCTATCTCACCCTCACCGCATCGAGCCACTCTGGCGCCCTCCTCTCCACCCTCTCCACTGGAGCCGGTCGTCGCCTCTTGTCTCCGCCCCGATGGCGCCCATGTCTGCTTGAGCCCAAGACTCCGACGCTCTTCTCCTTGCTGGCACATGTCCCCGCCGCCGGTCCACTGCCTCGCCGCACGCGCGTGCCCAAGAACACCCGGGCACCTCCTCCTTTGTGACTTCGCTACCTCCATCGTCTCCACCTCACAAGGCCAGGAGGGCCCCTTCGCCCTCAATCCCGTGGCCTCCTACCAATGCCATGGCCGTCCTCCTCCCGACCCCCGTGGCCGCTTTCCTCCTTCTTCAGGTGCCATGCTGCCCGTCCGTCCATGCCATGTCCAACAACTCCGACGCACCCCCATGAGGCCAAGGTTGAGCCCGTCGACGCCACCCTCAGTCGGCGGTGTGGCGGGGCACATGAGTCGCTAGGAGCAGGGCGCGATGGCCTGGGTTGTGCGGAGCTTGGGACATGCGGGGTGGGGGCGCTGTGAGCCGAGGTAGGATGGACAGGTGGGTCGACGGGTCAGGGTGGAGGCGTTGGGGCAGGGTCGTGAACCGGAGAAAGGAGGCGAGCCGAGGAAGGATGGCGTAGGTGGCAGGGCACCGTCGCTGGGAACGAGGATGGACAAGCGGCGGATGGTGGAGGGGAACAGAGGCTAGCGTCGGTAGGACTTGGGTCGCACGTGGTGGACGGGACCAGAAACAGAGGGCACACTTAGGGCATGTTTGATTCAAAGGATTAACAAAGGAATTTTATAGGATTCTTACCTATAGGATTTTTTCCTATAGAGGCCATTTGATTCAAATGATTGAACCCTTCAAAATTTCTATGGATTCCTTTCCTATAGTACAATCCCATAGGATTTCTAAAAAGAGGTTAGACCTCTTGGAAAATTTTCTATGTATCTACGACAACTATGCCATGTACTCTATGTAAATGCAAATTTCATGTTTTTTCCCTGTGATGCAATCACACGACTTCTATAGCTAATTCCTATGTTTTTGGTTCCTGTAGGATTTCACATATCATGACATGCTATTCCTGTGGTTTTCCAATTCCTGTGCTTTTAAAATCCTTTGAATTAAACATGCCCTTAGCAGTGGCAGGTGGTGTAAAAACTACAAAAGAGCAGGGGCAAAATCATCAGAAAAAATCGTAATTGTGTTGCTACGGAAATAAAAAATTACAATCATAAAGATTTTGTTATTGATATGGGAATCAGCATGATAATTTGATATATGAATTCACTTTAATTATTCATAATGTCATTAGGAAAGACTGCACAAATGCTTCAAACTTGTCTAACTAATACAAAAATATGATGCACTCAAATTTTGAGTTGAACCAAATATTTTTTTAGAGTGCAATTAGCACTCTAGAAAATAAATATTCCGAATTCACCGGAAAAGGTTAGCGTGCAAAATTCTATCATTCAAAAAGAGAAACTAAAAATACCATATATTATAACAGCAGCATGATCCCCACCGAAGCAATCATCAGCGATTATTTAGATGTAAAATCAACCACGAACAATGGGTTGTACAAACAATATTAGCAAGGCATATCTTCTCTCTGACATTTTCTCACAACGGCATCAATCAGCACGAACCAACAAGCAATAGAGCAGAGCAATATACAGATCAAACCAAGACCTAATTTCAGTTCATAGCAGCAGCTTAATTCTGTATAGCAGCAAACTCCATTGACCCAGGACGCTTCCTTTTTCTCTATCGCGAGGCGGCCAACTGCTGTAGGTGCACGGGGTGATGATTCTTGGCAGTGCTAATCGCTGGTGGGATTTCGACTGAGGGGCATGGCCTCTTGGCCTACTGATGATCGGCATGTGCAGGCCGCCTCCTTGAATTTGATTTGTTCCGGTAGCAGTACCAGGTCTACTGCTACTCGCCTACAGTAGAACAATCTAAAGTGGAAAACAAAGACTTCTAGGAAAAAGGCTTGGATTGACAGAAGCAACAGCGAATTCACAAAGCAACAAGCGTTTTCTTCGGCACCTTCTCACTTCCCCAGCGACGCCGCAGCCCACCCAACGCCGACGGCACTCCTTCTCCACCATGGGCGGCCTCCCTCACTCCCTCTCTCAGATCCGCCGCTAGCAGCCCACCGGGTCACGACCCTCCTCTAGTCCCTTCTATTTAGATTATTTTGCTTGTCGCCATGGTTGCCTAAAAGCAAAAAAAATCTCTATAAGTCCGCCGATGATCTATGACTCTGACTCTGGGTCTCGCTCTGACCAGATCAAGCAAATCCACCCATGGCCTCCATAAGGCCGCGAGCACACCAACTTCTCCATCCCCAAGTCCTGAGAGAGATACATGGTTCCAATCAAGCATCCCGAACGAGAAGCCCCCATATTTCACGGCCGATCAAGCGCTCACCATGACAGAAGAAAAAGAAACGCGTGAGAATTAGTGAGGCAGGGGAGGGAGGAGCATCGACTGAAGAGTAGCAGGGCCTGACGGGTTGCCTCTCACCTGTGGCACAACTAGTACATTTTTTTTTTGAAACGAGGCAAAAGATTTGCCTATATATTGATAAAGAAGGAGCAAAACAAGGGTGCCTAAGCCATCAAAGGAAAAAAGTTACATTCCAACTAACACCACCGGCTACCCCACAAGATCCGCCAGGTTTTTCGCTCCCGCAATGATCCAATCCTTTCCTTCTACTTTTATCCTACGCATGACTTCCGTAGGAAGCGAAGATTTGTTGTTGAAAACTCTCTCATTCCTCTCTTTCCAAATTTCCCATGTGATGAGCATGATCGCGGTTTTGAGACCTTTGGGAGAGGAAGCGGATGATCTGGCAGTGGCTTGCCAATAGTCAATAACCTTGGAACGGTCGGAGCCCATGTTAAATAATAAGTTAGGGCAGGAAAGCCAAGATGCCGCAGCCGACCAGATTCTCTTAGAAAACCGGCATTCGAAGAAGATGTGTCGTGCCATCTCAGGGGAACATCTGCATAGTTGACAGGTGGGGTGGTGCGGCCATCCACGCCTGGCCAGGCGGTCAGCGGTCCAAAGGCGATTTTGGACGGCCAACCAAGCGAAAAAGCGGCATTTGGGCGGGGCCCAGGGCTTCCAGACGATCGGCCCGAAGGAACAAGGCAGAGAGGCCATAAATTGCACCTTATAAGCAGATCTTGCCGAGTAGCAACCGTTAGGAGACAGAGTCCAAATAATGGAATCTTCAATTCCCGGGGAGAGATGGACGTCCGAGATAAGATCCCAAAGGTGAATGAACTGGACAATGTGTTCGACGGAGAAGGAGTCTACCATAATATCCGAGACCCAGTTTTGTCAATTAAGGGCATCCTGGACCGTTTGATTTTTCCTTCTCGAGGCTTTGAAGATTAGAGGAGCCAGGTCATTTGGGGGCGATCCATCAAGCTAGCAGGAAGACCAGAAAGGAGCCTTTCTGCCATCACCAATGGTGACTCTAGTGGCAGCATTAAAGAGCTGCCTATCGGAGGCGTCGTTGGGAGTGTCGGAACCCACCCACGGTTTTTCGGGGGCCTTCCACTCGTACCAGAGCCAGCGGAGCCGGAGAGCGCGGGAGAACTTCTCCATGTCAAGGATCCCCAATCCGCCAAGCTCCTTGGAGCGGCAGACTTTTTGCCAGTTGACTTTGCATTTTCCACCACTTACATTTTCTTTGCAAGCCCAAAGCATACCGCGACTGATCTTTGCGAAGGCCCTGAGAACGCCCTTGTCCGCTTTGAGAGCTGTGAGTAGGAAGATCGGCATAGACGAGAGGACTGATTTCACATAGGCACAACATCCAGCCCGATTAAGGAATCTGCCCTTCAGAGGGTTTAAGCAGGAGGCAGCTTTATCAATGTATGGTTGAAGGTCAACCCTTCTAAGTCTGCCAAGAGAAAGGGGTAACCCAAGTACTTGAGGGGGAACTGGGCGGTGGCAGCAGGGAAGTTTGTTAGAATCAGGGTGAGGTCAATGTCGGAGCAGCAAATCGGGGCAATGGAGCTCTTGGCCACATTGGTCATCATCCCGGTATCCTCTCCAAAAAATTGGAGGATGTTGGCCAAACTTGATAAATCCTGCTCATTTGGGGCCAAGAAGATGGCAGCGTCATCAGCATACATAGAAATCTAAGGCCCCTGAGTGCCTCCAGGCATTCCGCTGAGCAGTCTGTGGGCCTTGGCCCTGTCTAGGATTTGATGCAGAGGATCGATGGCGATGTCAAAGAGAAGGGGGCAGAGGATCTCCCTGTCGAAGACCGCGGCCGTGGGTGATTTCCTTCCCGGGAATCCCATTGAGAATAACCCGAGAGCTAGCAGAGGTGAACTGTAACTACCTCGGTGAATTACGCTCTTAGTTGCATGCCTAGATGAGCGAAAGTGGTTAAAATAGTACGGTGGGGCCCGGGGCCACTCACGGTAGACCTTTCAGCCATCCTAACCACTTTCAGAACATCGGGACAAGAACGAGCGGCGTAATCGGCAGGCGAAGGGATCAAATACATACACAAGTGAGTATGTATGCAAGCCACATACAACAGTCCTCAGAGCCATTCCATCTAAAAGAAATGGAAATATTGCAACACCATACGGCAAGATCCAAATATCCTAGATAGATATAATAGTTTCGGATAGCTCCTCATACATCAAACATCAGAGTATCAGGCGGAAGCGGAAAACAAGATCCGAGTACGGATAAGAAGCAAATCGGCATAAGATGCCACATAAATAAACACATCCCGCCCACAGATCTCACGGATCCCCGTTCCCGGAATCTCTACACCGAGTGATCGTTGCCAACATCATCCGTCTCCACCCAGTATCCATCTTGCGAGTACACCTGTTCATCTGAATCAAAAAATTTATCGTGTGAGACCCTAGGGGTACTCAGCAAGTCTTTATGCCTCTAAAGGGGACACAACCTGGGGGGTCGCAATTGCAGCAAAAGATAATCACTAACAAGTCTATAGATACTCGCTAACCATCCGCCTAACCAATGATAAACGGATGTCCGTGAATTAAGAACAACAGTTATAACAGTATAATTAACAGATCCATCCTCCTCCTCGCTTACAAACGAGGAAGCGGACGAACAACCCCCATCATCCGTTGGCAGTTTTATTAACCATTCCATGAGTATTGCACTATTTACTAGTCAAGTACTTAGTCAAATTAAAAGTGGTACTTTAGTTATAAATGTCTATGATCGAGAAACTGTGCTCCAAGTCGTCCATAACCGTGGACACGGCTTTCAGAAAGATTTACCCTGCAGGGGTGCACGAATAGCAACACACACTCGATCAACCTTGGAAAAACCAAATCAAAACCCAACGAGGCATTCACGACAAAGCGATCACAGGATTCAGAAATATTTCAGGGGGCCACCCCATTAAGCTACCCGCAATGAAGTTGGCCGGCTCCGAGATGGACCCAAGGTTTGTGTCAATGGCTGTAAACGACTAGGAACCCGAAAATGTGACTGGGCTTGTCGATACCGCGAAAACATTCCACGATCCAAAACAGTACAGGTGCTCCTCGCACAATCTTAAATAAAACAGTAACATGGCATAAGTACAGGATAGTAATAAAACCCCAAACTACTTGTGGCCCCAAGAAATAAGAATGAATCAAGCTCTGGCTCAGGGGGTCCATAAGGCCTCCCGGATGTGGATAGTGCGAATAGTCAAGGAACAGGAATCAAGTACTCGGGGTCCTACGGGACACAAGTGAGCATGAAGAACCAAATAGCAGATATTGCTCACCGGGGCCTCTTTCATTAGTTATCCCATTACTACCCAGGTTATGTTGTTTAGGTACCTCATTATCCATCAGACACTCACATACCCTA
The DNA here is from genome assembly GCA_910589775.1 of Avena eriantha. NCBI lineage: Eukaryota > Viridiplantae > Streptophyta > Magnoliopsida > Poales > Poaceae > Avena > Avena eriantha. The sequence goes on from OU342745.1 coordinate 230,027,420, forward strand.
CACATGCTTTTCTACGACTCGCATGGCTCAAACAACTCCTGTGGTAATGGCTCATGGGATGGAGGAACAAGCTTCGGTGGGGTTTAAAAGTAAAGGCTATGCAGTACTTGGGATTCAATTTAATGCAATCGCGACTCAATGATGCAAGAATAAGATAGAGGAAATATGTACTATATGTATGCAAGCATGTGGTAGTGCTTGCCTGGCAGCTCAGTTGAAGCGAGAGATGGATCTGGGTAGTACTCCTGTGATTCCTGGTAATTCTCCTGCTGCGCGTCAGGATTGTGTCGGTGGCGTTGGCACGGTCGGAGAAGCAGCAGGCTGGCAACGGAGCTGGCGGACCGGCGTTAGGATTTGCGGCGGAGCGGCGATGGTCCTGGCGGTCCTGGGACTTCTCCTCCACGTCTGCGTGTACAGGGCGATGTAGGGGAACGTCCTCGGCTTCCTCGACCACCTCCACGTCTCGCACGCTCGTTGGAACGAGGAAAAGGTGGCTGTACTGGCGGTGACCGGCGAGAGGAGATGGCGTCGGTGAAGAAGAAGAAGGGGAGAGGCAGGGCCCTGGGGTGGATCTGGCGATGCCAGGGCGCGTGAGGCGAGGGAGTAGATAGGCAAGGGGGATGGGGTGACGTGCGGGAGTGGGGTAGAGATAAAGGTGGCCTCGGCCACCTTTGCTCCTCCTTCTCACGTGCTTGCCGCGGGCAGCCAGGGCAGGGCAGGGGTGGACAGGTGGGCCAGCGCGAGGACAAGGAGGGACATGCGCTGACTGGGGCCAACACGGCAGGGAGAGAGAAAGGAAAGGAGAGAGGGAGGCTCGGGTTAGGGTTTTAGGATGGCATGGAGGGGTAGCCTCGACAAGGAAGAGAGAGAGAGCTAGTGGGGTGGGGCCTGCATGGCAGGAAGGAAAAAGAAAAGGGGAGGGAAGGTCCGGTGTAGTTAGGTTTAGCTAGGGAGGTAGGTTAGAGCTAGTGTGGTTAGGGTTTGAAAGGAGAGGACAAGAGAGAAGAGCTAGGGTTAGGGTTTGGTTTAGAGTTTTTAGGTTTTAAGCACATGCTTATGAGAACAAGCCAAGATGAAGGGGTGGGGGTTTTAGTTTAACACAAGGTGAGGTGAAGGTAAACTCAAGAAAAAGAGAGGGAGATGGGGTTTATGGGAAAAGGTCCCACTTGATCATGCATGATGGGGGACGTGGTTTTGTTGGAAGCATGGGGATGGTGGGGAGATAGAGATGATCCCACAAAGAAAGGACCACTAAAACAAAGAGAAAAGCAAATGGGCTAATAGTGATGGTACTCTTGGATGGCCCATGCAAAAAATAATTAATGCCATGTTTTATTCTTGTGAAAACAATAATATTATAACATGGCATGATCTCATGCATTACCAAAATGTGGAATAAAGGCCAAGCAAAAGAAAAAGGGATTGGATCCACACTAACCCACATGAGCTAGATTAAATGCCAAAAATAAATAAAAGCCCATGGGTAATTAGGATGGTGGAATAATAAGGTGGTGACAAAGAAAGGTGGTGGAGTTGAAATAAAATATATGCCCCCAACTCAATTTGGGCATCAAGCATTAATCAAGTTTCAAATACAATGTATCAAGAACCAAATACAATTAATAATGTGTATGAGAGAAGAACCAAATGGAAAAGGGTTTTATATGATGCTCAAATGCAAGGTGACATGATGACATGAGCATGATATAATTATGATGCATCAATTATATATAGGAAGTAGCCATTATATTACTAGACCAAGTAGCATTACAATTGTTAGACAATTGGGATGCTACAACTCTCCCCCACTAAACAGGAATCTCGCCCCGAGATTCTAGGAAGAAGAAGAAGACTCAAAGAGGGTAGGATACTTGGCACGGAGCTCATCCTCGTGTTCCCAAGTGGCTTCATCAATGGAATGGTGCGACCACTGCACCTTGCAGAACTTGATGGACTTGTTGTTAGTCCTTCTTTCTGCGACTTCAAGGATTTTTATGGGATGTTCTTGATAAGACAGATCTTCTTGGAGATTGATGAGTTCATGGTCCACAGTCCTACCAGGATCCTTGAAGCACTTCTTGAGTTGAGAGATATGGAAAACATCATGGACCTTTAGTTTTTCAGGGAGCTCAAGAGCATAAGCAGCTTCTCCTCTTCTTCCACGAATTTTGAAAGGACCGATGTATTTAGGAGCCAACTTTCCTTTGATGCCAAAGCGGTGCGTGCCTCTCATGGGAGCGACACGAAGGTAAACGAGATCACCAGGGACATACTCCATGTCCGTGTGCTCTCTGTCATAATTGCTCTTCTGGCGACTTTGAGCAATCTTTAGGTTTTCAAGAATGATGTGAACTTTCTCTTCCGCTTGAGTTACAATGTCGGGGCCAAACAATATTCTTTCACCTGCGCCCGACCAACCAATCGGAGTTCTGCATTTGCGACCATAGAGAGCCTCAAATGGTGCCATCTTCAGACTTTTCTGGAAACTGTTGTTGTAAGAGAATTCAACATAAGGAAGACATTCTTCCCACTTCATGCCGAAAGAGATAACGCAAGCACGGAGCATATCTTCTAGAATCTGATTGATCCTTTCAACTTGTCCTTGCGATTGAGGGTGGTAGGCTGTGCTGAAGTTCAATTTTGTTCCCAAAGAATTTTGGAAACTTCCCCAGAACTTGGAAGTGAAGATGCTTCCATGGTCTGAGCTGATCTCAAGAGGAACTCCATACAGAGAGACAATTCTATTAATATAGAGCTCAGCCAACTAAATTGCAGAAATTGTTTCCTTGACTGGAAAGAAGTGAGCTACTTTGGAAAGCCTGTCAATGACAACAAAGATTGCATTGTTGCCCTTCTGCGACCTTGGAAAACCAGTGATGAAGTCCATCTCTACTTTCTCCCATTTCCATTCCGGAGGCTTCAATGGCTGTAGAAGACCGGAAGGTTTCTGATGGACAGCTTTAACTCTGCGACAGACATCACACTCCGAGACATACTTGGCACAATATCGTTTCAACCCAGGCCACCAATATTGTGTTTTCAAGTCCATGTACATCTTAGTGCTACCAGGGTGGATAGAAAGAACGGAATCATGCGCCTCCTTGAGAACTTGCTCTCTTAAACCCGGGTAGTTCGGAACAAACATCCGGTGTTCAAAGAAAAGAGTGCCTTGGTCGTCTACGTGGAAAGACTCATACTTCGGAAGCTGAATGTTGGAGATGATCTTTTTAGTGTAAGGATCACCAAGTTGAATGGAACGGACCTTTTCTTCCAAGAGAGGTGTTGCTAGAAGGTTCAGAAGATACCCTTGATCCACAATTTCAAGGTTTAGCTTGCGGAATTCCTCGCACAAGAGAGGCTGTTGTTCTTCCACCATGAGATTGTTAACATAAGCTTTTCGGCTGAGAGCATCGACCATGACATTAGCTTTGCCCGGAGTGTAGTTGATGGTTAAATCGAAATCATTGATTGTTTCAATCCACCTCCTCTGACGAAGGTTGAGATCAGGCTGTGTGAAGATATACTTCAGACTCTTGTGATCAGAAAAGATCTCACAACGCTTGCCAAGCAAGTAATGCCTCCATACTTTCAAAGCAAAAACAACTGCTGCGAGTTCGAGGTCATGTGTAGGATAGTTGATCTCATGCGTCTTTAACTGACGAGATGCATAAGCAACAACTTGTTTTTCTTGCATAAGGACCGCACCCAATCCTTGCAATGAGGCGTCACAGAATATCTGGAAAGGCTTTGATGTATCCGGAGGAACCAAGACTGGTGTGGAAGTGAGCTTCTCTTTGAGTGTTTCAAAGCTTGCTTGACATGCAGGAGTCCAAAGGTATTTCTTGCCTTTCTTGAGGAGATCGGTAAGAGGCTTCGCAATCTTCGAGAAGTTTTGAATGAAGCGACGACAGTAACTGGCCAAACCAAGGAAACTCCGGACTTCTTTGACATTCATGGGTGGAAGCCAGTTCATAATTGTCTTAATAGTTTCTGGATTGACAGCAATGCCCTTGGCAGAGATGACGTGACCAAGGTAGGTGACTTGAGGCAGCCAGAACTCACACTTGGAGAACTTTGCATACAGGCGGTTCTCACGAAGCTTGTTTAGGACACACCGAAGGTGTTCTTCATGTTCTTCCTTTGACTTAGAATAGACCAGAATGTCATCCAGATAGACCACAACGAACTTATCAAGATACTCCATGAAAACCGAGTTCATAAGCCTCGAGAAAGTGGCAAGTGCGTTGGTGAGACCGAAAGACATGACCGTGTACTCATACATGCCATAGCGGGTGGTGAAAGCTGTTTTAGGAACATCTTCCTTGCGAATCTTGATTTGATGATATCCACTTCTCAAATCGAGCTTAGAGAATACCACAGCTCTAGCTAGCTGATCGAAGAGATCATTAATCCGCGGAAGGGGATATTTATTCTTGATGGTTTTAGCATTGAGTGCCCGATAGTCAACACAAAGTCTATCAGTCTTGTCTCGTTTCTTCACAAAGATGGTTGGGCTACCCCAAGAAGAAGTACTGTGCTGAATGAAACCCAACTTCTCTTGTTCATCAAGCTGACGTTTGAGTTCAGCCAACTCAGCAGGACCCATTTTATAAGGCCGCTTGGAGATAGGAGCGGTACCAGGTTCAAGTTCAATGACAAACTCGACCTCACGATCAGGAGGCATCCCCGGTAACTCTTCAGGAAAGACATCTGGAAACTCACAGACCACCGGAACACTCTGAATACCTTCCATAGCATCATCATTCAGAGCCGCCAAAGAATAAAGCTGAATTGTAGGAGTCAGACTTGGAGAATAAACTATATGGCCTTCAGGAATTTTCAGAGAAACCAAACGTTTAGCACAATCAATAACAGCTGCATTTGCTGTTAACCAATCCATGCCCAAGATAACATCAATGTCAGAATTGCCCAGAATAATTAAGGAAGCTAGAAACGAAGAGCCACCAATCTCAATTTGATTGCCATGGCTGATCTTGGTAGATAACAATCTTGCCCCGGGAGAAAGAACCATTAACTTCTTATCCAGCTGGTCTATAACAAGCTCATGCTCATTTGCAAATTTGTGAGAAACGAAAGAATGTGAAGCACCAGAATCAAACAAAACTCGTGCAGGAACTGAGTTAACAGGAAGCATACCCATGACAACTCCAGGTGCATGCTCAGCTTGAGCGATGTTGACACAGTTGGCACGAGAAACTATAGACCCAGGCTTGGTGTTGATGTTGAGAGCCCAAGGTGGAGGTGCACGAACCAAAGGAGAACTTGCCGCAGGTCTTGGAGGTGGTGGTGGAAGAGCTTTGTTGTTCATCGGACAATTCCAGTGCTGATGCCTAGTGTTTCCACAAGTATAGCAAGCACCAGGTGGACGTGGAGCACCGTAGCCAGGGACTCCGCCAGGCGCTCCAGGGTAGTTGTAGTTGTTGCCCCTGGGAGCCGCAGTGAAGGAGTTTGGTGGCCTTGCCGCGTAGCTTGACGGTCTTGGTGGAGCAGGGAGCAACGGTGGGGTGTTAGGAACCCAGACACGACGGTTAGAAGGAGCTGTCATAGCAGAAGAGCTTGCTGTATCACGGCTGTGTTTCTTTGACTCCTCGAACACTTGCCTACTTGCTTCTTCCCGCAGAGTTGTGTGTTGGAGTTCCAGGAAAGACACCGGCCTTGCATGAGTGATTGCATATTTTATGGATGCATTGAGGCCTTGCCTAAACCTCTTTTGCTTCTTCTTGTCATCGAAGATCTCATCGCCACCATACCGAGAAAGGTTCATGAAGTTTCTGATGTAGGTGTTGACATTGTCAGTGCCCTGCTTGAGGTTGAGAAACACTTCCTTCATCCTTTCCATGACAATTTCTGACAGATATTGCTCTTTGAAAGCAGCTGTGAATTGCTCCCAAGTAGGCTGAAAACCAGAGAGATCTGCCTTGAGGTAATTTTTCCACCACAGAGCTGCATCTCCCTTCAGAAGGTGAGTGGCACATTTAACCCATTCTTGCTCGGGAACATCCGCAGTCATCAGCAACCTTGACACTTCACACAACCAATCATCCGCATCCAGTGGCTGGTCAGACACCTCAAATTCGCGTGGGTTGAACTTGAGAAAACTTTTGATGTCTCCTCGCTTGGGAGGTGGAGGTAGCGGAACAAACTCATTCCTCCTCACGCTTTCCTCGAAGCGCTGCTGGTTCTGCTGCATAGTCCCCAAGGCATTTGCAATACTTGCCAAAGCAGCTCCCAGTTCAGGTGGTATGTCCTCCTCAGAACGGCGTGGTGGTGCCATCCTGTGATTGATATAAAACACAAGTCAGTACTATGATGGAGAATGATAATAATCCAAAATAGTACCAAAATGGAATTAACCAAGATTAAAGGATACAATTCACTGAGATGATATTAAAATATCAACAAAGTTCAAGGCACCTAGAAGATATTAAGCATAACGCACATGACTGAACAAGGAGTGTGGTACGCAAGCTAACAAAGAATTTTTTTCACAAATTTCGGCATTAAAATACCACTATATGCGCGAAACCACTTAACAAATCAAGATTAGTAACTCTACTAATTCAATATACAAAAGCAAATGATAAAAGTAGTGGTATGGTCGTGACTCCATCCCGCACTCAAATCATTACTCCGCACATGAATAAGTAAAACACATATCCCGATACCTTCTTTTTAAGATGAACCTAAAGATTAGTAACTACGGAAACGAACACCCCAAACAAGATAACATCGGATATCAAAGAGTAAGACAGATCGCACCGGTATACAACGAATTAGATAGATCGCGTCGGTTTACAAAGGCATGTCAGTATGGAATGTACCAATAGTTGATAACCAAAAGGCAGATAGAGATAACATTTGGATGCAACAGATAGACAAAGAATTCACACACACACACACACAACCTATGGTACTACGAAACCTAGAACACGTGAATCCTAGTTTGAATTTTAGAAGAGGATTGAAAACGTTACACTTCCTTACCAGAAAAGGGTGGGTGGGTGGGTAAGAAGAAAAATGGAAGCAGTCCTACCCTCACGTTTGTTTTTCCCTAGTATACATCGCTACCAAAATATTTACTAGACTGACAACGACCATTTTGGCTGAGACCCTGAAGGGCGGGATGGCTCTGGTACCAATTGTAACTACCTCGGTGAATTACGCTCTTAGTTGCATGCCTGGATGAGCGAAAGTGGTTAAAATAGTACGGTGGGGCCCGGGGCCACTCACGGTAGACCTTTCGGCCGTCCTAACCACTTCCAGAACATCGGGACAAGAACGAGCGGCGTAATCGGCAGGCGAAGGGATCAAATACATACACAAGTGAGTATGTATGCAAGCCACATACAATAGTCCTCAGAGCCATTCCATCTAAAAGAAATGAAAATATTGCAACACCATACGGCAAGATCCAAATATCCTAGATAGATATAATAGTTTCGGATAGCTCCTCATACATCAAACATCAGAGTATCAGGCGGAAGCGGAAAACAAGATCCGAGTACGGATAAGAAGCAAATCGGCATAAGATGCCACATAAATAAACACATCCCGTCCACAGATCTCACGGATCCCCGTTCCCAGAATCTCTCCACCGAGTGATCGTTGCCAACATCATCCGTCTCCTCCACCCAGTATCCATCTTGCGAGTACACCTGTTCATCTGAATCAAACAATTTATCGTGTGAGACCCTAGGGGTACTCAGCAAGTCTTTATGCCTCTAAAGGGGACACAACCTGGGGTGATGCAATTGCAGCAAAAGATAATCACTAACAAGTCTATAGATACTCGCTAACCATCCGCCTAACCAATGATAGACGGATGTCCGTGAATTAAGAACAACAGTTATAACAGTATAATTAACAGATCCATCCTCCTCCTCGCTTACCAACGAGGAAGCAGACGAACAACCCCCATCATCCGTTGGCAGTTTTATTAACCATTCCATGAGTATTGCACTATTTACTAGTCAAGTACTTAGTCAAATTAAAAGTGGTACTTTAGTTATAATTGTCTATGATCGAGAAACTGTGCTCCAAGTCGTCCATAACCGCGGACACGGCTTTCAGAAAGATTTACCCTGTAGGGGTGCACGAATAGCAACACACACTCGATCAACCTTGGAAAAACCAAATCAAAACCCAACGAGGCATTCACGACAAAGGATCACAGGATTCAGAAATATTTCAGGGGGCCACCCCATTAAGCTACCTGCAACGAAGTTGGCCGGCTCCGAGACGGACCCAAGGTTTGTGTCAATCGCTGTAAACGATTGGGAACCCGAAAATGTGACTGGGCTTGTCGATACCGCGAAAACATTCCATGATCCAAAACAGTACAGGTGCTCCTCGCACAATCTTAAATAAAACAGTAACATGGCATAAGTACAGGATAGTAATAAAACCCCAAACTACTTGTGGCCCCAAGAAATAAGAATGAATCAAGCTCTGGCTCAGGGGGTCCATAAGGCCTCCCGGATGTGGATAGTGCGAATAGTCAAGGAACAGGAATCAAGTACTCGGGGTCCTACGGGACACAAGTGAGCATGAAGAACCAAATAGCAGATATTGCTCACCGGGGCCTCTTTCATTAGTTATCCCATTACTACCCAGGTTATGTTGTTTAGGTACCTCATTATCCATCAGACACTCACATACCCTACACATGCTTTTCTACGACTCGCATGGCTCAAACAACTTCTGTGGTAATGGCTCATGGGATGGATGAACAAGCTTCGGTGGGGTTTAAAAGTAAAGGCTATGCAGTACTTGGGATTCAATTTAATGTAATCGCGACTCAATGATGCAAGAATAAGATAGAGGCAATATGTACTATATGTATGCAAGCATGTGGTAGTGCTTGCCTGGCAGCTCAGTTGAAGCGAGAGATGGATCTGGGTAGTACTCCTGTGATTCCTGGTAATTCTCCTGCTGGGCGTCAGGATTGTGTCGGTGGCGTTGGCACGGCCGGAGAAGCAGCAGGCTGGCGACGGAGCTGGCGGACCGGCGTTAGGGTTTGCGGCGGAGCGGCGATGGTCCTAGCGGTCCTGGGGCTTCTCCTCCATGTCTGCGTGTACAGGGCGATGCAGGGGAACGTCCTCGGCTTCCTCGACCACCTCCACGTCTCGCACGCCCATTGGAACGAGGAAAAGGTGGCTGTACTGGCGGTGACCGGCGAGAGGAGATGGCATCGGTGAAGAAGAAGAAGGGGAGAGGCAGGGCCCTGGGGTGGATCTGGCGATGCCAGGGCGCGTGAGGCGAGGGAGTAGATAGGGAAGGGGGATGGGGTGACGTGCGGGAGTAGGGTAGAGATAAAGGTGGCCTCGGCCACCTTTGCTCCTCCTTCTCACGTGCTTGCCGCGGGCAGCCAGGGCAGGGCGGGGGTGGACAGGTGGGCCAGCGCGAGGACAAGGAGGGACATGCGCGGGCTGGGGCCAACACGGCAGGGAGAGAGAAAGGAAAGGAGAGAGGGAGGCTCGGGTTAGGGTTTTAGGATGGCATGGAGGGGTAGCCTCGGCAAGGAAGAGAGAGAGAGAGAGCTATTGGGGTGGGGCCTGCATGGCAGGAAGGAAAAAGAAAAGGGGAGGGAAGGTCCGGTGTAGTTAGGTTTAGCTAGGGAGGTAGGTTAGAGCTAGTGTGGTTAGGGTTTGAAAGGAGAGGACAAGAGAGAAGAGCTAGGGTTAGGTTTTGGTTTAGAGTTTTTAGGTTTTAAGCACATGCTTATGAGAACAAGCCAAGATGAAGGTGTGGGGGTTTTAGTTTAACACAAGGTGAGGTGAAGGTAAACTCAAGAAAAAGAGAGGGAGATGGGGTTATGGGAAAAGGTCCCACTTGATCATGCATGATGGGGGACATGGTTTTGTTGGAAGCATGTGTATGGTGGGGAGATAGAGATGATCCCACAAAGAAAGGACCACTAAAACAAAGAGAAAAGCAAATGGGCTAAAAGTGATGGTACTCTTGCATGGCCCATGCAAAAAATAATTAATGCCATGTTTTATTCTTGTGAAAACAATAATATTATAACATGGCATGATCCCATGCATTACCAAAATGTGGAATAAAGGCCAAGCAAAGGAAAAAGGGATTGGATCCACACTAACCCACATGAGCTAGATTAAATGCCAAAAATAAATAAAAGCCCATGGGTAATTAGGATGGTGGAATAATAAGGTGGTGGCAAAGAAAGGTGGTGGAGTTGAAATAAAAGATATGCCCCCAACTCAATTTGGGCATCACGCATTAATCAAGTTTCAAATACAATGTATCAAGAACCAAATACAATTAATAATGTGTATGAGAGAAGAACCAAATGGAAAAGGGTTTTATATGATGCTCAAATGCAAGGTGGCATGATGACATGAGCATGATATAATTATGATGCATCAATTATATATAGGAAGTAGCCATTATATTACTAGACCAAGTAGCATTACAATTGTTAGACAATTGGGATGCTACATGAACAAAGAAGCCAGCAGAGCCCGCCATCTCGGGGGGAAACCAAGGCGCTGCATGAGGTCCAGCATATAGTCCCAGGGGACCGTGTCAAAAGCTTTAGCAAAATCTAACTTAATGAGCAGGGCAGATGTCTTGCTGCGGTGAAGTTTGCGGGCTGTGTTTCTGACATACATGAAGTTATCATGGATGGTTCTAGTCTTTATGAAAGCACTTTGGCAACGAGAGACAATGGCATCCATCTTCGGGCTGAGTCGACGAGCCATAGCTTTAGCAATGATCTTTGGGACGACATGAATGAGACTTATAGGTCTATAGTCAGTGACTGCTTCCGCACCATCCTTTTTCGGGATGAGGATGATGTTAGCCCTGTTTAGGATGTGAAAGTTGGAGGTTGCCATCTCAGAGAAGGCGTTGATAGCTTTCATGAGATCATTCTTAATGATATTCCAGCATGTCCGGAAGAAAGCAATGGAGAAGCCATCAGGGCCGAGGGCCTTATCCCCAGGCATATCGTCAAGCGCCTCCTTAATCTCGAGCTCAGAGAAAGGCAGGTTGAGATCATCTAAAGTATGAGAAGTGGGGTTGAGAACAGTTCAGTTGAAGTCGAGTTGGCGGGGAGGCGGCCTACCTAGAGTTTGGGAGAAGTGTTCAAAGATAACCTTCTCCTTATCTTCGTGTGTCGCAGACCAACCGTCGTTATGCTTAAGCCTTTGGATGTGGTTCTTGCGTTTCCTCGAGACAATCCGCATATGGAAGAACTTAGTATTGCCATCTCCTTCGCGGAGGTAGTTTATTCTTGAAGCCTGGCGTTTCCTGGATCGTTCCATGGCGGCCAGACCCATAACCCTTCTTTTGAGGCTGGCACGAAGGGCCCTTTCATCCGCGGACAAGGTTCGGGACTCCTGAGCCATATCCAACTGGAGGATGACAGCCAAGGCCATAATAAGCTGAAGTTTGTGGTTCGAGAAGAGGCCCTTGCTCCAAGAGCGCAAGCACTGCGCCGTAGTTCTGAGCTTGTAATTGATCACATGTACCGGCTGAGTGTGAGAAGAGGGCGTCGACCATGCTTGCTGGACCTTCTCCTAGAAGCCTAGCATTTTGGTCCAGAAAGATTCGAAGCAGAAGGTCGGAGGTTTGTGAGGGCCGCTTTGGTTGGATAGGAGGAGCGGACAGTGATCCGAGATAGATGATGAAAGTGCGTGTAGAACGTGATTCTCAAAAACCAGGTCCCAGCTCGGGTTGCAAAAAGCACAGTCCAGCCTCTCGAGAGTGGGGTTCTCTCGTTCGTTACTCCAGGTAAACTTCCTGTTCTGTAGTTTGATCTCTTTGAGTTGGCTTGTGTTGAGAGCGCACCTAAATTGATTCATCAGGCGAAGATTCAGCTTGTCATTGTTCTTATCTCCCACTTGATATATAAGGTTGAAATCTCCGATGATGAGCCATTTCTGGTCATTGGGAGGGGTAATAGCGATTATTTCAGCAAGAAAAGCCCCCTTGTTAGCATCAACACTTGGACCGTATACCGTGGTGAGGAAGAACGAAGTGCCACAAGCTCTGATGCTGACCTCGGTGGAGATGAGGTGAGCACCGATATGGATGTTTGTGATGGACACATGATCTTCGTCCCAGAGCAGAAGTATGCCTCCACGTGTGCCGATGGCCGGTCTATGAGCGAAGGCCTTAAGTCTGAACCCACCGATATAGGTCGCGGTTTGGTGGTCTACAAAGTCCAACTTTGTTTCTTAGATACAGGCGATATGGCACGGCGTGTCAGCAAGGAAGGCATGCACGGTGTCTTTGCGGGCTTGATCGTTTAGCCCACGAACATTCCAGTCAGCAATGTTGACGTTTGGCCCAATCATTTATATTGATAAAAAAGGAGCGACGAACAGGTAGAAGTTTGCGGCAAACAAATGGAGCGAGGGATGGCAGGTCCGTCCCCAAGGCCAAAGACAGAACAAGGCGACATCTCGAACTAAGCATTCGCGGTCAGCTCAGCGACTTCAGGTTCAGCGCCGTTCAGGCCACCCATAGCGATTAGGGCTTCATCAGCTTCGGTAATGCTTCGAACATTGAGCTTGAACAGGACGGCTAGCGCGTCAATCGACTTTCAGGCAACTGCGTTTTGAAGCGTTTGACGTATTCGTCCCGGGCCTGGATCAACGACACCCCTTCAGAGGCTACGCCCAATTTTGCATTGACCACGTGAATGGCTTTGTCCAGGGCATGCATCTTTGGCTTGGCGCCCAAACATGCACTTCGTCTAGCTTCAGAGAAGGGCGAGGTATTGTCTGGCCTGGCGCGGGGTGAGATCGGGACTGGTGGAGGCAGAAGCGGCACATGAGGTCGATCGAAGAGGTCTTCCACAGATTCCAACCTAGGCGGGACGATCGACTTCGCAGTCAGAGCCGCGACTGTTCGAGGCGCGTTTGGTGGGGGCGTGGCCATCACCAAAGCCAGGGGCTCAATAGTCAGCTTCAAACCGTTGTTGTTGTCCACTGGAGTAGGGGGTACCTTGTCCGTCAGCACGACGACATCATCAGGCACATAGGGCCAGTCCTCATCGGCCTCGTCTTCAGTGAGCAGTTCCCAGGAAGCAGGCACATGCCTTGGAGAGGGAGATGCTGGAAGTGGCTCGCGTTGAGGCGAGAGATCCTCTTGGGTGACCATCAGGTCCTCAGTCCAGGAGCGAGTTGGCGGCATGTCTGGGAGAGGGGTAGCGGCCACCAGAGCATCAGAGCTGGGCAGCATCTTGACCGAAGGCAGGCCTGGAGGTGGCGTGGCGAGCTTCGAGGAGCTCAGCAAGAGAGCATCAGGGGGGCCCTGATGGCGGTGAGCCAGTCACGACAGGAAACACACAGCGGGGGCCCAGTAGTAGCGACCGGAGGGGACGAAATCGGTAGCTGGTTGTGCACAACGATGGAGAGGAGTTTCGCCGCCGAGGAGGAGCGCTGGTAGCCGCTGTGTCCACATGAGTAGTGGCGAGAGGAGCGACGGTTGTCTCGGCCACTTCGCTGCCCGCCAGTCGTTGAGCGCTTGTCGATGCTTCGGGCACGCGAGCTGCCGTGCGTGCGCCGAGGAGAGCCGCGGTCTGAGTCATCATCATGGCGGCGTCGCGAGGAGTGCTATCGATCGTCGCAGCGGCGACCTAGTCTGGAACGGCTGCAGCGACGATCATCTTGTCCACGGGAAAAGGGGCACCTGTCGAGGTCGTCGCGGTCTTGAGAGCGAGCAGGACGCCTAGAGCTGCGGTCAGTGTGACGGGAGCGGGAGCGTGCTCATCACGGCGACTAGCGTGTCGAGAGTGGGAGTGCCGGTCGTCGTCGCGCCCACCATGGCGCCACGAAGGCTTGTCGAGCTCTTGATCAACCGCATCTTCATGGCTCGACCGAGGATTCTTGACTTGTGGCCGTAGATTGCCGAGGGGGGGATCAAAGCCGGGAGGATTGAGCCCGAGCCCAACCCAACTGGCATGCCGTCGATGGTGCCCAAGTGACATGGAGGGAAGGAGTGTATCGCTGGCTTGAAGTCCGAAATGGGATCGCCACCATCCAGAGCGCCATTGAAGTCCTCAATGCGGTCGATATGTAGAATAACTCGAAAAGTCATAGGCCTGTCCTCGTCGATACACAACTTGGAGGAGAGGCTGCAGGGCGCCTTGTTGACGAACGTGCACCACAACACCTTGGGGATGCGACGAGGGGACGGAGTCCACACCCACATGCCGAAGGAGGTAGTGTCCTCCATGTTGGTGAAGCCGTCGTCGAGCCGCTGTACCATGCAGTTTCGGCCCACGAGCTGGTCCACGACCTCCGGGCGCCAAGCGAAGGGGGGCAACCCATCGACCACCACGTGAGCGCGGTAGTGGAGGTCAGCGTTGTAGCCATGTGAGACGACGCGCCATGGTCGGAAGTGGACGTCGAGGCCGTCGAGCTTGAAGTTGCAGCGGTCGGTGCTCATCACCCGGTCACGCAGCTCGGCGGTGGAGAACTTGACGATGTATTGCTCGGGGAAGTGCGTGCTAACCACCAGGTCAGGAGGGCGGAGACGGAATTTTCGGCAGAAGACATCCTCGACGTCGGACCGATCCGCTCCTGATGGCGCGGAGAGCACCCATGCCACAATGGCCGAGCTTTCCCAGTCCAGACGCGCGCGGTCGAGGTCGTAGGAGGTGGCGATGTAGCACGTGTCCTCCTCATCGTGGAACGACAGGTCGCCGATGCCGGCCATGTCAACTGGGGCGTCGCCTATGCAAGCGAGAGACGACGAGGGAGGGGCGTCAGCTGACAGCCTTCCAGGAGCAGGTAGAGGAGGGGTCGGGCGCCAGGCAGGCCTAAGGTAGCGAGCGCGAGGGCAGGCGGCGACGAGGTGCTCAGGTGACTTGTATCTGTGGCAGCAACGGGGGGGGGCATTTTGTAGTCCTGCGGTGGGGCGCCTCGACTCCCCCTTGAAGGAGGGGCATTGGTGAGCGGCGGGCGACGGTTCGGGCGTCGTGGCAGGCCTCGCGTCGCGCGCGGCGTGACAGTACGCGCGTCCATCCCTCTTCCTCCTCGAGAAGACTCGGGGACGGCGCGGAGTGGCGGCGCGGTGGAGAGGAAGCTGTAATGTCCGGGAGGTGAGGAGCCGGGAGATTAAAACGCACCGATCTGGCGGGCCGCGCCGTCCGGGGAGCTAAAGACCGAAGGATGCCCTTCGGGGCGGCGGCCATAAAGGTCGAGGAAGATGGGCAGCCCGCCTGGCGCCACGCGGACAGAGCCGCGTTGACCCGGCCGCAATCTTCCGCAGATGGCGCGTCGAGGTCGAGGAAGCCCACGACCAGGCTCCTGGGGCGCCGCGGCACGAGCTCCACGCGCGCCGGCGTCGGAGGGGCCGCCGAGATTGGGGCGATGCCGGTTGTAGATCTTAAGTCCGTGACGGACGAGGGAGGCGCCTTGCCGAGAAAAACTGGAGAGAAGTTGGCCGGTAGGGTGGGTGGAGGTGGAGGGAGGTTTGGGGAGGGGCCGCCGTATGCCTGGGTGCCGGCGTGGCGCGGCGGCGCCGGCCCACCGCGCGGGGGGGGGGGGGGGGGGGGGGGGACGGTCCGGGAGAGCAGGCGCGGCTAGTCATTCGCATTGCCAACCCCACTTTTCAAACTCCCCTGCAAAATGTTCTACATGAGTTAACTACTACATATTAGAATTTTTTAGTTTCTGCTACAGAACCCTCCACTCCCTCCACTTAGGCCTTGTTCGGTTAATCCTCTTCATAGGTGGATTAGAGAGGATTAAAGGAGATTTTGACTTAGATGGGATCTAATCCACTTCTATCCATTTCAATCCCTCCCGATCCCTACGGAGATCGTGCTTTTCTTCTAGATTGAGTTTGGGCACTCCTGGTCTATGGATGTTTTTCGGCTAAAAGTTCTTAGGGAGATCTTGATATGGTTGGGGGTGTCTCTTGTGTGTAGATTGTCCAAACAAATTGGCTGATTTAAATTTCCTTCACTCAAGATTTGTTGGGTAGCCCCGTTCGTCCAACCATCGGTATTCCGGCTGGATGTTCCAACCGGTAGTTCCGGTTGCTCACCAAAACTTTCAGTGAACATGATTCTACACTCGTTCTTTGTATTTCTTCAATCTGCACCTCTTAAAGAGGTGAGAACGGGGCGAAATCCACCCCTAACCCAGCCAACACCACGTACAATTAGCCTAATTATTCAGCCCACACCGGACCATTATTCCTTTGGAGAATCCAAACCGTCCCACACCAAACGATTAATGCGACCGCTCCACATGCAAAATTCGGGCTGAGCCTGTGGGTTGAAACCGTGGATTCCAGGAGGCGCCTGAACACTGCCTGCCTGAACGCTGCCTACCATGTTATAAAAATACAGCTAAACTATAAAAATACACTAGTATATATTGTATATACTTGCATTTCCTGCTAGCTAAACTATCAAGTATCATCATAAAAATCACGAGATACAAAAATCTAAAAATCCCACGAATATATTACAATTTACAAGTGCAGTTGTTCTAGAGCATACATTAGTATTGATAAAACTACAAACATCTCCACAACAAAAATCCATGCTATGGCAGGTGACGATGAGAGCGACAAAGACTAGATGCTTCAGTCCAGTCAAAATATTTACCAGGTATATACAATCAACAAGACGAAATACCCAGCATAGGATAAAGTACCTAGTTTGGTATTAAAGTTGGCACTGATAGTTGCAACAAAATCAGGAAATCCAGTTCGTTGGGAGTTTTCACAAAACATGGTAGCCAAATAATAATATTGTGTACTCACCAATGCTTAATTCATTTTCTAGCTAATTTAGAGATGTCCAAAGGGCTAGAACAATATTCTACAACTACCACCAAGACATGTACATAAATTAAACAAGAGAGGTTGATCATTTTACATCAAACTAGGCAGATAATCTCTTGCAATGGATTAGAGCAGCAAGAACTATCTTTGCACTAGCTACCATTACATACTAAACAAAGAAATGCCGAGAGTAAGCTTACCAATATTTAGAAATCGCAATTCACCTTATTACCGGTTACAAATGCACTAGATGCACAAGCCAAACAAGGCACCCAAAGCAAGTTGAGTACATCTCTGCAGAAATATTTATGGTTAACTTTGCACTTCAGGGGAACAAGAAACTTGGTCATGAATTGTCGACTTCTCTTACGGTCGAAAACAAATCCAACATCTGTTGATTTTTTATTAAGAGTCGCCAGAAACCTAGATCTAACCTCAGCTCCAATCAATCGACATGACTCTGAAATATGGCACAAGAGGCTGCTAGTTTCAGACTTCCTATTGCAAGTAAGCTTCATTGCACAATACTTGTAGACAACTTTCGGAACATCACCCACAAAGACAAGATCTTGTTCAAAATGCTACCACACTTTTGACCTCCTACCATGTGGTGCCATAGAAGGTGCATCACCAGTGCCAGAGCTCTCGGACATATCCGCAGACATGTTAACAAGTCTGGCTATCAAAATTAGAGACGTAGAAGACATGTCAAAATAAATCATTTGACTACAGATTAAATTTAAAATAGGACAGTTTGTATTTTACAACAAGATATGTAAAATAGCAAGATATTTGTAAAACACCAACTAAATGTCATTCACACTCACAACAATGTCAATAGGGTAGGCAGCTGCTGCATCAGTATTGATTCATCAGTAGTACAGTACAACGCAAAAGATTTGGGGAGTACCAAGCATATGCTCGGTACTACTGTTGTGCTGCTAGTACACCCTAGAGTTGCCATGCGTGCCACTAGCAGCAGCTCAGAAGCAGGCAGGGCGATCGATCATGAGGGAATTGATATGTTGCAAACGTATCTATAATTTTTGATGTTCCATGCTTGTTTTATATCTACTTTCTTATATTTTGTCCACACTTTGGAGTACTTTTACATATTTTCTGGAACTAACCTATTAACAAGATGCCACAGTGCCAGTTGCCTGCTTTCTTCTACTTTTGGTTTCAGAAAAGCCAGAAAATAAATATTCTCGGAATTGGACCGGACAAAAGCCAAAGTTGATATTTTACCGAAAGACTCACGGAGGCAGAAGACGAGACTGAGAGGGGTCAGGGGCTGGTATTTACTGGAAGACTCACGAAGCCAGAAGTGTGCAGGTATTTCAATGAACCAAGTTAAGATGAAGCTATTCCCTTTTTCACTTAAGGGCAAATCAAGGGAGTGGTATGAGCTACTAGATGATCCTCATCATTTGGAGTGGAAGGAACTTGAATCTCTCCTTTACTCTAAATTTTATCCTCCTCATGAAATTTATAAAGATAGGAATTATATTTATAATTTTCATCCTCATGATGGAGAAAGTATTGCCCAAGTATGGGGGAGATTGAAGTCACTAATGCTCAAATGTCCCATTCATGAGATCCCCAGTAATATTGTTATTAATAATTTTTATACAAGGCTTTCAGGACATTACAAGGACTCTCTAGATACTTGTTTAGAGGGATCCTTCACAAGTAAGGAGGTTAAAGCTAAGTGGGATCTTCTTAAAACAATTCAAAGCAATACCGAAGATTGGGATAACATCAAAGGTAAAGAACCAGATATAAAATATGAGTATGATTGCATTAAGTCTTTTGCTGAAACTGCTGATATTCAAGAGCTAAGTGCTAAATATGGTCTTGATCCCCAAATTCTTGTTGATTGTTGTAGAGCCTTTGCTTCTCAAATTAATGCTCCTAAAGAAAAATGGGACACATATCATGAACCTTTTAAAGACACTTGCATGGAAAATGAAATTGTTATTAATGATAGCAATAAACATGCTCAAACCTCTGAAAGTACTATTTCTTATAAGCATGTTAATTTTTGTGGAATACATAGACCTTGTGAGAATAATCAAGTTGAAGAAGAATATTGTATCACCCACAGGAATGAAAAAACTAGAATGTGGCATAGGGCTCTAAATGATCTTGGTAAAAGAGTTTGTGCTCTCTATCCTTTTGTTTGTGAACTTTGATTTCCCCTAAGCACGTTGCTCCTATCATAGTTTTTGATGAGTCTAAACTCGATGATGTTCCTATGCCTGTTACCTATAATAGTGATCATGATTGGGAAAAGCACACTACTTTTGATATTGAAAATCTCCTTGGTACCAATTCTGAAAATGATGATATTAATAATTTTTGTACTATTAGTGCTATCCATTTTCCTTCCAATGATGATATGTTTACAAATGAACACACTTTGGAAGATAGCTATTCTATTGCTTATGATGATACTATACCTCCAATATATGTTGATTACAATAATGAATATGATATTTTCAGTCCACCTACTATTGAGGATAAAATTAATTATGATTACAATATGCCTCCTATATTTGATGATTATGGTGATGAGAATAATAATGATCGCTATTTTGTTGAATTTGCTCCCACTACAATTAATAAGAATGACTATGTTCATGTGGAGAGTATTAATTCTTTTATGCATGTGGCTCATGATAAGAATGTTTTATGTGATATTTATATTGTTAATTTTATTCATGATGCTACTGAAAGTTATTATGAGAGAGGGAAACATGGTTTTATGCATCACAACAATATTAATCTTCCCCTCTTTATGTTGAAAATTTTGAAGTTGCACTTATTTTTCTTTCCTATGCTTGTTGCTTTGTGCTTTCATGACTTGTTTCTTTACAAGATTCCTATGCATAGGAAGTGGTTTAGACTTAAATTTGTTTCATATTTGCTTCTTGTTGCTCTCTTTTACTTCAATTCATATTTCTTATGTGAGTATCATCGAAATTATCATGCCTAGCCCAAAGGCGTTAAAGAAAATCACTTATTGGGAGATAACCCAATTGTTTTAGGATATTTTATTGAGTCTTGGGAGTTATTACTTCTGTAATAACCTCTCCTTATCCTTTTTGTTTGGTTTTTGTGTTAAGAATAACCTCTAATGAGAGATAAGTAAGACTTGGGAAAGTTGCTGTCCCGAAACAGATTTTTGTGCTTCGCTGTAAAAATTCGTGAAAAAACTCTGTATGTCTGTTTTGAGCTGTTATTTTTTGCGATTCTGACCCAGGTTGTTATCTAACTTTCATTAGTTCAACACTTTTTGATTTGAGCAGCATAAGGTCTTCGAAAAAATCAGTTTTCACCTGTTGGTCTGTTTTGACAGATTTCTGCCATTATTTGCATTTGCCTCTTTATCAATTTATTTTTGGATTCTTTTTGGTGAATTGAGCTTTTTGAGGGAATTGCTACAGTATATTGTGTTTTAATGAAAGTTTTGCTGTTTTAAAACTAAACCCCAAAGGTTTATTATCTTTTGAATGCACTAATGTTGCTAATGAAGATTGTGTGAAGTTTTGTATGAAGGAAATTTTCTGGTCTAGGGAAAGAATGATGTAATAAGATGAAGAATGGACAAAATATCAAGCTTGGGGATGACACCCCATGTCACCCTAAGAATATCCAAGAAGTACAAGCATCAAATCTTGGGGATGCCCAAGGCATCCCCTTCTTCATTAATAAAAATCTCAGGTTTCTTCCAAACACTTCATTTTTATTGTTTCATGCACAGTTGTGTTGTTCTTGGAGCATTTTTTTTGTTCTTAGTTTTTGTTTGCTTCGTTTGCTTAGGTTTCTTGAATAAATTGGTTGAACCCCCTCATTCATACATTAGTTTTCAAATAAGTTTGGTTTGGATTGGAAAAGAGTAGGAAAAGTTCATGCTTAAGTGGTAAAAGGAGCTTGTTTTTAACTATGGCCTATGATTTGTCATGTCATGCTTGATATTGTTTTGGCATATTAAAGCATAGTATTGTGGTATTCTCTTTTGATGCTTTATTTGGATTGAATTGGTGCATGCTCACACCATGTTATGACTATTCCAAGTCACCATCGCCTCTATGATCATTTAATTGCGACTTGTAATATCACTTTATGCTTTAATTAATGATGTTTTGTCGTTTTGTATGATTATGGCCATTATTGCTCTCTTAGTTGGTCGCTCCTATTCTTTTGCTAGCCTCCATAACCAAGTATGAGTTTCACTCATGCATCCAACTCCAAATAAAACCAAGTTATTCCAAAGAGTCCATTATACCTACCTCTTAGCATTTTCTATTCCAAGTATATTCATGTTTTCATCTACCTTCCGAATTAAACTTGTTATGAGAAAACTAGTGATTAAAGCTCTCATGAACTTGATGGCACACTTTACTTTTCTTGCCCCTAATAAACTTGAACCATTGTGTCATCTATGTTATATATGCTTGCACTTATATGTTGGGGATTAGCATAACCATGTTGTCATGGGGAACGCTTTCAATATTTCACTTGTACATTGTACTCAGTTAATATCATGCTCTTTTGTTTATGGATGTCGTCGGTGTGAAATGAAAGGGGAGTTTGTAAGTGCATGGAGTTATGTATGTGTGTTAGAGAAACGCATGGGCGACTGATCTAATCCATGCCTAATCATGGTGGAAACCTGCAGCGTAACCATAATGAGCAATCTATAAAGCATTCTTCTTATAAAAAAAGAGATAGAGATTGAAAAAAAAGATGAGAAAAGAAGAAAGAGAGAAAAAAGCACCATTTTCTGATGGTAAATAATAAGATGCTGAGATGCTTATTGTCTGCTTGCCTTGTCATTTTGATATGGGGATTCTTCCGTATCATCGGACAAGGGGTACCCTGTTGGCGGTTCTCTATGATACACATGTACTTACTATGACAAAAAACTTATAGGTAACTAAACTTGAGTAGCATGAGGAGCGGCCCTCGTATTCAAGGGACATGAGATTTCCAACTTATACTTTGTCAAGCATATAATCCATAGTTTGTTCACTTTAACCTTAATCACTTCAAGATGCTTATGATAGGGGCAATAAGAGATGAAAGCTAATAAGTACCATAATTTTTGGAAGCACTTTATGAGACTTGAATCCCTGCTTCCTTCTATGAAGGCCTTTGTTTTACTTTTATGTTGAGTCTCCATCTTTTATCTTTATGCACCTATTGAGAGAGCATAGTAGCCATTCTTAGTTTAATGTGCATTGTCCCAAGACTTGTTGATTGATTCATAACTTTGATATTGTTTGTTCTTAAACTATTTGTATCTAGTCACCTTTATGAACTTTGAAGGTGTCCTATGCATTTATGTTTTGCTACACTATGAGGGACAAGTTGAATACCATTCTTATTATATTTTCTTTATGTGAAACAAACAAACGTTTTTCAAAGCATTGTTATTCATGAATCTTTTGTTCGTGTCTTTTCATGTTACAACATAGTTGCTATGTCTTATTGTTAGAACTATATCTTTCATGCTATGCTAAATTACTATGGTGCATGTCACCTCAAAAATTACTTTTTTTCCTTTTTCAATGTTCAGGATATCGCTTCTCGTTAACTTATCGGCCGGCATCAAAATGGAGATTAATCATTTATTGGCCGATTAATCGATTTTATCGGTCGACCATTTATCAGCCAACTTTTTTGTAAATATGAGATTCTTGCACTCGTAACAATTGTAAACTAGTAAAATATACTGAATAAGTTAAGAAGATTCAGAGGATTATCTCCATCTATACGTTTTCAAATATACGTATAAGCTAGAGCGATTCATGCAAGCATAGATGCAAATAGGCGTATTTCATGGAATATACTAGACTGCATTTACATCGGTACTACATGTATAGAGTACATTTTAGATACAAAACTACAGGTACATGATACATGTATTTCAACTAGTCAATGATATATGGGTGGGCGTTGGTATAGTACTACTTGAGGAAGGGCGCTCGTCTTGTGTTGTTGGAGGAAGGTGTGCCGACAGAGATTTGCAGCTGAAGGAAGGCTGGGGCCGACCGTCGTGATGCTTCCTCCTGACCTGGACGAGCTGGGAGCTACGCCGCCGATCGCTCTAGTTGTTGTGGAAGACAAGGAAGGGGAAATCCAGAGAGCGGGGAGGGAAGACTGAGCTAGCTCCTGTCGCCGGAGCCTACCATGATGGCAGCTGGATCGGGTGCATCGGGAGCTGGAGGCAGGATATATTTTTAGGTTGATTGGGCTAGTAGGCCTGGCTGACTAATTGTTTGTTACCCGATTAATCGCTTGTCAGAGGGATTAGTTGCCCAAAACGAGAAATCACTCCGATATGGCAAAAACTAATCGGCTACCCTACGATTCAAGATTAATCGAGCAATTAATCGACAACTCGGGCGATTTTTTGAACATTGCTTTTTATCACTTACCTACTCGAGGACGAGCAGGAGTTAAGCTTGGGGATGTTGATACGTTGCCCACGTATCTATAATTTTTGATGTTCCATGCTTATTTTATATCTACTTTCTTATGTTTTGTCCACACTTTGGAGTACTTTTACACATTTTTTGGAACTAACCTATTAACAAGACATCACAGTGACAGTTGCCTGTTTTCTTTTATTTTTGGTTCTAGAAATGCTAGAAAATAAATATTCTCGAAATTGGACTGGACAAAAGTCAAAGTCGATAGTTTACCGGAAGAATCACGGAGCCAGAAGACGAGACGGAGAGGGGCCAGGGGCTAGCCACACCATGTGGTGGCGCAGGTCCCCCTGGCCGCGCCACCATGTGGTGTGGGCCCCTGGTCCACCCTCTGACATCACCCTTTATCCTATAAAAGCCTCCCGAGATGAAAACCCTAAACAATCTAGCCTCCAGCTACGAAAAGTTCCGCAGCGCTGCCGCCATCGAAGGGGAGATTCAGGGGACAGAAAGTCTCTATTCCAGCACCCTGCTGGGACGGGGAAGTGCCCCTGGAGCCATCTCCATCGATCTCCTCCATCATCTCCATCACCGTTGCTGATTCCCATGATGAGGAGGGAGTAGTTCTTCCTCGAGGCTAAGGGCTCTACCGGTAGCTATGTGTTCATCTCTCTCTCTATGCATGATCATATTGTGATCATGAGCTTTGTAATCAAGTAGATCTACCTTGCTACTCAAGTGCTTTAATAGATCTCTGGCTCTCCCCATGTGTGTGAAAGTGATAGCGTGCACACCATGGTTGCACTTGGGCTAGAGATTACAAATACTTGTTATGAGTTATATTTGGAGTTGGATGTCTCTATGAAATTGTGGTGTTTGTTGGAACCATCTAACGCTCAAGGTGACAGTGTGGGGTTATCTAGATAGGGAAAGTGACTTTGAGGAGTGTTGTTATAGTCCTACCATGGATTAGAGTGTCCAACCAGAGAGTAGTATCATGAAGAGAAGATATTTATATGAGAGTGTTCACTAGTGAAAGTATGATCCCTAGGCCTTGTTTCTAAGCATTGAAATACCGTTTGCAACTAGATCTGTTTTGCTTGCTTCCATCTTTATTTCAGATTGCCTTTAGTCTGTTCCTACCCGTCAAGCTCGTTTCTAGCACCGTTACCACTTATAATTATCCATACCACTTGTATTTCACTATCTCTTCGCCGAACTAGGGCACCTATACACCTAATAAGTGTATTGGGTGTGTTGGGGACACAAGAGACTTCTTGTATCTTGATCACAGGGTTGCTTGAGAGGGATACCTTTGACCACTTCCTCCCTGAGTTCGATAAACCTTGGGTAATCCACTTAAGGGAAACTTGTTGCTGTTCTACAAACCTCTGCACTTGGAGGCCAAACAATTGTCTACAAGAATAGAAGTGCATAGACATCATGAATGCAGCGTAGGAAGGTAGTATGTGATATCTGTTCGGTGGAAGACTCAGTCAATATCTGTTCAAACTTTTTCCTTTTTGGTTGTCTCATGTTGGTTATTGATTTAAAAAAATAGATTGAATCAAACCACGCTGTTATAGACAACGATCGTTGACGCACTGGCTAACATGATGTTTGGTTCGAGCTGTTCTTGTTCTATATATCAAATGAGATTTACTAGCTCTTGGTGTCGCCATTTTAGCGCGGAGAGCTCAGGTGCGCAACTAAATTGGAGGCAAATTCCATTGTTGGTCATGACCAATATCTTATAGATGGACATGAAAGATTTAGAATCCTAGGCTAGATCAAAACAAAGGAAGGACATCTCCCTCAGACACACACAGCCAGGGTCAATAGCCATATGGAGTAGAAGCTAGCGGTCAAACAAGCAAGCAGCAGGCATACACATACAAAGCTAAGCTACACAGACAAACAAACAAGCAACATGCATACACATACACAGACAACAGCCATCGCCATGAGTATAAGCTAGCAGACAAACATGCCAGTTCGTTTAGAAACAAATCCTATGATATAAAATCTTAGGGTCATTTTCCTTCCTTTTCTAAATTTATACTTTCACACCCATGACTAGAAGCACGCCATAACCCTGAGGTGCAAAGCTATACCTTGCTCTGTCTGTGTCCCAAGGTCTTGTATACGGAACAGAAGAAGTGTTGTCCTGGTGAGGAAGATGACGGACCTTCGGAGCGGCTGTGTAGGCAACCAAGATGATGCAGGTGGCGGAAACGACGGCGGTGCTGGGTGGCGGCGGCGGAACTTCAAGAAACCCAAGAAGGGCATCGGGGTGCGAGAGGAGGAGTGTGGCCGGCACTGTGAGGTGAGACAGGGAGATGACGGTCGGCCTTAGAGGGGCTGGCCTACGGTGGCCATGGGGAAGAACGAAGCCGCTCAGGATGTGGTGGGGAGGAATAGCGGCTGCTCGGGATGTGGTGGGGAGGAATGACGGGAGTGAGTCTATCTATTCATCTTGGTACTGAGGATGCAGGTTGAGCCAATGGGTTGAACCCATGGGTTTAGTTCGTTTGTATGTGTTTTTCCCCACACCGAACTACCCTGCCCTAGTCCACTCTGTTAGTAAATTCGCACCGCACCGATCCACTAAGTAGTCTGCTCCATTTGAGCCCAAACCGATTGGTTTAATGGCACAATCCGCACCAATTATCCTCTTTTCTTATTGAACTTGTGCACTTATCCCTTTTTACATCCCTACCTATGCAACTTCTTGTTAGCGCAAGGTGGTTCACAAGGTGGTACCAAGCGCAAGGAACGTCCCCATGTGTTGCGCACCACCAACCAGGATTCTACCATTGGAATGTTAGAGATTTACCCAAATGATGAAGAAGTCATCTGTCCCTTTGCTCAAACTTCTCGACAGCAATCCATAATAGCTCACCGGGCAGCCACAATTGAAGGGAAGAAACCCGCTTCAACTAAGAAGAAAACCACCAAGGGTCCTGCCTCAACAAAGCCGCGGGTCTCCAAGTAGGGTATGGAGGCATACTCAGCTCTGCGAAGTAAGGATCCTTATGCTGTTCCTCGTGATTGCCGGCTTGGAGATCATAACTTCCACCCCGCATGGCAAGAATAGATCTACCTTGAAGTATACCTTGGGCTGCAGCACATTGTCACTCCTCGGATGCAACTTAATGTGGCTCACATGAAGAAGAAAACTAACTATTTTGGGAAGATTTGGAGATGTGCATGAGGTTTGGGCTTCTCAAAAGTATGCAGCATTGTCAGAATTTTGATGAGAAGGTCATTGCTCAGTTCTATTTCACCCTTCACATGGAATGTGACCCCGTGGATGTTACCACGAAGTGGATGACTGATGAAAAACTGCTGATAGCTAATTGGTCTGAGTTTGTGGATCTTCTTGGGTATCCTATTCTGGAGGGTCCCAATGCGAGTGGTTAGAGGTCTCATGATGAGGACAAAGCATCTGGTGTTGAGGTCTTGGAGCCTCTCTATATTCCTAGATGGGGCGTTAATGGACAAAGCATGTATCTTCTTTCCGTGCATGACATCATGCTCCGAGTGTACCAAAACACCTTTTCTCCTGAGGCATGTAAATTTGATAAAATTCATGCATTTCAGATTGACCTCATGATGCAAACTCACTGTCACAAGGATTCCGTCGAGAGACTTGATGTGATGGACTACCTCTTCACTAAGATTTGGCAAGCTACGCTTGAGAAGCGCTCTTGTCCCTATGCTCCATACATTTAGATGCTTATCAACGCCAAGTAGCTTAAAGCCACCAGCTCTCACTTTCTCGAAGACAACTTCACCATCCATAGGGAGAAATACCTTCGAGTGAAAAAGCACAAATATCCTCGGACTCAAGAAGAAACTGAGGCTGCTATTTGGAAAGCTCAAAAGGAGAAGGATAGGGATACCGATAAGGAAGTGTTAGTGATGATGATCATGAGGAGTTTGTTGCGCCACCCAAGCTAGATAGGCATCCATCTTGGGCAGGACTTTGATGAGGAAGCTCAAAAGGTCCTTTTGCTTCATGCAAGATCACGAGTATCAAGCTTATGTGGATAGGAGGCACAGTGTCAAGAGGGAGAAGGCTATCATGAGGAAGTTGGACATTGAAGTCTCTGCAGATTCGCTGTCATCATGCCCAAGGCCGGTTGAGGAAAATTACAGGTGAAAAAATAGTGAAGATGAATACAGCGTCACTAGTCCTCCTTCGACTAGCTGGATCACGCCACTTGGACCTACGAGCCCTCCTCTTCCCACCGTGGTGGTTGGGGCCCGTAGATACAGTCTTTGTCCCTTTTGGCATCTTGATGCCAAAGGGGAGAAATATGTCTATTAGGTTACTACAGGATTTGCATGGGTCATGTCAGGAGCTCGTTCTTGCTTCGATCTTTCTATGCTCATGAACCTTTTTACCTTATTATTTTTGCTATTTGTGCTACTCTATGTACGAGACTATGTGTTATGGGATCTCTGTGGTATTCTTGTTTTTGGATGTATATGGTGAAGCTCATTCGATTATTTCCCATTCTCTTGTATCTATGATTGTTGGTGCAAAGGTATGACTTCACTCCTATTATTACACTTGTCTAGTATTTGTAAAGTTAAGGGAGATATTACTCTTTTGCGTGAATGTCGCATTCCATAAGAAAATTCAAGTCATGCACACATCTAGGGGAGTCTCTCTTACTAACTTTGCAAATGTATTTGCTTCATTTACTACTGGACTTCTCTTTGCGCCCCCTCCCCCAGGTGCGGTAGACAAACAATTCGTCTAATGGTAAACTTGGTCGACGAATCCGTCCTTGTGTCTTGGGATGCAGCGATCGCGCATATCATGCACATTTTAGCTAACCGGCTATTGTGTTTCATCGCTCACGTGGACACAGTGCAAGTAAAACATTAGACGAAAGAAAGAAAAATAATACGTAAAGATATAAGAAGTGAACATTCATATTATAGGAGAAACACAAACAAATATATGACAGGAAGAGAGTGAGCACTTACGAATAGAAAAAAGGGAAAACGCCTGCAAGTACGATGGCATACCTATCCGATCGGTGCCCCATTAGCGTTCATCCAACATGAACACAATGTGCGTTTCACCACAAAACAACCAAATAAAAAATTCCATTCAAATTTTTAAAAGATTTTACAAAGGTTTGAACAATAACAACTACCTAAAATACATGCGCGCTGCGGTGACAACAGAAACAATCCTCACAGGCCGTGGCGCTGCATAAAGGCTTCGACGCTGCCCGAGCGCGGCAGGTCAACGAAACCCCACTCCTCTTCGAGAGAGCTGCAGATCGCCCTCTTTGTGTCCATCTCCTCCTTTGATATGTCGAGGCGGACGCTCAACGCCTCGTCGCCGGGGCGGCTGCGCACAGCCTCGAGTATCTTTGTGTACGCCAACTCCAGTTCTTTGTCGTCGGAGGTGCTTCGGCAACATAAGGTTGTTGAGGATAGCCCAACTGAACGGTTGCCTGGTCATGCGGTTGACAGCCGTTCGCCACCCGGAGGGACCGACCTTGGGCCTCCGGGAGCTCCCACGCTGCTCGATTGGCGGCTCCATCGACTGGTCGCAGCCGGAGAGGTCACCCAACTCCTCCCCTCGGCCGGTGGCATGGGCGCGATGACTATTCTCCAGAGCTTGCATGTCGGGGTTGCGTGCGTGAGTGGTGGTAATGCGGCGGCCAGGAATGGTGGGTGTTGTGCTGTGGGATGACTCTACCGCGTCGGCCTTTATAGTCGGTTGTGATAACTCACCAGAAGGGGCGGGAAATCTCTAGAAAACATGGGAAGTCACCAGAAGTGGTGGTGGGAACTCACCAAAAGCGACGGAAAATCGCTAGAAAATGCAGCAAGTCACCGGAAGTGGCGGTGGGAAAGCCCTGTGCGGATAGGTTGGGGGCATGATGGCTAGACAGGCCGGACCGCAACCTAATACCGAGCCCCTCCGAACACGAGACGACAGGCGCAGTCAGGCACCATAAGCACAACTTGAAACGTCAACACCTCGATCCCCGTGTGACACAAGCATCAGGCCCGCGAGCAGGCTAGAAAGAAAAAAGGGACAACATCGAATGTTAGTTCTTGAAATTTTAAATTAGCTAAGTATACGCTCGTAACTAGAGGTATACTTCTTCACAAATTGACTCATTTTATCGGTTCCGCCAACCTTGGACAACACAGATAGACGTCCAGTGAATCTTACACCGTGACAAGACTCGGTTTTCATAAAAAAATCATTTTAATTATGTATATATAATTTTAGTCTTAATATTTTGTATATTCAGACATTTACATATCCTACTCCTCACACGCAAATATAAATTTCATGTACATATATTCTGTTTCCTTCTTCCTTCTCATCCTCTCCTCTAATGATAGAAGCTCACTTTTATCTTTGACCTTTCGTCTACTTGGTCTTTTATTTATGTGTTGATAGCTATTATTCTAATAACGTTTCACAACGGTCTAGCACGCAACACTTCTATAAAATATGTCAATAGCTGGCTAACATAAAAGAGCACACATTACTGCGTGAAGAAAACGATTAGACGAACAGACGTCATGCTATCTTTTTAACCGCAGTTTTTACAAAGATAACGTTTCACAGCGATCTCTCACGCGACGCTTCTACAGAATATGTTTAGAGCAGGCTAACATAAGAGAGCAATTTCCTTGCTTTTACTTTTTATCTTTTTAACCGCAGGTTTTACAAAGATAACGTTTTACAGTGGTCTCTCAAGCGACGCTTCTACAGAATATGTTCAGAGCAGGCTAACATAAGAGAGCAATTTTCTCGCTTTCACTCTTTCTTCTAAACGTGTTCGTCCGTGAACCATTTTTTTCCTCGATTCGTTTATGTCCTCTCTTTTTCGTCTATCTTTTCATACTCTTATATTTTTCGATTCGCTTTTATGTTCGGTCTAAGCGGTCTTAGTTCTTTATCTCTCTATACTGGACAAAATTCGTATTTCGTTTCCTCGATTTGTCTATGTACTGGCATTTGCGATTTGGTGGTCATCTTCTTTCGTGTTTCTGTTTTTTTCTAATCAGCTCCGAAAGTGCATGATTATACACGGATTTGTTCTTGCTGCGTTGGCTCATCTTTTTATTTTTTTTAATCTCGGTCCTCCGTATGAATGTGTTCACTTGTACACGGTTTCACGTGTCCACATCTTTTTATTACACACATTCAATTGCTCTATATCTTATTTTTTGAAACTTTTCTTATGCAAAGTTTTTTTTGCGCTTTATGTGTCCTCTTTTCTTTTGTTTGTTTTCTCTCATCCATTCCGAATACTTTTTTCCCTTTTTTTGTCGAATTGTTTTGGTTCTCAATATTTTTGCGTTCAACGTTTTCACTTCAGAGTGTAAGAATAATCCTGTTCACACTAAAACTTTTAGCAGTCAACGTCTTTGCAATCAACTTTGCATTCAATATGTTCACAGTCTACTTCAGAGTACACGTGTTAGCAATCAATTTTGCAGTCAACGGATTCAGATTCACAATCAATGTCATCGCAATCAACTTGTTCACATTGGACAGGTAAAAAATGCAAGACTAAGAGGAAACGGCAGTAAGAACCAAAAGAAAAAAGGGAAAGAAAGCACCAGAAAACATCCGAAAAGAGAAAAATAATGAAAAAATGGAAGTGGATACTTACATACGTCTGTCTGTAACCTCCATCGTCGGCGATGTCATCTAAACGAAATAAGCGAGACCAAGCCCCAGCCTACAACCGTACCGAAGCATGGGAGGCCGGGGCCATCTCAAACTACTCCGCCTCCCAGGTGCAGGGTCGTATGTCGCCGTTGCTGAGTCTTCCGTTTGGCCAGACAAAGAGGAAAGAGAGAGAGGCAGACGCCACTGATGAAAACTTACCTGCGAAGCGTGTACGGATCTCGTCGCACATCCCGCCGTCTCCCCATGTCGCTAGATCGTTTCACCTTACTGACGTTGGCATCAGCATCGTACCGACGCATGTGGACGACAACAGAGATGAGGAGAAGCAAGACGTGCACAGTGGAGGAGCGGACCTAGCTAACGCAATGCATATGTAAATAACTGAGAGAACTGTTCTATACTAGACGCGTATCTCACTAAAACCTCACGTTAGCGGGACCTACCGTGCGACCTCCCTAACAATTGACCTAGCGCACGCGTGAACCCGCATATGCCTAGAGTCTACGTTGTCAGCTCGGCTATGAATATTACGTTCTCATCCTTCAGAATGCGTAGGCAAGCAGTAGCGATGCCAGATAAATCATAGATACACCGTGCATAGCTTCTCGTAGTCATGGGGGTTGTCTAGAGACGATGTGCCGCCGTAAGCCCATGTCGATCGCGGTTTCTCATGGCCATGGGTCCCGTTCATTGTCGAGCAGCCGCGGACGTCTATGATCGACATATTTCTCTCTCTAGGCTTCCAGCTCGACAATGAACGGGACTCACGGCCGCGAGAAACCGCAAGCGGCATGGGCTTACGGCGCCACGGCGTCTCTGGATGACCCCACATTCGCGAGAAACTGCGGACAACACGGGCTTACGATGCTATGTCGGCTTTGGGCGGGCCCCACGTCCACAAGAAACCGCGGTCGACATGGTCTTATGGCTCCACGTCGATCTAGGTGGGGCCCACGTCCGCGACCGACATGGGCTTATGGCGCCACATCGACACCGGGCGGAACTCATGGCCGTGAGAGACCGTAGCCGGCATGGGCTCACGGACCACGTCGGCTCAATGCGGGCCTGATACCTTCGATCCAGATTACGGATGTAGTATAGCTCTTTTTCCCTAGTATACCTAGGTTTATCGAATCCTCGGAAAGGAGAAGCGTAGTGAAGTTACTTTAACAGACCTTCAGGAGTTTTAGAATTCCTTTTGTGTTTTTACCGGATCAAGAGTTTGCGTCTTTTGTTGTTGTCGATGATGGAGAGAGAGTGCCTAGGGCGTTCGTTTTCACCTGTAGTTGTGCAAAACATGTTATGGGAATAAAATATAAAAATAAAGTATACATGTAATTATTAGAGCAAGATAAATTATATATGGACAGTGCATCCATAATTGCTATTGCCTCCATAACCTCTTATAGCAATAACCTACTAGTCTCATCCGTAGAAGAAAGAGAACTACTGATATGCATAGTGACATCACCGTTAATCCCAAGTAAATCCCGCACATACAATAGTACTACCCCTTCTGTCACTTAGGTTCCCAACCTACATATTAGTCATTACTCATACTCCCTATACCTGGCTCAATCCTTGGGGTCTTGGATACCTGACAAGTCCTTAGATTGAGGCAAGAGAGGATACAATAATCATCATGTCATACAAACTAATACATGATCCCATCTATGATAAATAACATGCACAAAAGCTACATCGCTAGGCCGAAGCCCTTAGCCCAAGGAGAATTACTCACATATAGAGATGAGATCAAAGATCATAAACATTATAGTGAAAATCATGAGATTGATAGCAATAGTCTTACAATATTGCCAATCGAAGAAGAGATCTACTATTACAAGTGGTTGAATATGGCTATGGTGGTGGAGATGAGTTTGAAGATTAAATCTAAGTCTATTCCTCCAGCGGCTCTTCGGTGTTGTGGATGGAGATCTGGAGGCGGCTGGTGGTCTAGAAGCGCTCTCTTTTGTCATCGCCCGAGGCATATTTATATAGGGGTCCCTTCACAAAAGTTGTTTTGTTTGACCTAGCGGTGTCGATGACAACTATACGACCGGAACTCTACGGCCGGAATTTTATTCCCGCTGTATAGTTGGTCATTAAAGCGTTTGTCTCCAGTTCATAACTCTTGATTTCTTCGGGTTGTTGAAAATCTTGTATCTTTGACTTTAATGTAGTGATTCTCATCATCAAACGTCATTATATGCGCAGGGAAAAATAGAAAGAAAGGATTACAGACCCCTTTGATCATTAGGCATTAGTGGCAGGATTTAAAGAGATATTTCATAAAAAATATGAATAATATCCAATTTAAATGAGGACGTGGATGGCTATATTTCAGAGCCATCAACCTCACCAAGCTTAAACTTGATCGTCCTCGAGCAAGAAAACCAAAACTAAAAAGGAACTCATCATTTAAATTGAAATAACGAGATGATGATCTTACTCATGATTGGTAGTCTCATGTTAACTCCACTTTATAAATCTAAAAAACTTCAGCATAGATAGAGGAATGGCAAGCATATCATATGGGTTTTTATGCATCCTTATAGCGCAGCAAAATTATTGTTAACATGGATGATTCAAATGAGTAAACTTTATTCCATGTCATGTAATCAACTCATAGGCTTGCCTTTGAACAATAAAGTATAATCATGTAAAACTGAGAGTGTGAGAGTTGTCATGAAAAGCATATATACTAGAGTATCTCAATTCTCCCACATCAATAAATCAAGACTCTTCAAGCACTACTTTTCTATTCATTGTCCTTCAAGAATTTCAATTCTTAAGTAACTGAGAGCATGCCAAAGATTTTAATTAGTTTATCAGGCTATGATAGACACTCGTGGCATCACTAAGGTTTCTGTTCCTTTTGTACAATGATTACTCATAACAGCCAGAGGACTGATTCCATCATGAACACAACTTCTCGGGAGTGCGAAGAATCTTACCCATTATAGCATTGCTGCTACATATGTTTAATCAAATCATAGCCAAAATCTAGGAGTTTCCTCCATGAAGATCGTTCGTAGGCTAGCGGAGTTGTTGGCATCCCATGAAGTTTGACACGCATAAAGCTATATCATTCTTATGATTCACAAGTCAAACTTTCGCATGCTCACAAAAACCGCTGAACATTAATTCAATCAAACAAATCCTTTTAAAGAGAACTATCAAGTTAATCAACATTTTCCGTGGTGTTGAGTGTCTCTAGAAATAAGCCTTCAAGACTAAACACTACAACACCCAAGCCTTCAATTGTGAGACTTTTTCTTATTACAATTGTTTAGCAAATTTTTAGGCAAGACTTGGTTAACTATAAGAGGTGGAACAAAACATACCCAACTAAATACACATGCAAACAAAATTTTACTACAATACAAAGACTCACTCCACCAATATAATATCTCAACATTTACTACTAACTAGCATGGGTTTCTCAAACTTCAAAAGTGGGGAGTCATAAGGCATACCTCTCATATTTGGTTCCACTTCTCTCTTCCTTTTTGATTCGTTTCTTGGAAACTCGAAGTCGATCAATCATCCTACAAATACATGAGAACCTCGAGGCAAAAAGAAAAGAAAGAAGAGGGAAAATAAAGATAAATGGAGAAATCTTTTTGTTGTTTTTAAGAGAGGGAATTAAAGAATAGAAAATTGGCGGCAAAGCTCGACTAGAAAATCTCGAAAGAAAATAGAAATAACTAAAGATAAAGTGTTGGGGAAACCAACATGAGTGCTTATAAACTCGAATTAAAAACATAACCTCGAAAATAAATAAAAGCAAATGAACGCCAAATAAAGATAAATGAGGAAACTTCCCCAAGCTTAGGTTTTTACAATCCCTTCAAATCATTGTGGTGGCGGGAAAAGTCGGAACTCTAGTTCGAAAATTGAGTTGATAAATTACTAGTTGATTCTCGGAGGTTCAAGGAGAGGCTATGCATCCTCTCCACAGTCCCTCCAAGTCCTTGGAAGTCTTGGTATGTAGCTAACCGGGTTGGTGGCTGCTCCTCTTGATGAGGAACTTATTTCTCCTCTTCTTGGTCCTCTCCTTGGTCCTCATCCTCATCCAAAATCTCATCCCCGGGTTGGTGTTGCTCAACCTGCAAGTCATATAGCAAACATCCTTCCTCGAGAGAGAAAAGACCATTAGGCATAGGGGTGGGGTAGAGATGCCCAGCTGCAGCAATATGCAAGTAATAAACACAACCTCTCCTAGTGAGCATTCCACAAGCTTTGAAAGTAGAGAAACCAACACGTCGCTCACCTAGCACATGTTGCAACTTCACCTAGGTTGATTCCTAGGGCAGTGGCAAGCACGGTGATGATGCCTCCACCTGTGATTGGTCATTGTCTTTGGGAGGATTGGTGCTCTAGGTAGCGCACAAGGATTGCACCCAAGTTGAGTGAAAAGGTGCAATTGTTGAAAGCAGCCTTTGAAAGGACTAAGATGCCCTCCTCATTGAGTCTCGTGAACTCATTCCATGCCTGCAAGGTGTTAGCAATAACATAGAACAAATAGAGAATTGCAGGGTGTTCAATATTGTTCCCCTTGCTCACTCTAGAAGTGAAGCGCATTTTATTATAGTATTGTTCTGGGGAAGGGTCTAAGCCAGTAAAGGATGTGCGCAAGTCATTGTCATTATAGTTTGGAAAATTAAAGCATGCGCACCATTCATCTAGTGATAAAGTGTAATTGTTGTTCATAAGCCGGAAAGAAATCCGGTCCTCTCCATGCCATATTTTAACGGTGCTTTGCAAGGAACTTAGGAATTCAATGGTTAACTAGCGATAGGTAGGCACATCATTGAATACAAAGTTTTGCAGGCCAACGCTATTGCAATGTAAATTGAAGTCATTATAAATACCAAGTTGGTTCAATATAATGGGGCAATCCCACTTGGTTGCCTTCACTTCTCGATTCTTGATCCTGTCGAAGCGATCACGTTGGAGCTCATTCCTGAACCGTATCCCCGTGTGTTCTTGAGTGACAGCCCAAGAAGCGCTAGCAGCGGCACGAGCACGAGTTTGGATCCTTGTGTTCATCATCTAAAATAATAAAGAAAGACAAAAATAATACTCTTTGATCCAAAAATAATAAGCATAAGGTATTCCTCATCATAGCACTAAAGAATCCCCTCAAAGTAATAATCTAGGCAAGAGAATCATGGCAATTAGTTCATAGTAGGTCTCACCCTAGATTGACAATGATAATGGATCAAAGATGAATTTGCAAAAAGTAATTGGAGGATCCGAGGAGAAACATATCGTAGATCACTTGTGTGCGAGGAAATCGAACGAAATTGAGTAGAGATGAAGATCACTTGAGGTTTTGAGAGAGTTTGGAGGTAGAAGAGAGAAAAAGGATTGAAGTTTTGGGGTTGGAGGTACCTCCCGTGGCGTTTTTGTGGTCGGATGCAACTATATGGGCAAACTATACGGCCAAAACAATGTGTTCCCCGCCGTATAGTTGGCCTGCTATCAAAATTTTAGGGTTTCCACCTGGCGGCGCAGCTATACGGCCAGAAAAATTTGTTCCTGCTGGATAGTTGGTCGTCAAACTGTCTGTACATGGAAAAGAAATTGTACGAAAGCATCGATATCTATACAACCGGAATTTTTATTCCCGCCATATAGTTGGTTGTTAAACCATCAGTACTTTTGAAAGAAAAATTGTTGATGGCAAAAGTATCTATATGGCTGGAACTATATGACCGGAATTTTTATTCCCATCGTATATTTGGTCGGTAAACTCTCTATAGCCATCAAAAAAATTCTTTTTCTTCGAGAATTACTTCTTATTCTGAAACTTAGCGAAATACCTTGTTTTTGACAGAAAGTTGATAGTAAAAATTGTTGACCAACAACAACATGTATATAACGGGATTTTTAGTACTACCGAAATTCTTCTCCTACACTGGAGTTTTCTAGCACACTTTATTAAACATAAACTTAAACAAAAACTTTACTCAAAACTTTATTTCACATGGGTTGCCTCCCATGGAGCGCTCTTTTATGGTCAATAACTTGACCTTGATGTTGCTCACTTAGGCCAGATGAGTGGAACACCCACTCCAAAATAGTTGGCCTTCAAAGTGATGGCCTCCTTTTCATCATGCTTGGCTTTCTTCTTCCCGGGGAAATGAATAACAAAAGGATCCCATGAAGGAAATTGAAGCTTCATGTTCCCTTCATGGAGATTAATCAAAGCCTTAATAGTTCTTAAGAAAGGCCGGCCTAATATAATAGGAGCAGTAGCATCTTCAGGCATGCCAACAATAACAAAATCAATAAGAGCAGGACAAATTTTAATGTATACTAAAGTATTCTCCTTAATTCCTACAACTTGTTTGTAGGTAGAATCTGCAAGATGTAATTTTAACTTGGTGATTTCAAAAGATCCAAGATTTAACTTATTAAAAGGACTCTTTGGAATTGTTGAAACACTTACACCTAGATCACAAAGTGTAGCTATCTCTTTGGTCCCAATTTTAATCTTAATAGTAGGCTCAAATATATCATCAAGCTTAACAAGTAATTTTTCAACAATTTTCTTATATTCTTCTTCAAGCTCACGTACCTTTATTTCTACATGATTAACGAAGCGTTGATACATGGCTTCATCATTTCCTTCACTTACCAGAATCTTAATGTTGACCCTTTTTACAAGATCTTCAACGGTGTAACTTGGTGAGGGAGCATTACTATAATCAAGTTCTTCGGGCTCCTCCCTTTGAATTCTCATCATCTTGAGGTCTTCAACGGGATTGGGTTTAGATTTACCTGCAAATTTAGCTAGAATGAGAGTTTGACTCTAGGTTATCTTACCTAGCTGTACCTTAACAATCCTTGTTCTTTCTTGGAGGGCCTGTAAATCATTCCTCAAACTTACAGCTTAGTTAGATAATTTACCAAGCATAGCATCATGGTTCTCTGTTATATTAACAAGGATATTGTTTTTCTCATTTTGTGAGTCTATAAAAGACTTAAATGTTTCTTGGAGACTACCATTACTTGATCCCATATTATTATTAGAGTTACCCACAGGACTAGAATAGTGATTTTGAAAATTAGGATTGTAATTCTTTTTCCAAGCAGGGTTGTAATTATTACGAGCTACGCAGTCTACTTCTTTAATGTTAGTTTCTAGGATAGCTCTTACCTGGGTTTCCTTACCTTTTACGGCTAATATGAGCTCATCTAGCTTAGCATTGAGTTCTTCATTTTCTTTTGGTGAGACGGAGTTCACCTTCTTCGTTTGATCTATCCACATGCCATTGGGCATGGTTGTCTTGCATATTATCTAGCAGTTGCTTTGCTTCAGTAATATGTTTGCCCATAAATGTTCCTCCAGCTGCAGTATCAAGCATAGACTTAGACACAGGATTAAGAGCATTATAAAATAAATGGAGGATTAACCAATCTTCCATCCCATGGCTGGGAAAGTTTCTCATGCATTCTTTCATCCTCTCCCATGCAAGCGCTAGTGGCTTGCGCTCTTCCTGTCTAAAACCAGTAATATTAGATCTTAGTTGCATAGTCTTTGCGGGTGGGAAAATTTTAGTCATAAATAAAGAAGTACATTCCACCCATGATGTAATAGTATTTCTAGGCAAAGATAGCAACCATTCTTTTGCTCTTCCTCTAAGAGAGAAAGAAAATAAGCGCAATTTGACCGCATCAGGGTCAACATCTTTTATACGCATCATATCACATATTTCAGTGAAAGTATTCAAGTGCATACCTGTGTCCTCAACAGCAGAGCCTCCAAATTGATTCCGTTGAACCAAACTTCAATAATGGGGCTTAATTTCATAGTTATCAGCAGCAATTGCTGGCTGAGTAATAGGAGTACACAAATAATCATTTTTGGGAGTTGCAAACTCCCCAAGCTTCTTTTTAGCCATATTTCCTATGTTTTTGAGATTTCTTAAACATAGACTTATGATAATAATAATAAAAACAGGAATTTAAAGACTAAGTGTTTTTTTGGTTTTTCAAATAAATACTGAAAGCAAACTAACAAAACTAAAAAACAAGAATTAAAACTAGCAAGGTTCCTACTAACCTCACCAGCGTAGCTACTGCTTCCTTGGCAACGGCGCCAGAAAAAGGGTTGATACCTTCGATCCGGATTACGGATGTAGTATAGCTCTTTTTCCCTAGTAGACCTAGGTTTATCGAATCCTCGGGAAGTAGAAGCATAATGAAATTACTTGAACAGACCTTCGGGAATTTTAGAATTCCTTTTGTGTTTTTACCGGACCAAGAGTTTGCATCTTTTGTTTTTGTCGATGATGGACAGAGAGAGGGCCTAGGGCGTTCGGTTAATCCCAAGTAAATCCCGCACATACAGCCATACTACCCCTTCTGTCACTAGGCTACAATAATCATCATGTCATACAAACTAATACATGATCCCATCTATGATAAATAACATGCACAAAAGCTACATCGCTAGGCCTAAGCCCTTAGCCCAAGGAGAATTACTCACACATAGAGATGAGATCAAAGATAATAAACATTGTAGTGGAAATCATGAGATTGATAGCAAATAGTCTTAAAATGTCACCAATCGAAGAAGATATCTACTATTACAAGTGGTGAAATATGGCTATGGTGGTGGAGATGGGTTTGGAGATTAGATCTAAGTCTATTCCTCCAGCGGCTCTTCAGTGTTGTGGATGGAGATCTGGAGGCGGTTGATGGTCTAGAAGCGCTCTCTTTTCTCGTCACCCAAGGCCTGTTTATATAGGGGTCCCTTCACGAAAATTGTTCTGTTTGACCTAGTGGTGTCGATGGAAAATATACGACTGGAACTATATGGCCGGAATTTTATTCCCGCCGTATAGTTGGTCGTTAAAGCATCTGTCTTCACTTCAAGACTCCTGGTTTCTTTGGGTTGTTGGAACTCTTGTATCTTTGACTTTAATGTAGTGATTCCCATCATCAAACGTCATTATCTGTGCAGGGAAAAATAGAAAAAAAGGATAGCATACCCCTTTGATCATTAGGCATTAGTGGTAGGATTTAGAGAGATATTTCATCAAAAATATGAATAATATCCAGTTTAAATGTAGACGTGGATGGCTATATTTCAGAGCCATCAGGGCCCCTCCATCGGGAGGGTGCAGAGTCGTGTCAAGCCTGGGACGCTTCCCACCGAGCACGGTAAAACCCACATACGCTGACGACAAGCCCATGTCACGCGCGAGGTCCACCGTCCTACGATGCGGGGTAGGATGGCACGCGCGACACCTGTCCATGGTCTGGAATCTTTCGCCCTAGACCATAGCAAGGCCCACCTCACGGGATAGCATGGCTCCTTTGCGACGTTGCCGCATGTCCTTCTCAGCGTCCATCCCATGACCAAAAAGAATCAGGATGGTGTGGATAGTAGTTTGAGCCATAAAAATCTAGCACTATTATTTAGTCCTGATATATATGAAAATCTTATGGGGTTGTTGATACATTGCAAACGTATCCATAATTTTCGATGTTCCATGCTTGGTTTTATCTACTTTCTTATGTTTTGTCCACACTTTGGATTACTTTTCATATGATTTCTTGGACTAACCTATTAACAAGAGCCACAATCCCAGCTGTCTGTTTTCTGCTGTTTTTAGTTCCAGGAAAGTCAGAAAATGAATATTCTCGGAATTGGACGGGATAAAAGCCAAAGTCAGTTTTTCACCGAGGGACACCTGGAGCAAGAATACGAGACGAAGAGGGGATGGGGCCCGGCCACACCACCTGGCCGCACGGCCAGGCCTGGCCCGCGCTAGGGGGTGGTCTAGCTGCCCCAGGCACCCCCTCGGCCTCTCCTTCCGCCTATAAGTTGCCTCCGACACAAAAACCGTAAGTACCCAATCAAAATTCCACAAAAGAGTCTGTAGCCACCGTCATCTCCATCCCTAGATCAGGAGGGATCTGAAGCTCTTCCCGGCACCCTGCCAGAGAGGGGAATTCACCCTGGAGGCCTTCTTCATCATCATGCAAGCCTCCGGTGTGATGCATGAGTAGTTCATCTCTGGGCTACGGGTCCATGTGGTAGCTAGATGGCTGGTTCTCCTCCTTTGTGCTATCATGTTTAGATCTTGTGAGCTCCGTTCATGATCAAGATCATCTTTTTGTAATTCTGCATGTTGTGTTTGCGAGGATTCGATGGATATTGAGATGTTATTTCAGATTGATTATTGATTCTATCATGTCTTTGTTATTTGTGATCTTGCATGCTTTCCTTTGTTAGTAACTATCTTGGCCAAGTAGATGCTAGCAACTCCAAGAGTTAGTATTTATGCTCGATAGTGGGTTCATGCCTCTAGTAATCTGGGGAAGTGATAGAAATCTCTAAGGTAGTAGATGTGTTGTTGCTACTAGGGAGAAAACAACAATCCTTTGTTCATAGAATAATCGTATTGTTTACTTTACACGCAATTCGTAATGCAATTATCTGTTGCTTGCAACTTAATACTGGAGGGGGTTCGGATGATAACCTGAAGGTGGATTATTAGTCATAGATGCAGTTGGATGGAGGTCTATGTATAATGTTGTAATGCCCAATCGAATCTCAAAGGAGTCAAGATGAGTAGTATATGCTTGTATGCTTTCTCAATGTTTGTCAATTGCCCCACTGTAATTTGTTCACCCAACATGTCATCCATCTTAAGGAGAGCCACCTCTAGTGAACTATGGACCCCGGTCCTTTCATTTACTATCAATCTACAATAAACTGTTTACTATTTTGTGTTTACTTTCTACAAACTATACTTTCTTCCACCCGATACGTTTAATCCTTTGTTTTCAGCAAAACCGGTGAGATTGAAAACATCATTGCAAGTTGGGGACAGAGTTCTGTGGTTGTGTTGTGCAGGTCTCCACGTTGCTGCTGGCACTGGTAGTGCGCCCTGCCAAAGTTCAGCTAGCTACACCTTTGGGGTGTTTCCTTGCTCCTACTGGATTGATAACCTTGGTTTCATAACTGAGGGAAAACTTACTGTTGTGCTCATCATACCTTCCTATTGGGGTTCCCCAACGAGCTTGTTAGTACACGAGTCAGCAGTTGTCGTCAAACACCAAAAAGGGGGGATTGAAAGTACATTGATCTCTCTATGTGTTTTGGTGTTGATGCCAACTCCTCTTGTGGTTTCATCATGTTCCTAAGTTGCAGAGATTATAGTTTGCACATCTTGGTTCGTCGACCCTTCTCGTAAAGTATTTCAAAGATGGCGCTACTTCTCTTTATTTCTCTCTCTTTATTGTTTTAGGATCTCATACTATCAAGAGGGAATCCACCTTGGTAGCTTGAGGGGAATCATGTTTCTTGTGTTGGGGATATACTTTCCAGTATCCTCACTATGCCTCACTGACCAGGGTGGCCCACTTCGGGTTAGAGCTTTGCTTCACGAGCGGCCCAGTCAGGGAGAAGAGATGGAGTCCAGTCCAGCTACGGGAAGGCCCAGAAGACGTACCTACATAGGCCTGTAGTGTTACTTGTAGTTCAAGATGTACTCTGTAACCGACTCTTAGTTGTAGCCGGATAGGTCTCTCATGTAAACCCTAGGCCAGATATCTATATAAGCCATCCTAGGGACCAACCTTTAGAGCACCTCACAATAGTCTACAATCTCAACTCGCATAGGTGAAACCCTTGTAACCCATATTCTGGCTTTGTTGTATTACTGGATTGCTAGCAGGAGTAGGATCCGTTCAAAGCCGGCAGATTCGAACATGGGTAAACTTGTGTGCTCACCGACCCGGAACAACGTATGTCTCACACCCCTCTCTTCCGCACGCCCTGAGGACCCCCTCATGGCTTACTTGTCATCAATCCAATGACAGTTGGCGCCCACCATGGGGCAGGTGAGCTTCAGATCTGCATTCCGAGCGGAATCTGCAAGAATTGTAATTGGCGAGACAATCACCGTCGGATGCGTCCTCTACGCCAGCGACGTCCCTCTCATCATTCTCGACGAGACCTGGATTCCGGCTAGGGAGGTCGTGACTGCCTACACCATCATGTCTTTTGGTGAGATCGATGTTTACATCGGTTTCGCTAAACCTGCCCCACCCACCCCAGCAGTGATGATAGAGGCAGAAGAAGCTTCTAGGTCCACTTTGTCTGCGAAGGTGGTAGAGTTCTGGATCTCAAAAAACCCTAATCCCACCCAGCCCGCACCTGTTGCGGAGATAGTGGAGAAAGCTGAGCCTCAAGAAGATCTTGCGGTGCAAGTCGAATCTGGAGTGGATCTCCCTAGCCAGGTCGAATCCCAGATCGATCTACCCGCCGAGGTTGAAATCTAGGAGGAGCAAGACAATAACTCTAGTTTCGGCTCTTCCAATGCTGAAATGGACCAACCCTTACTAAGGCATACGTTGAGGCGCATGATGATGAAAGGCGCAAACATGGATGAGGTTCTCGAGACCATCAGAATTTTTGTGGAATCCCACGAAAAAAGTCACAACTACCTCAGGGCGCACACGTCGCACTTTGTTGGATATGTTTGATCCGGATCCGGCTCTGCCGATGATGGAGACAACGAAGACTCAGTGCTAGAGGCGATCAGAACAAACACCGACTTACCAGCATCTTCGGATGATTCCATGACGTCGGCTGATTTCCGATATTTCTCCGTGGAATATGAAGAGGAGTTCAACTCCAAAGCTGCAGAAGAAGATGAAGCCATGGACGAAGGATCCGGGGAAAACTCTACCAAAGCGCGGGATGACATGGATCTCGGAGATAATCCCGACGTCCAGATGTCCGAAAGTACCGCTCAGAGCCTAACTCCGGGAAATGGACCCAAAGCCGTCTTTGCTACCAGCGATGTGAAGAAGAAGAAGAAAAACAAGACCCCGGCTAAAGATCCTCCTGCGAAGGAAGTGGTTGCCGAGAAATATGAAGAAGACTCAGATGGATCTTTAATCCTAGACGAGCCAAAAGAAGCTTCAGTGGATGGAAACGTGGTCACGGTTGGTGCCCGTAAACTCATCAATGCTACGTTAACTACGCCTATCCCTACAACTACATAACTTACTACTGCAGAGT
The DNA here is from genome assembly GCA_910589775.1 of Avena eriantha. Classification (NCBI taxonomy): domain Eukaryota; kingdom Viridiplantae; phylum Streptophyta; class Magnoliopsida; order Poales; family Poaceae; genus Avena; species Avena eriantha. The sequence continues at coordinate 230,071,401 of OU342745.1, forward strand.
TGGAAGAAAGGCTCAAGCCCTAGAAGCGCGTCGCCAAGTACTCCTGGATGAAGTCAACAACATCGAGGAAGAGAAGAAGTGCATAGCTACTCTAGAGAAGTTCATCTCTCTGCAGCATCAAAAGACCCGGAAATGCCACATGCGGGCTGACAAATTTCTGGAAGTCCACAAGGTTCTCTTTGAGGGGGACCTAGGGATGCCTCGGCTCGATAACAAGGGAGATCCGGGGTACCCAACACCAGTACAGAACACCGCTGCGGCTCGAGATATCCTGGCAAATAATCCAGGCCCAGATCAGATCCGGTTGGGCATAAAGTTGCTCACTAAGGGTCTAGAGCAACAGAAGGTCGCGAAATCTGGAAGCGGAAAACTGGTCTCTCAATCTGACCAATGTCGCACGGATCCGGCCTGGAATGACATTAGGCCCCAACGGGTTCCAGAATAGCATTACTGTTCCGACCATCGGGAAGATAACTACTCAAGAATCGGATCTTCAGGGCAGCACCATACAATCGCACGTGACTGGAGCAACGTTGCTCCAACTGCAGAGCAAGAAGCGATTGCTGCACTAACTCCGAGACACCCTCCCTGGCGAGAGTCGAACAATCGCAGGGAAGACGACAAAGAGAAACGTCAAGAGGAGGGACATCAAAGGATGCCACCTCCTAGACATGCAAGTCGTCCGGCTGAACCCCATCATGGCGGGAATGACGGATGAAGGATAGACGGACACCGTGCCAAGTCAAGCCGGCAGGGGGCTCGTTGCAATGAAGACTCTCCCCAGAATTGGAATAATGACACTCCGGATGGAGGCCGGCGATCAGCCGGAAACAATCCACCTGCACCACCCTCTCCACCAAGCAGCCATCACAACGGCTCTCAAGGAGGCCAAGGAGGGCATCGTGGCGGAGGAGGTGGTGGTAGAAGCAGAAGTCCGGCTCCAAGGCACCGCAGCCATAGCGAACAACCAAGATGGTGTTCCCTATCACCAAGTGACGCAAGACACCAGATCAACTCTAACATAGAAGCGCGGTGCTACGAGAATGACGATATCTACGTGGGTCCAAAATGCTTCGGACCATGAATTCGACAAACACACTTCTCAGAAGGATTTGCTATCTCAAGACATATCCAAGCCTACGATGGAGTGGCCCGGCCAGATACTTGGCTCCAGGATTTTTTCCAGGCTTGCTGCATTGCAAAGGTGGAAATAGCTTGGTTGTGACCCGATATCTCCCACTTATGCTATGGAAGACGGCACAATCATGGCTCAATGAACTTCCGGAGAATACCATTCACAACTGGTATGATATGCAAAGAGCGTTCTTTTGGAATTTCGAAGGCACATATCAGAGGCCCTGTACGGTAGGAGACCTACAGCGTTGCACCCAGAAAGCCAGAGAAACTTGTCGAGATTACCTCGGACGATGGATCGACAACAAGAACTCCTGTGAAGGAGTAAATGATCAAACTGTGATTGAAGATTTCATTGTAGGACTCCCAATTGGTTTACTACGTCACCGCTTGAAGTACGACAAGGTCACTAATCTAGGAGAGATGATAGAAACAGCGAGCAAGTATGCAGACGCCAACAACGACGCAGAGGGATTACTGAACGCCCTAGTTGTGCCACAGTCGGTAAAACAACCAAAGCAACAAGCTCAGAAGCGTAAGAATACCTTGGAAGAAAAACCCAACACGGAAACAACAGTGGTCACTTCTACTTTCGGGTCTGGAGGATGAGGAGGGCGTGGCGGTGGCCGCGGACGCGGTCGTGGGACGTCAAGGGTCCAAGGTAGAGGAGACCAGCATCCTAGCAAAACCTACTCTTGGGCCGACATTGCCAGTAACCCGTGTGTGTATCACTTAGATGCTAATGGGGGCTCGTCTCACACAAACACCAAGTGTCGTTTCAACGACGACATCAAGAAAGATGATACCGCTGGTTACAGGGCTAAGCGGAAGACGGGAAAAAAGAATCCCGAAAAAGAGAAAGAGACCAAATAATATTCTGACATGGAGGAAGTAGAGCCTTCAAATCCCAAGCCGGAGGGGAAGAAAATTTTCCCAACAAAAAAGACACTTACATCACTTTCCTTGGTTCTCAACCAGTTAAGGTCAAGAAAGCAGTACTACATGATCTCAATCCAACTGTTCCGGCTGTCCCACAATTCTTGGACTGGTCGGAAGTGGCAATCACCTTTGATCGTGCTAACCATCCGCCTAAGTTGCACAGGCGAGGAAAATACGACTTAATCATCAATCCACTTATTGACGACTATGGTTTCTCCAAGACTCTCATGGATGGCGGCATCAGCATCAATATTCTATATGTTGAAACGCTACGTCGGATGTGGATCTCGGAGACACAACTGAATCACAGCTCTATGATCTTTCACGGAGTTTTCCCAGGAAGACAAGCAAATTCCCTGGGAGAGATCACTTTGGATGTTACCTTTGGAACACCAAAGAACTACCGGACGGAAGCACTTACCTTCGAAGTGGTCCCGTTCAAGAGCGCCTACCACGCTATATTCCGACGGTCGGCTTAGTGGGCTTTTATGGCTTGTCCATGTTACATTCACAATATGACGAAAATTCCAGGTCCCAAAGGCGTGATCACCTTTCGGGGAGACCCGAAGAAGGCGCGAGAGTGCGAGGATGCAAATGTCGCCTTTGCTAAAGCGTGCTGCACGCCCAGGAGTATCAGGAGATGAAGAAGAGCATCAACCCGTCCGAGATGCCCGCGATGAAGAAGGAGGTGACAAAGCCAACTCTGGAGTTCAAGGCATCGGAAGAGACGAAGACAACGCCATTGAAGGATGATGACCCCTCCTAGGTGACCCAGATAGGTGTAGGTCTAGATAGCGCATAGGAAAGCGTGCTCGTCAAGTTCCTTGATGACCCACAAGTATAGGGGGTGTATCGCAGTATTTTCGATAAGTAAGAGTGTCGAACCCAACGAGGAGCAGAAGGTGCTGCCTAGTGGTATGGATGAGGAATTCTCTGCAAATACTTAGCAAACGGATTTTTAGGGTTTTTTGATAAAGCAAGTAAACAAAGTACGAGTAAATAAAAGACAGTAGGAATAAATGCAGCAAGTGGCCCAATCCTTTATGCAGAGCCGGGTGTATTACTTAAGATGACCAAATGTTCTCGAGGACACATGGGAAGACTGTCAAGTGCTTTCGCTTCATATAGTTGATTAATCTTCTTTAGCTTGCTAAGTGTTGTGTGGGTGAACCTATGCTAATGTACCGACCTTCCTAGGACTAATACATACTGTGATTATACCCCTTGCAAACATTCGTACGTACAAGAAAGTAATTAAGGTAGAAACCTAACCACAAATTTAAACTCTAAGACCCTTACGTCCCTTGTGCAATGGTTTCCTAACGAGGCTTCAGGTTTCTGTCACTCCGGTAACCCCTACGATTAGTAGCCAAATACACAATGCATTCCCCTAGGCCCATATAGGTGAAGTGTCATGTAGTCGACGTTCACATGACACCACTAGAAGAAGTACACCACAACTTAAATATCAAACTATTGAATCTTTTTCAACACAACTCCACTACTAACAACATGACTTCTCCCATGTCCTCAAGAACAAAACGAACTACTCACAAGACATCATATGGATCATGATCAAAGATGGAATAATGATGTATAACAATCTGAACATAAACAATAATTCAATGGTTCACTCAATAGCATCAACTACAAAGAGTAATCAACACCGAGAAAGTTTCCCCTAAGAACTATGCAAGATTCAACTCAATTGTTACAGCAATATGGAGATGGTGATGAGGGTGCTGGTGAGGATGATGGTGGTGATGATGATGATGATCTCGATGATCTCGATGAAGTCTAGCTTGATGGTGTTGTTGTTGGCGACGATCTACCCTCTCCGGGAAGGAATTCCCCGGGTAGAAATCTGTCTACCGGAGAGATCTTTCTCTCTCGGTGTTTTTTGCCCCGTAGAGGCGGCGGAATCTTTCTGTGGTCGCCCCCCAAGTCTTAGGGTTTCAGGAGGAATATATACACCAGAGGGAGAGCCAGAGGTGGGCTAGGGCGCCCACACCACCTGGTGGCACGGCCTAGGGTGGCCCGCGCTAGGGGGTGGTGTGGGCCCCCTGTGGCCCATCTCCACTCCCTCTTCTGGCAGCCTTCATCTTCTGGAAAAATAGGATTTTCCGTATATTTTCCCAGGTTTTCTGATCTTCACGAATTTTGCCTCCAAACAGCACCTTTTCCATCAGAATCCTGACTGCAGCGGTCCATGCTCCAAAACTCATCAACCATGCAAAAACGGATGAAATAACATAAGTATCATCTCTGAACATGAAATATATCAATGAATAACAGTAAATTATGATATAGAATAGTGATGCAAAATGGACGTATCAACTCCCCCTAAGCTTAGACTTCACTTGTCCCCAAGCGAAATTGAGCTCAATAAACATGACCTCAGGTTTATGGAGTGAAGAGTCGATAAAAGAATACGGACAAGAAGCATCACATTCATCAAATACATAGATCATAATAGAAGACAAATCACTATTATATAACTTAACTTGCAATAAGTAAAGGAAACACAATAAAGATACATAAAGTGAATCATAATTGGTAATGGCAAACTTAGCTCTTGGTCGAAGAATAGTTGATAATTTGCTGGAGTTCACAAATAACTGGTTTTTCAAAGATAGCTTTCAAAATAGTAATCACCAAGGTAAGAGTGATACATTGCAAATGTATCCATAATTTTTGATGTTCCATGCTTGCCTTTATCTACTTTCTTGTGTTTTGTCCACACTTTGGAGTACTTTTCACATGATTTCTTGGACTAACCTATTAACAAGAGCCACAGTGCCAGCTGCCTGTTTTCTGCTGTTTTTTGTTCCAGGAAAGTCAGAAAATGAATATTCTCGGAATTGGATGGGACAAAAGCCAAAGTCGCTATTTTACCGGAAGACAACTGGAGCCAGAATACGAGACGGAGAAGGGCTGGGGCCTGGCCACACCAACTGCTTGTTTTAAACTATTTGTATCTAGTCACTCTTATGAACTTTGAATGTGTCCTATGCATTAATATTTGCTACTCTATGAGGGACAAGCTGAATACTATTATGCTATGTTTTCTTTATGTGAAACAAACAAACGTCTTACAAAGCATTGTTATTCATGAATCTTTTGTTTGTGCATTTTCATATTACATCATAGTTTCTTTGTCTTATTGCTAGAACTTTGTTTTTCATGTTATGATTGAAGTACTATGATCCCAGCTTTGAATGTTTTACAAGTACTTTGATCAAGTTTATGATGGTGCATGTCACCTCAAAAATTATTCTTTCTTTTTATCACTTACCTACTCGAGGACGAGCAGGAGTTAAGCTTGGGGATGTTGATACATTGCAAATGTATCCCTAATTTTTGATGTTCCATGCTTGGTTTTATCTACTTTCTTGTGTTTTGTCCACACTTTGGAGTACTTTTCATATGATGTCTTGGACTAACCTATTAACAAGAGCCACAGTGCCAGCTGCCTGTTTTCTGCTGTTTTTGGTTCCAGGAAAGTCAGAAAATGAATATTCTCGAAATTGGACGGGACAAAAGCCAAAGTCGCTATTTTACCGGAAGACATGTGGAGCTAGAATACGAGACGGAGAAGGGCTGGGGCCTAGCCACACTACCTGGCCGCGTTGCTAGGCCTGGCCCACGCCAGGGGGTGGTCTGGCCGACCCCAGCACCCCCTCGGCCTCTCCTTCCGCCTATATATTGCCTTCGGGACCAAAACCCTAAGTACCTGATCAAAAATTCATGAAAGAGTCTATAGTCGCCGTCATCTCCATCCCTAGATCGGGAGGGATCTGAAACTCTTCCTGGCACCCTGCCGGAGAGGGGAATTCACCCTAGAGGCCTTCTTCAGCATCATGCAAGCCTCCGATGTGATGCGTGAGTAGTTCATCTCTGGACTACGGGTCCATGTAGTAGCTAGATGGCTGGTTCTCCTCCTTTGTGCTTTCATGTCTAGATCTTGTGAGGTCCGTTCGTGATCAAGATCATCTATTTGTAATTCTGCATGTTGTGTTTGCGGGGATCCGATGGATATTGAGATGCTATTTCAGATTGATTATTGATTCTATCATGTCTTTGTTATTTGTGATCTTGCATGCTTTCCGTTGTTAGTAGCTATCTTGGCCAAGTAGATTCTAGCAACTCCAAGAGTTGGTATTTATGCTCGATAGTGGGTTCATACCTCTGGTAATCTGGGGAAGTGACGGAAATCTCTAAGGTACTAGATGTGCTGTTGCTACTAGGGAGAAAACAACAATCCTTTGTTCATAGAACAATCGTATTATTTACATTACACGCAATTCGTAAAGCAATAATCTGTTGCTTGCAACTTAATACTGGTGGGGGCTCGGATGATAACCTGAAGGTGGATTATTAGTCATAGATGTAGTTCGATGGCGGTCTATGTATAATGTTCTAATGCCCAATCAAGTCTCAAAGGAGTCAATATGATTAGTATATGCTTGTATGCTTTCTCGATGTTTTTCAATTGCCCCGTTGTAATTTGTTCACCAAGCATGTTATTTATCTTAAGGAGAGCCACCTCTAGTGAACTATGGACCCCAGTCCTTTCTTTTACATACAATCTACAAACTGTTTACTGCTTTGTGTTACTTTCTGCAAACTATTACTTTGTTCCATTCGATACGTTTAATCCTTTGTTTTCAGCAAAACCGGTGAGATTGACAACCTCATCGCAAGTTGGGGACAGAGTTCTGTGGTTGTGTTGTGCAGGTGTCCACGTTGCTACTAGCATCGGTAGTGCGCCCTGCCAAGGCTCAGCTAGCAACACCTTTGGAGTGTTTCCTTGCTCCTACTGGTTCGATTAAACCTTGGTTTCATAACTGAGGGAAACTTACTATTGTGCTCATCATACCTTCCTCTTGGGGTTCCCCAACGAGCTCGTTAATACACGAGTCAGGAAGTATTTTTCTGGCGCCGTTGTCGGGGAGTCAAGGACATCTTCACAAGGGGAGTCCCTCATAACCAATCTCTTTACTTTTTTATTTTTGTTTTGCTTAGTTTACTTTTGCTTTGTTTGCTTGTTTCTTTATCAAAAACACAAAAAAATTAGTTTTACTAGTTTGCTTTCTTTATCAAAAACACACAAAAATTAGTTCCTATCTTAAAGTTGCCATTATGTCTAGCATTGCTCCAATCACTATGTCACCTGAGGAAATGATTTTCACTTTTAAACAAGGAATTTAGGAGAGCTTCAAGGAAACTTGGTCTAGAATCTCTGATCTACATGAAAAAACTGAGCCTAAAATGACTCAAAGCTTGTTCCTTAGCAGTTTTTACCTTGGAATTGCTCTTTGCTATAGATATGCTTTAGATGCTATTGGGGGAGGAGATTTCCTCCAATGTAATGAGGATGATGCTATTAATGCTATAAAGAAATTGATCCTTACTTACAACTTGCCTAGCCAAACTGATATTTCTTTCGCAAGCATATTTGCTAGATTAAACACTCTTGAGACCCGCACTACTAGCTTAAAAGATTGCTATAATATGCTTAGGGAGCATCATAATTATGTTCCAATAAATCCTGAACAATCAAAGTGGCTCCCCATAGTAAAAATTGATATAAATAATGAAACTTTTCAAGCTCGCTGTGATATCATGTCTGAATTTTGTCTTATGCCCAAAGATATTTATGGATCTTTGAATCTTTGGGGTCTTACTGAAGGAGGAAAAGAAATCACTCTAGCTAATAATGCTACAATATTACCTATTGGAATAGCTGAAGGAGTGTTTACAAAGATCCTTGGGAAAATGATTTCTACTGATTATCTTATTATTGAAAGTGCAGGAAAAGGACAAATTACACTTGGAAGGTCCCTATTAGAACTCCTTGGAGAAATAATAGATGTGGGAAAGGGGACCATGCTCCTTTCTTCTCCACCAAACAATCATATTTTCCCCAAGGTTAAGAATAAAAGTAAGAGAGGTAAGGGCAAGAAATTTGGTTTTAATGCTTCTTCATTTGAGAATACTTGATTCTTTTTCTTGCTTCTTATGCCTAACTTAAAAGGCGTTAAAGAAAAGTACTTATTGGGAGATAACCCAAAAGTTTTAGATGAGTCTTGGAAGTTATTACTTCAGTAAGAACCGCTCCTTATCCTTTTTATTTGCTTTTTGGGCCAAGAGTAACCTCTAATGAGAGAGAAGTAATGATTGGGAAAGTTGTTGTCCGAAACAGATTTCTGTGCTTCACCATAAACATTCGTGTAAAATATCTGAACGTCCTTTTCAGGCGTGAATTTTTGTGCTTCTGCCCCAGGTTGTTATATAACTATCGTTAGTTCAACACTTTTTTATTTGAGCAACATAAGGTCTTCGAAAAAATTCGTCTTTACCTACTAGTCTGTTTTGACAGATTTCTGCCATTTTCTACATTTGCTTCTTGTTGGTTCCTTTTTGAGTTCTTTTGGAGAATTGAGATTTTTGAGGGAAGTGCTACAGTAGCTAGTGTTTTAATGGAAGTTTATTGGTGTTAGAACTGAACCTAAATACTTATATCTTGAGTGCACTAATGTTGCTAATAAAGATTGTGTGAAGTTTCGTATAAAGGAAAATTTTCAGGTGTATGGAAGGAATGAGTAATGAGATGAAGGATGGACTAAAGCTCAAGCTTGGGGATGCCACGTGTGTCACCCCAAGAAATATCCAAGAAGTACAAGCGTCAAAGCTTGGGGATGCCCAAGGCATCCCCCTCTTCATCAATAAAAATCCCAGGTTACTTCCAAACACTTCATTTATATTGTTTCATGCACAGTTGCGTTGTTCTTGGAGCGTCTTCTTTTTTGTTTTTGTTTTGGTTTTTCGTTTTCTTTGTTTGCTTAGTTTGCTGAATAAATTGGTTGGACCCCCTCTTTCATACATTGGTTTTCAAATAGTTTGGTTTGGTTTGGAAAAGAGTAGGAAGGTTCATGCTTATGTGGTAAAGAGAGTTTGTTTTTGATTGTGGCCTATGCTTTGTCATGCCATGCTTGATATTGTTTTTGCTTTATGCTTAGTATTCTTTGCTTTAGCATGACATGTTATAAACAATTGAGATTGCTTAATGTGCCTTGGATGAATCATGCGTTGTTTTAGCATATTAAAGCATAGTATTGTGGTATTCTCCTTTGATGCTTTATTTGGGTTGACTTGGCGCATGCTCACACCATGTTATGACTATCTCAAGTCATCATAGCCTTTATGATCCTTTAGTTTTCAACTTTTAGTATCACTTTATGCTTTGATCAATGATGTTTTGTCGCTCTACATGATTATGGCCATTATTTCTCTCTTAGTTTGTCGCTCCCAGTCTTTTGCTAGCCTCCACAACCATGTATGAGTTCCACTCATGCATCCAAATCCCTAAACCAAGTTATTCCAAAGAGTCCACCATACCTACCTACTAGCTTATGCTATTCCAAGTATATTCATGCTTTTATTTACCTTCCAAATTAAACTTGTTATGAGAAAACTAGTGATTAAAGCTCTCACGAACTTGATGGCACACTTTACTTTCTGCATTTAATAAACTTAAACCATTGGGTCCTTCTTTGTTGCATATATGCTTGCGCTTTATATGTTGAAATTAGCAGAACCATGTATCATGGGGAACGCTTTCAACATTGCACCTGTACTTTGTACCCCGTTGATATCATGTTCTTTTGCTTATGGATCCCGGTGGTGTGAAATAAAAGTGGAACTTGTAAGATCATGGAGTTTGTATGTGTGTTAGAGAAACGCCTGATGCTAGCCTAAGCCATGCCTAATCATGGTGGAAACTTGCAGCATCACCATAATGAGCACTCTATGAAGCATCCTCAATAAAAACCTATGCAAATAGCAAATAAAAAGATCGCTGAGATGCTCATTGTCTGCTTGCCTTGTCATTTTGATTATGGGATAGCTCCTGTATCATGTGCAAGGGGTACCCCGTTGGTGGTTCTTTATGATACACATGTACTTACAATGACAAGAGCTTACTTGTGACTAAAGTTGAGTAGCATGAGGTTCGGTCTTCATAAGTAAGGGGCATGAGATTTTGGTTTATAACTTGTCGAGCATATCGTCTTAGTTGTGTCACTTTAACCTTAATCACCTTCAAGATGCTTATGATAGGGGCAATGAGAGCTGAAAGCTAACAAGTACCATAATTTTTGGAAGCTCTTTATGAGACTTGAATCCCTACTTCCTTCTATGAAGGCCTTTCTTCCACCATTATATTGATTCTCCACCTTCTATCTTTATGCACCTACTTTGAGAGCATAGTGGCCATTCTTAGTTCTATGTGCATTATCCCAAGACTAGTTGATTGATGCATAACTTGATATTGCTTGTTTTAAAGTATTTGTATCTAGTCACTCTAATGAACTTTGAAGGTGTCTTATGCATTTATATTTGCTACTCTATGAGGGACAAGCTGAATACTATTATGCTATGTTTTCTTTATGTTAAACAAACAAACGTCTTGCAAAGCATTGTTATTCATGAATCTTTTGTTTGTGCATTTTCATGTTACATCATAGTTTCTTTGTCTTATTGCTAGAACTTTGTTTTTCATGTTATGATTGAAGCACTATGATCCCAGCTTTGAATGTTTTACAAGTACTTTGATAAAGTTTATGATGGTGCATGTCACCTAAAAAATTATTCTTTCTTTTTATCACTTACCTACTCGAGGACGAGCAGGAGTTAAGCTTGGGGATGTTGATACATTGCAAATGTATCCATAATTTTTGATGTTCCATGCTTGGTTTTATCTACTTTCTTGTGTTTTGTCCACACTTTGGAGTACTTTTCATATGATTTCTTGGACTAACCTATTAACAAGAGCCACAGTGCCAGCTGCCTGTTTTCTGCTGTTTTTGGTTCCAGGAAAGTCAGAAAATGAATATTCTCGGAATTGGATGGGACAAAAGCCAAAGTTGCTATTTTACCGGAAGACAACTGGAGCCAGAATACGAGACGGAGAAGGGCTGGGGCCTGGCCACACCACCTGGCCGCGCGGCCAGGCCTGGCCCGTGCGAGGGGGGTGGTCTGGCTGACCCCAGTACCCCTCGGCCTCTCCTTCTGCCTATATATTGCCTTCAGGACCAAAACCCTAAGTACCCGATAAAAAATCCACGAAAGAGTATGTAGCCGCCGTCATCTCCATCCCTAGATCGGGAGGGATCTGAAGATCTTCCCAGCACCCTGCCAGGGAGGGGAATTCACCTTGGAGGCCTTCTTCATCATCATGCAAGCCTTCGGTGTGATGCGTGAATAGTTCATCTATGGACTACGGGTCCATGTAGTAGCTAGATGGCTGGTTCTCCTCCTTTGTTCTTTCATGTCTAGATCTTGTGAGCTCCGTTCATGATCAAGATCATCTATTTGTAATTCTACATGTTGTGTTTGTGGGGATCCGATGGATATTGAGATGCTATTTCAGATTGATTATTGATTCTATGATGTCTTTGTTATTTGTGATCTTGCATGCTTTCCGTGTGAGTAGCTATCTTGGCCAAGTAGATGCTAGCAACTGCTTTGTGTTTACTTTCTGCAAACTATTACTTTCTTCCATTCGATACGTTTTGTTTTCAGCAAAACCGGTGATATTGACAACCTCATCGCAAGTTGGGGACAGAGTTCTGTGGTTGTGTGGTGCAGGTCTCCACGTTGCTACTAGCACCGGTAGTGCGCCCTGCCAAGGCTCAGCTAGCAACACCTTTGGGGTGTTTCCTTGCTCCTACTAGTTCGGTTAAACCTTCGTTTCATAACTGAGGGAAACTTACTGTTGTGCTCGTCATACCTTCCTCTTGGGGTTCCCCAACGAGCTCGTTAATACACGAGTCAGCAAAGAGCAAAGTGCAAAACAAGGAACATAAGAAACATGATTGAATAAATCATCATATGAATGAATGAAGCACAACAACTCAAAATACTTGCTGAGATAGAAGGGAATAGGTTTACTGACTCAACTAAAAAGTAAAAGAAAGGCCCTTTGCAGAGGGAAGCGGGGATTGCAAGTTTCATAAAGAGCTCCCAAAAATTATGGTACTTATTAGCTTTCAGCTCTCATTGCCCCTATCATAGGCATCTTTAGGTGATTATGGTTAAAGTGATCAAATATGAGGATATGCTTGACAAGTTGTAAATTGAGAATCTCATGTCCCTTGAATACGAGGGCCGCTCCTCATGCTACTCAAGTTTAGTCACCGGTAAGTTCTTGTCATCGTAAGCATATGTGTATCATAGAGAACCGCCAACGGGGTACCCCTTGCCCGATGATACGGAAGAATCCCCATATCAAAATGACAAGGCAAGCAGACAACAGACATCTCAACAATCTTCTTATTTACCATGGGAATATGGTGCTTTTTTCTCTCTTTCCTCTTTTCATAATCTTTTTTTTCTTTTTCTATTTTTTTCAATATCAGACTCTTTTTTTATAAGAAGAATGCTTCATAGATGCTCGTTATGGTTACACTGCAGGTTTCCACCATGTCAGCATGGATTAGACCAGCGGCCCAGGCGTTTCTCTAACACACATGCATAACTCCATGGACTTACAAGCTCCCTTTTCATTTCACACCGACGACATCCATAGACTAAAGAACATGATATCAACTAGGTACAAAGTACTAGTGCAATGTTGAAAGCGTTCCCCATGACAGCATGGTTCTGCTAATTCACAACTTACAAAGCGCAAGCATATACGCAACATATGTGAGCACAATGGTTCAAGTTTATTAAATGCAAGAAAGTAAAGTGTTCCATCAAGTTCGTGAGAGCTTTACTCACTAATTTTCACATAACAAGTTTAATTTGGAAGGTAGACAAAACAAGAATTTACTTGGAATAGGAATAGTGCTAATAGGTAGGTATGGTGGACACAAATGGCATTGGTTTTGGTTTAAGGATTGGATGCACGAGAAGAATTCCCTCTCAGTACAGATTTTTGGCTAGCAAGGCTGGGTAGCAAGTATAAGAGTTGAAGGAAACAAACAAACATACAAGTGATAAAGACAAACATGCAATATTCCTTGGAAGCACAAAAGATCTTAACTAGAGAATACTAAACTTATGAGCAAATCAAGAAAGAAAGATGATGAAATTATATTTCTTTAAGAGTACTTTTATCTTTTCATTCAACTCTTGAAAATAGTGTTGCTACTGACCAAGCCAGGTTTGCCAAAACCAACGAAATTAACTCAATGATCCCAAAGTGATACTAGTACTAACAACAAGATCAATCATATAACCACGAATTGAAAACTAATATAAGATATGCAAAAGATTAAATGATAGAACATCTCATTAATATTCCAAAACGGCAACTCACACCAAGGGATACATATCTAACAAGAGAGGGGACACTTCCATAATGCAAGCCATCCTACATGATAACTTCTCTATTCAAGATATGACTCTACTAAAAAGGTAAAAAGATAGAAGATAGTGATGTGATATCGCGGCACTCTCCCAAGCTTGGAACAAACCAAGGGGATGCCAAACCTGATGACAAATTACTCCTTTGGTGGTGGTGGTATTCTCTCAATGAGCTTTTTGATCAATTTCCTCAAGTCTTCAATCTCGAAGGTGAGAGTATGAATCAAGTCCGAGTTTTGTGCAATGCGGTTCATGATCATGTCGGGTTGCGGATCCCAGCTCTTGCGGTTCTTTCCCCACTCTACCTCCTTGAAGTCTTCTTTTTCTACATGGCTAGAACGAGGCAAATCCCAATTGGAGGGTAATTTCCCCTTGGGCATATTCTGGTATTGATGCTCATGGATAAGAGTATGGAAAGGATTCTTGGTGCGTGGAGGAAGTGACTAGGGATCTGAACGGTGATGAGGAGGTTTCCCTCCAATTAATATAGTTCTGGCAGGGTTCTCCACCACTCCAATGCTTGCAATGGTAGTGCCGGTGTGCTTTTCCTCCTCTTCGTATTCACTCTTGATCTCCTTCTCCTTCTCGGGGTCTTGGAGATCTTCCTCCATAGGCTCCTTTCCTTTATCCTTAGCGGACACCATTGTGCTTCTAAGCATTCAAAGATAGTTCCTGGCAGAAACAGATCGAAACGAAAACACGACGAAAACACGATATACGAACCTCGGGAGATCCGGGGGGGGGGGGGTTATATATTACGAAGTTTCACAACAAAAGGAAGGTACTGGGAGAAAAGGGGTCGGAGACGGAGGCTGAGGTGGCCACACCACCTGGTGGCATGGCCAGGGGTGGGCCCGCGCCACAGGGTGGTGTGAGCCACCCTGGCTCCGTTTCCGCCCCTCTTTCGCTTCGTAGCTTTCCTTATTGTCTAAAAACTGCAAAAATATAGTTGGATAGTATTTTCGTGGAACTTTTCTTATCAGAACTGTTACCTATTTGAAAACAGACTCTGCGGGTCTCTGAATTTGGTATCTAGTAGATTCTTCTAGATTCATCACTTGAATAACATCAATATCTTCATCTTCATACACTTATTACTTGAGTCATGAAACCTTTCTCTTCCTTATTACACCATTACTTTCACTAACCTGGAAATTTCTTTCACACAAAACTTTACATAATTCTTATTAGCAACATTAGTATAAGTGAAGTGATAAAACCTTTTGAGTCCAAACTTCAACTGAAAACCATCAAAGCATAAGCTACTGTAGCAACTCCTTCCGAAAACCCAAAAAGAATTCAAAAAGGAAATCGAATAAAGAAGCAAATGCAAGAGTGGCAAAATCTTTCAAAACAGACCAGCAGGTAAAGATAATTTTTTTCGAAATTCTTCTGTTGCTCAAATCAAAAAGTGCAAAACTAACCAAAGTTAAATAACAACCTGGGTCAGAAGCACAAAAAATTACAGCTCAATCCTACATACAGAGATCTCTCACGAATTTTTACGGTGAAGCACAAAAAATCTGTTTTGGGACAGCAACTTCCCCAAATCTTACTTCTCTCTCATTAGAGGTTGACCTTGACACAAAAACCAAACAAAAAGGATAAGGAGAGTTTATTACCAAAGTAATAACTTGCAAGACTCAAAGAAACAAAAACAAACTGCAAGCGGAAATAAACTGGGTTGTCTCCCAAAAAAATCTTTCTTTATAGCCATTAAGATGGGCATGATAATTTTAAAGATGCTCAGATAGGAATACAAATTGAAGTGAAAGAGCGCATTAAGAAGCAACAATACACACATTTAAGTCTACCCACTTCCTATGCAAGGGAATTTTGTAAACAAACAAGTTGTTGAAACGAGAGGCTACAAGCATAGGAAGGCAAAAGAAATGCAACATAAAAACTTTCAGCATAAAACCAGGAAACTTGATATTATTGAGATGCATTCGAACACTTTTCCCTCTCTCATAGTAAGTTTCAGTATCGTGCATAAACTTAACAATATAGCTATCACAAAGACTATCGTAACAATGATCACTTATTATAACAGAAAACACAGGAATACTAGCTCTTATGATACTACTTTGTGAAACAACATTAGAGGTATCCTTACCAAGGATAGTGTGTCCCTCTTCTACAAACTTAGTAACAAAGTCTTTCACATTTGCTATTATAGGTTCTTCAACCATTTGTTTATTAGGTTCAACAGCTTCATTTGTACTTTCATTGACCATACTAGCTATCATAGAATGTTCCTTCATCTTAACTGGGAAAGGCATTTTCTCAATGTAAGGTTCAGGTAAAACATGATTATCAGTATAAACTTCAGTATTTATTACAGGAACACACTTACCATATCTTTATAAGGTTCATGATACTTATTCCACTTCTTTTTAGGCACTTCAATGTAGGAAGAAAAAGCCTTAAAATAAGAAGCAATAGCTTGAGTGTCTAGACCATAAGCATTTTTAATATTTTGAAAGTCATCAGTTCCTATAAAAGATTCAATGCATTCATAATCATAATTTATACCTGACTTTCTACCTTTGTCATTCTCCCAAGCTTCAACATTGCCTTGAATACGGTCCAGAAGATCCCATTTAGCTTCTTCTTCCATACGAGTGAATGATCCGGCACAAGAAGCATCCAATAAATCCTTATCATGAAGAGAAAGCCTTGCATAAAAGTTATTGATAATAATATTGTTGGGGAGCTCATGAATGGGACATTTGAGCATTAGTAACTTCGATCTCCCCAAGCTTGAGTTGTACTCTCTCCATCAAGAGGCCAAAAGTTGTATATTTAATTCTGATCATTATGAATCTCACTAGGAGGATAAAACTTTGAATAAAAGAGAGGCACTATTTCCTCCCATTCCAGAGCTTGACCATTCTTCAGCAGCTTATACCAATCCACGGCTCTTCCTTTCAGCGATAATGAGAATAACTTCTTCTTGACTTGATTTGTAGTAATACCTGCACACTTGAACAACCCGCAAAATTCGTGTATAAAGAGTAAATGATCACCGGGATGGACAGTTCCATCTCCAACATAATAGTTATCCATAACACGATCAATAATTCTTGTAGGTATTTTAAAAGCATCATTCTCAGCAGGTGGTGGTTCATCTACTACCTTAGCAGTGGTAGTAGCATTACCAAATAAGAAACTCAACGAATTATCCATAACGAAAATAAAGCAACTGTCGTTGTATTGTGAACGGCAGTACCTGAAGAGGTTAGATAGAGGTGTGGGGACTAGCAGAGAAGCTATCGACGGCATCCACAGGCGGGATTGGATACAAGCGAGCGTAGCTGGACGCAGGAAGTACCCAGGTTCGGAGCCCTCATGATGAGGTAAAGCTCCTACTCCTGCCGGGTCTGACTAAGTGGGATATACGAACTACAAGTGCTCCTCGAGCTGTATTCACTAGCTATTGCCTTAAATGCTATGAGACCAACCCTTTCTACTAAGGCCTTGCCTCTCCTTATAAAGGCAGAGAGGCAACAGTCTCACTGGCCAGCCCGACTAGTGGGCCCCACAGGCGGGTCCTAGCCGGCTGGTCATCTACAGTACCCAGTATGGCATGTCACGTCGGAGTATGAGCGGTATGGCTATCGTGGGCACAGTGAACACCGTGCGAGCCCATCGTCAGCATCGGGCCACTGTTTCCGCGTCATCCCCGCAAAGTCTTCGGTATGGCCGGGTAGTTGCCGGTCTTGTCATCGTACAGGGCGTACCGTGCACTGATACGCACGTCGTCCTGTCTCAATGATTGGTTCCGGCTACGTCGCCGTAGCCGGCTACTTCTTGATGATCCGGCTACCATGCGATAGCCGGCCTGTCTTGCCTTGTCCGGCTGCATCTGGCTAGCCGGACACCGTCCGACTGTCTTGTTTCTTGTCCGGTTGGGGTACCTGGGGATCATCCCCCTGACACTAGCCCCCGAGCTCGTGTGGATTCCGCCCTTAGTCGAAATGTGCGGGCGCCCCCTCTGGTTTTGAATTTGTGTCCGGCTGTGCTTGGCGGTTGCGCTACCCGTGACGTCAGCGCTGACGCCGGCCACGCGCGCACGCGCCATCATTGCACTGCGGCGGGCAGCGTAACGTCCCATCGCACGTCGCCTCGGGAAGCCGCTGTCCGGCGCTTCGGTTCCTGCTCCAGGATCTTCTACGCATCCTTTCTCGGCACACGGGATCTGGGCGGCGGTTGGGGTGAGGGTCATCCGGATGCGCTCCACGTGGCTCTGTTGACGGTTGCCCTTCCGTCCCTTTAAAGGGATGCCGTGGGGGAGGCAGTTCCCTTCCTTCGCTCCCCCGTTGCAGTTTCTTCTTCCCCCGCGCGCTCCTGCCTTTGCGCCCTTGCCCTCTGCGTTGTAGCCCGCTGCGCCGCCCGCTCGTCGTCGTCATCGCTACGGGCCACCGCCACTCTTCCATTGCTGCTCCCCCTGTCATCCAGAGATGGCCGCCGACCGCGGGGCTTGGTGCGGCTCCTCCGTCACCGAAGACCAGATCGAGAAGTACCGCGCCACCCGTGTTCTCCCGTCGGCGGAGGAGGTGGCGGTGCGGTTGGCGCCGGCGGGGGAGGTGTCGCCGCACCCGGCGGAGGGGGAGCGCGTCATCTTCCTCTCCCATCTGGCGTGCGGGTTTGCCTTGCCGGTGTACCCCTTCTTCTTGACCTTCCTTGCCTTCTTCTATCTCCGCCTCCACCACCTCGGCGCCAACGCAATCGGGATGTTGGCGCACTTCATGGCCTTCTACGAGAGCTACCTCAGGATCCAGCTGGATCTCAGGCTCTTCTGCCGGCTCTTCCGAGTCCGGCCGCAGGTGCAGTTCACGCAGGGGCCGCTAGTCGTCTGCGGTGGCGCCTCCATCTACTCTCGCTCGCAGACCGGCTACCCCAAATTCCTTCTGCACGACACCGTACGACTGTGGCAGCAGTCGTACCTCTACGTGAAGAACCTCACCAACATCGACCGGATCAATCTTCCGGCCTTTCAGGACGTCGAGTCCAGCCGGTAGAACTGGGACTTGAAGTTCCACGGCGACAAGGCGGAGTCAGATGAGATGCTGAAGCGCATGCGCTCCCTCGTCCACTGCCGGCTGACCGGCCTAGACGTCACCCTCAGCTGGATGTCCCGGCTGATGATGTCGTTGCAGCAGCGAGAGCACAAGATGTGCTATTACTCCGGCTGGCTGGACCCGACCCAGCTATCGTGCCGCGATCCCCGCTACCACAACCTGAAGGAGTGGGTATGGACGATCACCAAGGAGCGACTGTCGAAGAACTGGAAGTTCAGCCTGGCGCCTTACAGCCGGGAGAACCGCGCACCCCGGGTAAGTTCTTCTAGCCGGATGTTTCTTTTATATTTCTTGCACTTCTTCCTTGTTTCGTCTGACCAATTTCTTGTATTCGGCAGATGTTCCCTTGCATCATTCACGAGGAGGGCGAGGCTCCCCTCGAGGAGTTCACGCCCAACTTGCCCGAGCCGCGCGCTCGGCGGTCTGGCGAGGAATCAGACGGGGATGGGGATGCCTTCCCCAGCCGGAACGACGAGCCGGCTGTCGACCCTCACCCGGAGGTTGTTGAGGAGGAGAAGGGCATGCCGACCACCGACCCGGCGCCGTGCCCTGCGGCGGACGGCGAAGCTGGTGGGAGCGGCTCCCTCTGTTCCGGCTCCTGCCGGTTTGCCGCGGAGGAGTCGGCTCCCAAGAGGAGCTGGACCAGCACCCTGCCGCCGAGCCGCCTTGGCCGGAAGAAGGGGACGCCTCCAGTTGTGCCAGGGTACACTTCTTCTCCCCTTCATCGTTTTTCTGTCTGTCTTTTTCCCTGCTGTTCTGCATTTGGCTTACTTGCTTTTCTTTCTTCCCTTTCTTCTTCTGTCTTCTTAGCACGTTGGTTTCTTTTGGAGCCGTGAGCCCGGCACGAGCGCCGGCCGGGTCGCCGCCCGCCGCTCCGACTGCGCCTGCCAGCGCCCCTTCTTCATCCGAGGTGCCGGCTCCACCTCCACCTCAAGCTGAACCGGCTGCCCCAGCCGGACCGGAGGGTCCTCAGCCGGAAGCGGAGTCCTCGCAGCCGGGTGGCTCTTCCGCGGGCGCGCGGGGGGCTGCCGGCAAGGAGCTCGTAGTTGTCAGCGATGACAACTCCGACAAGGAGCCGGGGGAGGAGTGGAGGACGGTGGTGGTTGTCGCGAAGGAGCCCTTGGCCATCAACGCCGTGGATAACGACGCTTCCTCCGCCGCCTCACTGACGGACCTCGCCGCCACACTCGAGCTGGCAGTGAAGGAGATCCGGCTACTGGAGGCCGCAATCGGTGGGAACCGGACCCTGGAGTAGAAGCTTGTTGCTGCCAACGGGACCTCCTAGAGTAAGTTCACCTCATCCATCTTACTCTTTTTTTTACTGATAGCCGGTTTTGCTGCAGCCATCCTCGTGTACGCTCAGCGCGAGATCGATCGCTTGAAGAAAGCGAACGACCGGCTGAGCAAGTCCAACTCTACTCTGCGGTTGCAGAATAAGGATTGGCACGCGAGGGTAGATGGTCTGGAGGCCACCATCAAGGAGCACGATGCCTTGCTTGCCAGCCAGACCGAAGCCTTCAACCTTCTTGAGGGCCAGAACAAGGACCAAGAGAAGGAGATCAAACGGCTGGCGACGAAGGAGAAGGCTCTGGTGGAGGAGCTGATGCAGGTCGGCCACACGGCTAAGGGTAAGTTCCCCTTTTTTCGCCTTCTTTTCTTTCTGGATCCGGTAGCCGGGTCTGACCCCTTTTTCTGACAGCATTTTATCCCGGCATAGACCTGCTGGCCTACAACCGGCTGCAGGAGAACTGACCGAGAGCACAGCCGACGGCTCAGGAGCTCGTCGTCCTTCTTGGCGAAGAGGCTGCCAAGCTTCGCCAAGCGGCGCGGGGCGTCTTCTCCTTCGTGTGGCCGGAGGCTCCGGCTCCAGACACTATGGCGTAGCTGGCTGCAAAGGTGGGGGAGGTGCCGGCTGCGGTGGACCGGCTATGAGACTTGGCGGCGCGGGCCGGAGCGGAGATGGCTCTGGCCCTCATGCTCTCCTGGTACAAGGACGCCCGTGTCGAGAAGATCGACGGAGGCTTCCGTGTCGGCGCTGATCTTGCCGCCATCCGCCAAGCCCATCCAAGGCTCCGTGGATCCGCCATCAAGATCGCAGACTACGTGGATCCCGACGAGGTGCTCACCGACTCGGAGTCTGTCGGTCCTCCTGATGCGGAGGGCCCGATGCCGCCGCCCGCGGGCGCCGGAACCGGATCAAGCTCCGCGCTACCTCCTCCGCCTGAAGCTTCTGCCAACCAAGATCTTCCTCACAGCAAGGGTCCTACTGTTTAGTCACTGCCCCGGGATGCCGGGTGTATTTGTCTTGCTTCAGATATATGTGAAACTTGTCTGTCTGTACTGGTTATCTCTGATGTCGGGTAACTTATGGGAGCTTCGCCTCCTTTTTGCCTGTTAATATTGAATTTGCCTGGGTTTCCTTCAACTTGTGTGCTTTGAATTTTCCTTCGAAATTTTGCAGGTTGATTTTATCCGGCTTACTTCGTCTGGCTACACTCCTTTAGCCGGAGGAACTACACCTCCAGTGGGGGCGCGCTAGCGCACCCACTAGGTGTAGCCCCCGAGATTCGGAGGAGCTGGCGTAGCCAGGTGCTTCGAATCTTCCTTGTTTTTCCCGAGTCTTCTAGCTTTATCCGGCTAGACTCATCTTAGTCGGCTGCTTTCGCCGGCTAAACACCTTCAGCCGGAGGAACTAACATCGCGCGCCCCCACTGGGTGTTGCCCCCGAGATTCGGAGTAGCTGGCGTAGCCAGGTGCTTCAAATCTTTCTTGCCCTCTCTTCACCTGCCCTTGCCCTCACCTGGGCTCCGAACGGCCGGCTAAACGCCTTTAGCCGGTCAGGAACTACAAGATTCCACTGGGGGCGCGCGAGCGCACCCAGTGGGTGTAGCCCCCGAGATTCGGAGTGCTTGATGAAGGCAAGGACTTCGAATCTTCTTCTTCATTCCTTCCTGAATTCCGACTCAAGATAGTCGAACAAGAATATACATACACATGTCCTTACAGGTTAGTAGGTTAGTCTGCCAAATTGTAGTCGGAAAACGACTTGTTTTTTCAAAAACTAGCTTGTGCCTCTCTAGACACTTGGTCGCTTTCCCATGTGCTCTGCTGTTTTCACTGTGCCCTTGCCGGGCAGCCGGGGTGCTCCCTGCCCAGATGATGGAGTCCGATTCCGGTGACGGGTTGATGGAGGGCTTGCGTAGGTGCTC
Source organism: Avena eriantha (assembly GCA_910589775.1). NCBI lineage: Eukaryota > Viridiplantae > Streptophyta > Magnoliopsida > Poales > Poaceae > Avena > Avena eriantha. Next base: position 230,093,140 of record OU342745.1, read on the forward strand.
CAAGGAGACCCCTGGTGGGATCGCCTGCCTGGTAGATCCGATTTTGGAGAGCGAATCGGCTGCCTCATTGTTGACGCGAGGGACGTGGTGTCGCATCTGTCGAAGGAGGCGCTGAGCTTCTGGATGTGGAACCAGTAGAGGGCCATGTTTGCATTTCTGGCGTCCCACTCTCCAAACACTTGTTGCACCACCAGATCCGAATCACCAAAGCACAGGATCCGGTGGACACCGATCTCCCTGGCTAGCCGAAGTCCGTGCGCCAACGCCTCGTATTCGGCTACGTTGTTGGAGGCCTTGAAGTGGATCTGCAGCACGTACTCCAGCCGGTCCCCCTTGGGTGAGGTGAGCAGGATGCCGGTTCCCAAGCCCCCGAGCATCTTCGACCCGTCGAAGTGCATCTTCTAGTGGTCCGAATCCGGAACCGGCGGGAGGTACTGGGTTTCAGCCCAGTCAACGACGAAGTCTGCCAATGCCTGCGACTTGATCGTGAGCCGGGGCTCGTACTGGATGGAGTAGGCGGCGAGCTCGGTGGCCCATTTGGCGACTCGGCTGGTGGCGTCTTTGTTGCCGATGATTTCTGATAGGGGTGCAGTGCACACGACCTTAATCGGATGGTCCTGGAAGTAGTGCTTGAGCTTCTTGCATGCCAGGTACACGCCATAGCACATCTTCTAGTAGTGGGGGTAGTTCTTCTTGGAGAGGGAGAGAACCTTGCTGAGGTAGTAGACGGGCCTCTGAACCGACTGAGCCTTGCCTTCCTCGGGGTGCTCCACCACCAGGACGACGCTGACGACCCGGCTGATGGCTGCTATATAGAGAAACATCGGCTCCTTGCTAGCCGGCGTGGCTAGAACCGGTGTTGTGGATAGCATGCACTTGAGGTCATGGAATGTGGTGTCGGCTTGCGAGGTCCAGGAGAACTTGTCCGTCTTCTTCATCAGTTGGTACAGCGGGAGTGCCTTCTCCCCCAGCCGGATGACGAAACGGCTGAGGGAGCCAGGCATCCACTGGACTTTTGGACTCCAAGCAGGCTCCTGGGCGGCTGCATCCTCTCAATGGCCGCGATCTTCTCCAGATTTGCCTCGATGCCTCGTTGTGATACGAGGAAACGGAGGAGCTGACCGGATGGCACTCCGAAGACGCACTTCTCCGGGTTCAACTTCATCTGGTACTGGCAGAGGTTGACAAATGTTTCTCCCAGATCTTCGAGGAGGGTGCGCTTCTCCTTGGTCTTGATGACCACATCGTCCACATAAGCATGCACGTTTCGGCCTATCTGCGAGTGCAAGCACTTCTGCATGCAGCGCCTTCATTTTCAGACCAAAAGGCATGGTTACGTAGCAGAAAGCCCTGTAGGGGGTGATGAATGATGTCTTAATCTGATCAGCCGGGTTTAGCTGGATCTGATTGTACCCGGAATAGCAATCTAGAAAAGACAACAAATCACAGCCGACCGTGGAATCGATAACTTGATCGATACGGGGCAAGGCGAAGGGGTCTTTCGGGCACGCCTTGTTCAGGTTGGTGTAGTCTATACACATGCGCCAGGTCTTGTTCTTCTTTAGCACCAAGACTGGGTTCGCCAACCAGTCTGAGTGGTATACTTCCATGATGAACCCGGCTGCAAGGAGCCGGGTGATCTCGTCACCGATTATCTTTCTCTTCTCCTCCGCGAACCGGCGTACAGGTTGCTTGACCGGCTTGGCATCCGGCCACACATGAAGTGAGTGCTCGACGAACTCCCTCAGCACACCCGGCATGTCCTTGGGGGACCATGCAAAGATGTCCCGATTCTCACGGAGGAAGTCGATGAGCGCGCCTTCCTATTTGCTGTCCAAGCCGGCACCTATGGTGACGAACCTAGTCGGGTCGGAGGGGTCGAGCAGGATCCTCTTTGTCACCTTCGCCGGCTGGAAAGCTCCTTCTCCAGCCGGTTTGCTGCTAGCCGGTATGTCCTGCTGGGCCATGGCCACATTGCGCATGATCACGCGCTTTTCTTCGGCTATGATGAGGGCCTCTGCCAGTTTGGAGCCGGCTGAGGCGCACTCCATCGACCGCCTGAAGCAGCCGGCGACAGTGATCACACCGTGGGGTCCCGGCATCTTCGTCTTGAGGTACGCGTAGTGGGGGACGACCATGAACTTGGCGAGGATGGGGCGCCCGAGGAGAGCATGGTAGGAGCTCGTCAGGTTTACCACCTCAAACCAGATTGGTTCGCGGTGGAAGTTCTCCTCGGTCCCGAAGATGACGTCCAGCTGGATTTTCCCCAGAGGGGCGCAGGCTGGCCCCGGCAGTATGCCGTGGAACGTCGTGGTAGTCGGGCGCAGGTCGCTTTCGCAAATGCCAAGCTTCTCCAGCGAGGACTGGTAGAGGAGGTTGAGGCTACTGCCTCCGTCGATGAGGACGCGTGAGAATCGGCAGGTGCGTGCGTTGCAGACGATGAGGGGGTCGAGCACCATGGCGTAGCTCCCGGGAGCCGGCAGGTGCTCCGGCTGGTCTGCACGGCTCCAGGTGATGGGGGTTTCTAACCAGTTCAGGTACTAGGGGACCGGAGAGAGGACAACATTGACCTCCTTGGAGCGTCGCCTGCGGCTGTGCTTGTCGTCCTGCTCCGTCTCGAAGATGTGGTAGGCGGCGTGCGGCTGGGGGTAGCCGTTGTTGTTGCCGCTGTTACCATCATTGCCGGCTACCCTAGCCAATGGTGGAGGTCCACCAGGAGGGGGAGGGAGGAGACGAGGCTGGGTACCCTAGTCTTTTAGCTGGCGGGTCCAGCTGCAATTCCGGGTGGTGTGCGTAGCCGGTTTGAAGGGACCGCTATGCCACTTGCACGGGCCGTCAAACATCTGGTTGAAGGTGATCCGTGGCTTCTGCCTCCTTGCATCGTTAGCCGGTGCGTCGGGCGCGCCCTCCACAGCATTGACCTGCCGCGCGTGGTAGCGGGGCTTCTGTTGTCCGGCCTGGCGGTCCCCATGGAACCGGTTGTCGTTGCCGTGGCGTCTGAAGGATGCAGCTTCGCCAGCCGGATTGCTTGGTCGGTCGCGAGTCGGTTCCGTAGGAGTCGGACGCCCGTCCGCATTTACTCGGAGAGGCGTCTTCATGGCAGCATCCGCCGTGGCGTACTGGTCCGCAACCGTCATGAGCTCCGCCATGGTTTTCGGCTCGTCACACAGTAGCCAGTGGCGAAGCATGGTGCCTTCTCGCCAACCCTCGATGAAGAAACTGATGGCCTGGCTCTCCAGGATGCCCTCACAGGTGTTGCGTAGCTCCGTCCACTTGGTGAGGTACTCGCGGTCGGTCTCGCGGTCACCCTGGACGCACAAGACCAGGTCGCGCGGGCGCCCTGGACGCTTGTACGTGTCGTTGAAGTTGCAGACGAAAACCTTCTCGAAGTCAGGACAGGCATGCTATTGGGCGCAAGGCTGTTGAGCCACGTCCTTGCCGACCCGGGTAGCATGAGGGGGACATAGCGCACGGCTGTGCGCTTGTTCCCATGGGCGATGCCGACTGCCGTAGCATAGTCGGTCAGCCAATCTTCTGGTTTCATGCTACTGTCATACTTGGGGGTGTCCCTGGGCACGGAGAACTTATCCGGAAACGGCTCGTTCCGGATGCGGGGTCCGAAACAAACCGGACCGGTAGAATCTTCCTCCTCCGTAACGCGCGCTTGGGCGAGGAGCTCGATGCGGTCACGGGCATCCGGACAATCTGGGTTGGGCGCTCCCACCCGGCCCGAGAGATGGGAACCGGCTGGTCTGGGCGCTCCGGTTGGTGGAGGGGGAGGCGACGGGTTGCTGTTCACCGTCTGCTCCTGGCGCGGCTGGCCCCTGTTGCCAGAGCTGCGACGCCTGCTGCGGGCCTTAGCCGGCTGAGGGGAGGACACCTACTAGGTGTCGCACGGCGTGCCCCTGCTGTTGGTAGGCAGCTTGCTCCCCCTGGAGTAGATGGGGTCCTCCTGCATCTGCCGGTTGGCGTCAGCCTGCTCGTCCGCGATGCGGAGGAACTCTTGCATGCGAGCATGCTGGCGAGCTCGCTCCTCGCCCTCCAGACTAGGCAGTTCTTCTGCCGCGGCTCGTGCCGCGCGCAGGTTCTTGATGGGCGTGCTATAGGTGGGCCGGATGAGGGCGGGTGCAGGATCCGGCTCCCCATCCTTTTCCATCCTACCGCCTAGCTCACCGCCCCGGCGCCGCACCTGGCCGTGCCGGCTCGGCTCCGCGGTAGCCGAAGTGAAACCGTGCGCGTGGTCGTACTCACGCCGGGTGATCTCGAGTTCCTTGCGGGCAGCCGCCAGCTCCATGGCCTCCTGGAGGAGGATCTGTCTCTCCATGGTGAAGTTGGCCTCCGCCTCCGCCGGGTTATCCCCGAGGTTAACCGACGTCAGGAGCCGATCAATGGCATCCTCCACCGGGTTCCGAGGCTGCGGAGGAGCAGAAGTTCCGACCTCGTCCACGTCTCGCTCCCATGGCTAGCAGGGGTGAGAGTTGGAGCCAGCCATCATGACCTCCACGCTGGAGGATGCGACGGAGGCGCTACCACCTAGACACGGCAGCGCCTCGACAGAGACGATTTCCCTAAGGAAATGCTCCGGAATGGTGGCGACGTAGACAGGGAGGTCGCCGAATAGCAGGACGGTGCCGTTCTCCGGGAAGGAGGTTCCGGTGAAGCAGGAGGCGTTGTTGATGACGCAGTCGAATTTGCCGAGCGTGAGCACCAGGCCGGAGGCCACGCGCTCAGTGACTGAAGTGCGGGGTCCCGTGCGGAACGTGACTCCGGTCGAAGCCATCTCGCCCCACGGTGGGCGCCAACTGTCATTGTATTGGGAACGGTAGTACCTGAAGAGGTTAGATAGAGGTATGGGGACTAGTAGGGAAGCTATCGACGGCGTCCATAGGTGGGATTGGATACAAGCGAGCGTAGCTGGACGCAGGAAGTACCCAGGTTCGGAGCCCTCGTGATGAGGTAAAGCTCCTACTCCTGCCGGATCTGACTAAGTGGGATATATGAACTACAAGTGCTCCTCGAGCTGTATTCACTAGCTATTGCCTTAAATGCTATGAGACCAACCCTTTCTACTGAGGCCTTGCCTCTCCTTATAAAGGCAGAGAGGCAACGGTCTCACTAGCCAGCCCGACTAGCGGGCCCCACAGGCGGGTCCCAGCCGGCTGGTCATCTACAGTACCCAGTATGGCATGTCACGTCGGAGTATGAGCGGTATGGCTGTCGTGGGCACAGTGGACGCCGTGCGAGCCCGTCGTCAGCATCGGGCCACTATTCCCGCGTCATCCCCGCAAAGTCTTCGGTATGGCCGGGTAGTTGCCGGTCTTGTCATCGTACAGGGCGTACCGTGCACTGATACGCACGTCGTCCTGTCTCACTGATTGGTTCCGGCTACGTCGTCGTAGCCGACTACTTCTTGCTGATCCGGCTACCATGCGATAGCCGGCCTGTCTTGCCTTGTCCGGCTGCATCTGGCCAGCCAGACACCGTCCGACTGTCTTGTTTCGTGTCTGGTTGGGGTACCTAGGGATCATCCCCCTGACAGCAACTAACAGAAGTAAACAATACTCATAGTAGAAGTTTCCTTTACCAGTTCCACTCTCTAATAGCGCTTCACTCCCTAGCAACGGCGCCAGAAAATAGTCTTGATGACCAACAAGTATAGGGGGTGTATCGCAGTATTTTCGATAAGTAAGAGTGTCGAACCCAACGAGGAGCAGAAGGTACTGGCTAGTGGTATGGATCAGGAATTCTCTGCAAATACTTAGCAAACGGATTTTTAGGGTTTTTTGATAAAGCAAGTAAACGAAGTACGAGTAAATAAAAGATAGTAGGAATAAATGCAACAAGTGGCCCAATCCTTTATGCAGCAAAGGACAAGCCGGGTGTATTACTTAAGATGACCAAACGTTCTCGATGACACATGGGAAGACTGTCAAGTGCTTTCGCTTCATAGAGTTGATTAATCTTCTTTAGCTTGCTAAGTGTTGTGTGGGTGAACCTGTGCTAATGTACCGACCTTCCTAGGACTAATACATACTTGTGATTATACCCCTTGCAAACATCCGTAAGTACAAGAAAGTAATTAAGGTAGAAACCTAACCACATCTTTAAACTCTAAGACCCTTACGTCCCTTGTGCCATGGTTTCCTAACGGGGGTTCAGGTTTCTGTCACTCCGGCAACCCCTACGATTAGTAGACAAATACACAATGCATTCCCCTAGGCCCACATAGGTGAAGTGTCATGTAGTCGACGTTCACATGACACCACTAGAAGAAGTACACCACAACTTAAATATCAAACTATTGAATCTTTCTCAACACAACTCCATTACTAACAACATGACTTCTCCCATGTCCTCAAGAACAAAACAAACTACTCACAAGACATCATATGGATCATGATCAGAGATGGAATAATGATGTATACCAATCTGAACATAAACAATAATTCAATGGTTCACTCAATAGCATCAACTACAAAGAGTAATCAACACCGGGAAAGTTTCCCCTAAGAACTATGCAAGATTCAACTCAATTGTTACAGCAATATGGAGATGGTGATGAGGGTGCTGATGATGATGATGATGATGGTGGTGATGATGATGATGATCCCGATGAAGTCCAGCTTGATGGTGGTGTTGATGGCGACGATCTCCCCTCTCCAGGAAGGAATTCCCCCGGCAGAAATCTCTCCGCTGGAGAGATCTTTCTCTCTCGGTGTTTTCCGCCCTGTAGAGGCGGCGGAATCTTTCTGCGGTCCCCCCCCCCCCCGAGTCTTAGGGTTTCGGGAGGAATATATATGCCAGAGGGGAGAGCCAGAGGTGGGCCAGGGCGGCCACACCACCTGGTGGCGCGGCCTAGGGTGGCCTGCGCCAGGGGGTGGTGTGGGCCCCCTGTGGCCCATCTCCACTACCTCTTCTGGCAACCTTTGTCTTCTGGAAAAATAGGATTTTTCCGTATATTTTCGCGGATTTTCTGATCTTCATGAATTTTGCCTCCAAACAGCACCTTTTCCATCAAAATCCTGACTGCAGCGGTCCATGCTCCAAAAGTCATCAACCATGCAAAAACGGATGAAATAACATAAGTATCATCTCTTAATATGAAATATATCAATGAATAACAGTAAATTATGATATAGAATAGTGATGCAAAATGGACATATCATTCCTCCAAGCAAATCAAGATATCTTCGCATGGAAGCCATCTGACATGGCTGGAGTACCTAGGGAACTTGCCGAGCACTCTCTAAATGTACACCCAAACGCTAAACCCATCAAACAGTCCTTACGACATTTCGGCGATGAAAAGCGAAAAGCAATAGCTAAGGAACTAGCCCGACTCGAGTTAGCCAGATTCATAGAAGTGGTCATCCACACTGAGTGGTCAGTTAATTCTGTAATGGTCCCTAAAAAGGACACCACTAATTTAAGAATGTGTGTTGATTATACTACCTTGAACAAGGCTTGTCCCAAAGATCCGTTTGCTCTACCTAGAATTGATCAAGTTATTGATTCTACGGCAGGCTCGGAACTCCTACGCTTTCTCGATGCGTATTACGGCTATCACCAAATTCGGATGAAGGAATCAGACAAAGTCAAAACTTCATTCATAACCCCCTTCAGAACCTTCTGTTTCGTTACGATGCCCTTTAGGCTCAAGAACACAGGAGCTACGTACCAGCGCACTATGTAGCATTGCCTCCACGATCAAATCGGATGCAATGTACATGCATATGTGGACGACATTGCGGTGATGTCCAAAAAGAAGGAAACCTTAATTTTCGACTTGGAGGAAACGTTCGCCAATCTACGCAAATACAACATAATGCTTAACCCAAAGAAATGTTTCTTTGGAATACCAGCCAGGAAATTGTTAGGTTTCATCGTGTCTCAAAGAGGCATATAGGTGAACCGAGACAAAATTAAGGCTATATCCAATATTTCCAGGCCGACTTGCCTGGAGGACGTTCAAAGACTAACTGGTTGCATTGCTGCAGTCAGTCGGTTTGTAAGCTGACTCGGCGAAAGAGCCACACCACTCTACAAGCTCCTAAAAAAGACCAAAAAGTTCGTTTGGACTGATGAAGCTGAAGCTGCACTACCAGCTTTGGAAGATATCTATTCTATTGCTTATGATGATACCAAACCTCCAATATATGATGATTGCAATGATGAATATGATATTTTCAGTTCACCTACTATTAAGGAGGAAATTAATTATGATTACAATATGCCTCCTATATTTGATGATTATGGTGATGAAAATAATAATGATAGCTATTTTGTTGAATTTGCTCCCACTACAATTAATAAGAATGACTATGTTTATGTGGGGAGTATTAATTCTTTTATGCATGTGGCTCATGATAAGAATGTTTTATGTGATAGTTATATTGTTAATTTTATTCATGATGCTACTGAAAGTTATTATGAGAGAGGGAAACATGGTTTTATGTACCTCAATCTTATTAAGTTTCCCCTCTTTATGTTGAGAGTCTTGAAGTTGCACTTGTTTTTCTTTCCTATGCTTATTGCTTTATGCTTTCATGACTTCTTTCTTTACAATATTCCTATGCATAGAAAGTGGGTTAGACTTAAATGTGTTTTGAATTTGCTTCTTGATGCTCTCTTTTACTTCAATTCATATTTCCTATGTGAGCATCTTCTCAAATTATCATGCCTAACTTAAAGGCGTTAAAGAAAAGTACTTATTGGGAGATAACCCAAAAGTTTTAGATGAGTCTTGGAAGTTATTACCTCTGTAATAACTGCTCCTTATCCTTTTTATTTTCTTTTTGTGCCAAGAGTAACCTCTAATGAGAGAGAAGTAATGATTGGGAAAGTTGCTGTCCCGAAACAGATTTATGTGCTTCACCATAAAAATTCGTGTAAAATCTCTATACGTCCTTTTTAGGTGTGAATTTTTGTGCTTCTGCCCCAGGTTGTGATAACTTTCTTTATCTCAACACTTTTCTATTTGAGCAAAATAAGGTCTTCGAAAAAATTCGTCTTTACCTACTGGTCTGTTTTGACAAATTTCTGCCTTTATTTGCATTTGCTTCTTGTTGGTTCCTTTTTGAGTTCTTTTGGGGAATTGAGGTTTTTGAGGGGAGTGCTACAGTAGCTTGTGTTTTAATGGAAGTTTTATTGGTGTTGAAACTGACCCCAAAGACTTATTATCTTGAGTGCACTAATGTTGCTAATAAATATTGTGTGAAGTTTTGTATGAAGGAAAATTTTCATGTGTATGGAAGGAATGAGTAATGAGATGAAGGATGGACTAAAGCTCAAGCTTGGGGATGCCATGCGTGTCACCCCAAGAAATATCCAAGAAGTACAAGCATCAAAGCTTGGGGATGCCCAAGGCATCCCAACCTTCATCAATAAAAATCCCAGGTTTCTTCCAAACGCTTCATTTTTATTGTTTCATGCACAGTTGTGTTGTTCTTGGAACGTCTTGTTTTTCGTTTTCATTTTGGTTTTTCGTTTGCTTTGTTTTCTTAGTTTGTTGAATAAATTGGTTGGACCCCCTCTTTCATACATTGGTTTCCAAATAGTTTGGTTTGGTTTGGAAAAGAGTAGGAAAGCTCATGCTTAAGTGGTAAAGAGAGTTTGTTTTTGACTGTGGCCTATGCTTTGTCATGCCATGCTTGATATTGTTTTGGATTTATGCTTAGTATTCTTTGCTGTAGCATGACTTGTTATAAACAATTGATATTGCTTAATGTGCCTTGGATGAATCATACGTTGTTTTAGCATATTAAAGCATAGTATTGTGGTATTCTCCTTTGATGCTTTATTTGGGTTGACTTGTTGCATGCTCACACCATGTTATGACTATCCAAAGTCACCATAGCCTTTATGATCCTTTAGTTTTCAACTTGTAGTATCACTTTATGCTTTGATCAATGATGTTTTGTCGCTCTGCATGATTATGGCCATTATTGCTCTCTTAGTTTGTCGCTCCTAGTCTTTTGCTAGCCTCCACAACCAAGTATGAGTTCCACTCATGTATCCAACTCCCAAAACCAAGTTATTGCAAAGAGTCCACCATACCTACCTACTAGCATATGCTATTCCAAGTATATTCATGTTTTTGTTTACCTTCCAAATTAAACTTGTTATGAGAAAACTAGTGATTAAAGCTCTCACGAACTTGATGGCACACTTTACTTTTCTTGCCCTTAATAAACTTGAACCATTGTGTCATCTATGTTGTATATGCTTGCACTTATATGTTGGGGATTAGCAGAACCATGCTGTCATGGGGAACGCTTTCAACATTGCACTTGTACTTTGTACCTAGTTGATATCATGCTCTTTTGTCTATGTATGTCGTCGGTGTGAAATGAAAGGGGAGCTTGTAAGTCCATGGAGTTATGTATGTGTGTTAGAGAAATGCCTGGGCCGCCGGTCTAATCCATGCTGTCATGGTGGAAACCTGCACCGTAACCATAATGAGCTGTCTATGAAGCATTCTTCTTAGAAAAAAAGAGTCAGATATTGAGAAAAAGAGAAAAAGAAAAAAATAAGATATGAGAAAAGAGGAAAGAGAGAAAAAGCACCATTTTCCCATGGTAAATAAGAAGATTGTTGAGATGCTTGTTGTCTGCTTGCCTTGTCATTTTGATATGGGAGTTCTTCCGTATCATCGGGCAAGGGGTACCCCGTTGGCGGTTCTCTATGATATACATGTACCTACGATGACAAGAACTTACCGGTGACTAAACTTGAGTACCATGAGGAGCGGCCCTCGTATTCAAGGGACATGAGATTTCCAACTTATACTTTGTCAAGCATATACTCCATAGTTTGTTCACTTTAACCTTGATCACCTAAATATGCTTATGATAGGGGCAATGTGAGCTGAGAGCTAATAAGTACCATAATTTTTGGAAGCTCTTTATGAAACTTGAATCCCTACTTCCTTCTATGAAGGCCTTTCTTTTACTTTTATGTTGAGTCTCCACCTTCTATGTTTACGCACCTACTTTGAGAGCATAGTGGCCATTCTTAGTTCTATGTGCATTGTCCCAAGACTAGTTGATTGATGCATAACTTGATATTGCTTGTTTTAAACTATTTGTATCTAGTCACTCTTATGAACTTTGAAGGTGGCCTATGCATTTATAATTGCTACTCTATGAGGGACAAGCTGAATTATGCTATGTTTTCTTTATGTGAAACAAACAAACGTCTTGCAAAGCATTGTTATTCATGAATCTTTTATTTGTGCCTTTTCATGTTGCAACATAGTTGCTTTGTCTTATTGTTAGTACTTTGTCTTTCATGTTATGATTGAACTATTATGATCCCAGCTTTGAATGTTTTACAAATACTTTGATCAAGTTTATGATGGTGCATGTCACCTCAAAAATTATTATTTCTTTTTATCACTTACCTACTTGAGGACGAGCAGGAGTTAAGCTTGGGGATATTGATACGTTGCTAACGTATCCATAATTTTTGATGTTCCATGCTTGTTTTTATCTACTTTATTATGTTTTGTCCACACTTTGGAGTACTTTTCATATGATTTCTTGGACTAACCTATTAACAAGATGCCACAGTGCCAGTTGCCTGTTTTCTGCTGTTTTTGGTTCCAGGAAAGTCAGAAAATCAATATTCTCGGAATTGGACCGGACAAAAACAAAAGTTGATATTTTAGCGGAAGACTCGCGGAGCCAGAAGACGAGACAGAGAGGGGCCAGGGCCTGGCCACACCACGTGGTGGCGCAGGCCAGGCTAGGCCGCACCAGGGGGTGGTGTGGGCCCCTCCGGCACCCCCTCGGTCTCCCCTCTCGCCTATAAGAGCCTCCCGATGCATAAACCCTAAATCATCAAGCGTCCAGCCATGAAAAGTTCCGCAGCACCGCCGCCATCGAAGGGGAGATTCAGGGGACAGAAAGTCTCTGTTCCGGCACCCTACCGGGACGGGGAAGTGCCCCCGGAGCCATCTCCATCGATCTCCACCACTATCTCCATCACCGTTGCTGAGGGAGTAGCTCTTCCTCAAGGCTAAGGGTTCTACCGGTAGCTATGTGTTCATCTCTCTCTCTATGCATGATCATATTGTGATCGTGAGCTTTGTAATCAAGTAGATCTACCTTGCTACTCAAGTGCTTTAATAGATCTCTGCTCTCCCCATGTGTGTGAAAGTGACAGCGTGCACACCATGGTGGCACTTAGGCTAGAGATTACAAATGCTTGTTATGAGTTATATTTGGAGTTGGATGTCTTTATGAAATTGTGGTGTTTGTTGGAACCATCTAGTGCTCAAGGTGACAGTGTGGGGTTATCTAGATGGGAAAGGCTTACTTTGAGGAGTGCTGTTATAGCCCTACCATCGATTAGAGTGTCCAACCGGAGTGTAGTTAAGAGTAGTATCATAAAGAGAAGATATCTATATGAGAGTGTTCACTAGTGAAAGTATGATCCCTAGGCCTTGTTTCTAAGCATTGAAACACCGTTTGCAACTAGATCTGTTACATGTTTGCTTGCTTCCATCTTTATTTCAGTTTTCCTTTAGTATCATCCACACCATCAAGCTATTTTCTATCACTGTTACCACTTATAATTATCCATACCACTTGTATTTTACTATCTCTTCGTTGAACTAGTGCACCTATACACCTGACAAGTGTATTGGGTGTGTTGGGGACACAAGAGACTTCTTGTATCTTGATTGCAGGGTTGCTTGAGAGGGGATACCTTTGACCACTTCCTCCCTGAGTTCGATAAACCTTGGGTGATCCACTTAAGGGAAAACTTGTTGCTGTTCTATAAACCTCTACACTTGGAGGCCCAACAACTGTCTACAAGAATAGAAGTGCGTAGACATCAAGGCTCTGCACGGAAAAGGTCCTGGATGGCGCTTTTTTGGAGCACCTCAAAGTTCCCTCTATAAAAGGAGTAGATGAGGAATATCCGAACAAATCTGACTCACGTTTAGTGGCAGTTCTGGCTGTAATTCCCAGCTAGACCCAACCCTACCTTGATTTCTTGGTAGATGGCAAATTACCCAAAGACGAGGTTCTGAGCCGGCAGATCGTCCGACGAGCAAAAACCTATACTATAATAAATGGTGAGCTCTATAAACGGAATGTATATAGGGTCTTTCAACGATGTGTATCTCTGGAACAAGGAGTGGAAATCTTACGAGAGATCCACGAAGGCTAATGCGACCATCATGATGTAGCCAAATCTTTAGTGGAAAAATCTTTCTGGCACGGATTTTTCTGGCTTACAGCCAACGCACATGCTGAACGGCTGGTCAAGATGTGCAAAGGCTGCCAAAAATACGCCAAGCAAGCTCATGTTCCGGCTGATCAGCTGCGAACAATACCCATAACATGGCCTTTCGCGGTCTGGGGGCTTGACGTTGTAGGACCGTTTAAACGGGCTCTAAGTGGATTTACTCATCTCTTAGTGATGGTGGATAAATTCACAAAATGGATTGAGGATAAACCCGTCACCAGTTGTGATGGGGAAATAGCCAAAAGATTTGTCGAGGATGTCATAATCCGATACGATTATCCACATACCATTATCACGTACAACGGGAGTAACTTTTCTATGGGAGAGCTTGCCGAATTCTGCGATGAACAAAATATCCGGCTTGACATTGCGTCAGTCGCACATCCACATGCTAATGGACCAGTTGAAAGAGCAGATGGTTTAATTCTACAGGGCCTCAAACCAAGACTCGAAGCACCACTACGACGTGATGCGGTTTCTTGGGCGGAAGAATTACCTTCTATGATATGGAGTTTACGAACAACTCCGAATAGGTCAACCGGATACACACCTTTCTTCTTGGTCTATGGTGCAGAAGCAGTTCTTCCTAGTGATTTGATTCACACCTCTCCCCAAGTTGTTGCGTATATTGAAGAGGATGTCAAAGTTTCTCGACAAAATGATCTCGATTTAATCGAAGAAGTTCACATCGTTGCTGAGATGAGATAAACAGCCTATCAGTAGAAGTTACGCAAGTATCATAGCCAACAAGTCAGAAACTGGTCTTTCAATAAGGGTGATTTGGTTCTCCGGCTTGTGTAGAAAAGAAAGCACAAACTTTCCCTGATATGGGAAGGGCCCTTTTTAGTTAGCCGAGTACTGCACAATGGTTCTTACTATCTAACTGACATATAGCCAGTCAAAGAAAGACCTGCTACTAAGAAAAGAAAGAGAGCTGGAGGCAGTACAGACCCGGAAGAATTAGACAGACTGTGGAATATTGCTCAGCTACGTCCCTTTTATTCTTAAAAAATTTCTTTCTTTGTAATCATATATGTGTACATATTCAATGAGAAATAAAGTATTGGTTGCCTCAAATTTTTCTGAGAAGTTCTATATTACCATCTTATTTCCGAATGATCATGTCATAGTCAAAAATCCCAGAATACTTGAAAGTACTTTATGCTCATGTTTGTTCGGGTTAAGATTTTTGATTCTAAAAATGCTACCTTCGGGTATAAATCTAAATTTTCTAGTTTCTACTTTGGTTATTTATCTGAATGCTGAATGCTGGCATTTTTCGAGTAGTGAATTGTTGGTACTAGAAGTTGGCTTTGTTTCCGAGTTTAAACTGGTTTAGCAATTGAGCTCTGTTCCTCCGCAAAGTTTCCATGTTGAAGGTTGGCTGGCTCACGAAAGGGACAAGGCGGAAAGCCAGATAAACGATAAGTATAGACACAAACATAAAGTGCTTATGTAAACATTTCAGGCACATAAAAGTAAAGCCAAAAGTGCAAAATAGAAGTACAAAATCTTAGCACCAGCAAAAGTATTACACTACTTATTTACAATCCGAATTGTTTCAGAATAACACAATGTTTTTTCTAATGCTCTACGATGCAGGGGAAGGAGCTGTCGGATCACTAGAGACATCAATCTTGCCTTGATATCTTACTGAGATGTTCAAATCCGAAACAATTTGTTCGTCGTCAGAGATTTCAGTTGTTTCTTCCACAAGTGGAGGAGGCGTCTCCACGCGAGTGAAGAAGGGAGTGTCGTAGCTGGTAAGATCAGCTACGTGACATCCGTATCCGGCACAGGAGTCCATGATAGCCTCGATGTTCTACTCCTATCCGTCTTCATCCACTTTATAGTACCCCCTGGTTACTTGCCAGATTTCCATGTTTCCATGGTGGCTCATAACCATGGTGAGGGCGTTCTGTGCTACGGTTCGCGCATAGGACATGTTCCAGTCCTGGATGAGCTAGCGCATCTATTGGAAATATGCCCTAGAGACAAATAGTTGTAAGGACTATTATCATATTTCATATAGTTTATGATTAAGTTTTATATCATGATATAACTGTATCGAGTGGAAACATCGATACACGTGTGATATACAAACAACCAGGGGTTCCTAGTGAAACTCTAGTCACTGGTTCATTGGTCAACAGATGATCATGTTTCGTGATCATGTGGCATTTATGCCAGTTGGAAATGGAGTCAACTCATTCTGAGAATGAGATGATGAACCAATACCCAACCAAACATTGTGACCCGATCATGTCACGAAGTTCAAGTTACGACGATTAGAAATGGATCCTCGTAGACTATTCCTTAGACCATGAGGCTATATCAATCACTGTCTACCGAGATTGCTTTGATAGCATCAAGCGCCACTTGGTAATACATTCCTTATAAAGGTGTGTTCAAGTACTCGGAGGAAACCGTTGAGGCAATATATGTCAAGAGCGGGATTTATCCGTCCACGTGACGGAAAGATACTCAAGGGCCCACTCGGAGAAGTTATATCCAATAGCTGCGCAGCGTGTGATTTGATCACAAGGATATCACTTGTCGGAACGAGTCAAGTGGCATTGTTCGATAACGAGATTGAACACGACATGGTGATGTCATTGATCAGATCTCGAGCAATGCAAGTATCGAGAGACAAAGGGAATAAGACACGACTGTCCTGGTTCAAACGACAAAAGATCTTCATGGAACGCACAGGGGTCACATGGCCATCCAGGTCCCTCTGTCGATCATTGGTACGGGAGTGTCCCGACCATGTCTGGAGTGTTCCCGAACCGTGGGGTATCACGCTTAAGGGCTTGATGATGCTTAGAGAGTGTTCATAGGATTGGAAAAATCGTCGAAGAATAGTAGAGAGAAAACCGAAAGGGTTTCAGTAAGTCCGGAGGATGTCCGTAGTGGAGGTGGAAGGTGTTCCATAGCCACGGAGGTTGAATAAAATGTGAATGAATGTTAAATATATATTTAATATTTTATTCGTAATTATTTCATAAAAGAGAAAATGAATTAAATGGTCAAAGGGCTTTATGGGCCAATTCCCGGAGGGGAAAGGGCCCAATAGGGGGCCACACCCCTAGGAGGGGCCAAGGAGGTTGGTCGGCGGCCCTAATGGGCCTTCCCCACGTGGGGCCCATGGTGGGGGCTGGCCGGCGGCTTCCCCCCACATCCCTCTACTTTAGTCCCACCTCGGGACTTTGAGGGAGGTAGTACCTCCCCTCCCTATATATAGTGGGGGTATTTGGCCAGATAAAGACACCGAATAATCAATAAAGGTCTTCTCACTTTTGGGAGGAGCTCTAATTGATATTTTCTCTCTCCCTCTCTCTCCCGTGACCGTGGTCCAAGTCTGGACTGCGTGAACGAGAGACCTCTTCACCGCAGAGCGCCGTCACGCTGCGGGATTCGGATCCAAGAGCTCTACTTCCGCAACTGCTGCTGGATCAGGGACGCGGGAGTCATCATCAGGAACCAGACATGTGTAACTCCCCACGAGGTGTCGCACTTGAGGCACTCAAGTCGTTGGAGCCAAAGGAGCGTAAGGACTTCATCACGACCTTGAGGTCGGCTTCGGCTCGTCTACATCAACCACGCTCTCCTGAGTGTTGACAATGCTTTTCGGTCTTCAAGGGTAAGTTCGCGAAAAGACCCTCCTGTTACTGTATTACTAATAGATAGGTCCTGGCAGCATCAGGGGTTCAAGGGGTGTAGGGTAAAATTTTATTGTTTTCATGCGTGGAACCCCTACAGTGGTATCAAAGCTAGATATATGGATAGTAATGCTAGTACGGGTAAAACACACGAGATGTAGCATGTGGGCGTTGATCTTTTAGTTGTTACCCTCTCACGTGTACTTGTGTATACCGCAGTAATGCTTGATGAAGCGGCCCCCAACCGACTTTAGGCGTTCATTCGCGAGACTGGTCCACGCTTGACATACGGCTTGTACCGTATAAAGTGGATTAGGAGGGTGTCTGTCTCTCTCGCATTAGTTGGTATGCCATTTGCAATGGAGGGCCCCGAAAGGGGTGTAGTAGAGACAACTACTTGATCAGCGTTGTGCTGAAAGTTCGTAGGTAAGAACGGTTCTTGTGCGAAAGCCCATCCAGCCACGTAAAACATGCAAAGATAAAGTAGAGGCGTCTAACTTTGTTTTGCAGGGGGGTGTTGCTTTGTGATATGGTTGTGGCAAAGGTAAAGTGGTTACCTTATGTTACACAGTATTAGATAGTCACGAAGGTCACGGACTACCACGCCGGAATGACACCGGTACCCTGGTGTCTACGGCGCCGGAACCCTGGCGCCAGAATCCGGTGACGATGGATGGAGATCACGACGTGAAGGACCATATCACATCACATTTACATTCAATGTTATTGTTTGTATATCTTATTGTGTACTAGTATTAGATACTCAATGGTAGCCCAATAAGATGATCCCTATTAAAATTACCAATGATTGTGTTCCCCCTTAGTGTGCACCAGCAAGAAAGTGCTTCGGTATGAGGCGACCCAGGGTGACTGGGTGTCAGACATATCTATTTTTGCATACAGTGGGTGTAAGCCATGTTGCACAGAAAATACAATAAGGTTGAGTTGGCGAGCCTAGCACACCATAGAAGCATGGCCTCGGAACACGGATGCTTGAAAGATCGAGCACGAGTCGCATGAATGATGTGACTAATGTTTTGCGTCCACCTTTGAACCCACATTGATGGCTATGTTAATCGGGGGAGATGTGGCTGATAGGGGTCGTGTTATCACTAGAAACCCTGATGGGGATAGGTGTTTCTGAGTGGAGTCATTATTGACTCATTTAATTATAAACTTAGGCTAAATTCCTTTTTGCGACTATAAATGTAGAGATGGCTCACCGTGAAGCTTAATTTGTCATTGAGGAATGGGTAAAGGGTGAGAAACTTAGACTTGATGGATCCAACTTCCCTAGTTGGCTTGTGCGCCTGAATGATCTCCTTACTAGGAATCATGTGGTAGACTACATACACCGCACGATGGATTTGACTGAGCCAGACCACTATGAGACCCCGCAAGAGATGGTAGACCGCTACTACCACCAAGAGATGTCCACCTACATTCATATAATAATGCGTTACGGGATGGTGGATGAACTCCATCCGCTCATGGGGGATCTTGATCGATATTCGATGGTGGATCAGCTGAGAGCAGAGTTCATAGGCCATGTGCGCATGTGGAAGCACGAGCTGCTTGGAGAGTTCCTTTCCATATAGATGGAGGAGCACACATGTCTGAAGAGTCACTTGGAGCGCATGCTTGATGCACACATGAGACTGGTTCACTTCGTGGACTACTAGATGGATGATTCGTTTGCGATAGGCGTGCTGCTTCGATCGTTGCCTCCCAGCTATGAAGGACATGTCCGGATAGCATCATGAGTGGTGATACGGAAACATTGGATTTCTAAGAGTTCATATTACGTTTTAGGAAAGTAAAGGTTGAACTAATCACCGGTGAGGTCATCGATGACAAAGGTATATATTTGATATACAATTTTATAAATGTTATAATCTTGCAAACACATTTGCAGTGTTAAGTATATTTGATACTTGTTCCGTTTTGCTGAAAACAGGTCCTTCTGCATGAGAGGTGCTTGCTGGAGAGGAGGTGACGTTGCGTGTTGATGGCGAGCATGATGATGATGGCCAGCGACACTCTCCCTCAACATTTATCATTTAGTTTATGTTTAGGATGATTATTGTAATCAAAAGATTGTGAACTTCTTTAGTGTGTCTCACACTTGTGAGACGGTTATACATATGAGTTTGTAACAAACATTTGTTCTACTTTTATGAATGATTTCTATTCGCGTTCATATCTTATTTGATTATATGTGAATTATCGTTCTTGTTTGGAACTAATTGATAATGCATGAACATTTGTAAAATATTGAAATGCCTTAAAATACCCAACTTAATGATATTTCATTAATGAATGAAACCATTGTTTAAATCCAAAGTTATGTGATAATATGTGAAAGTCATTCGATTTCTTGTCACATATAAATCATGCCTAAGTTTGGCAAAATAACTTGAACACCGTGTATTACTTGAATACAAAGTGTTTGATGAATTGTTGAAAGTAAATACATATTCGATGTATCATGTTTTAACAAACATGGTAATTATCATTATATGATTGTTTAAATGTGTAAAGAAGTTACCAAAGGAAACATGAATATGAAACTATTTGATTTGATCAAAGTGTTTCATCAACAAAGGGTATAAATATAAAAGAGAATCTAATTACTCTGATTTGATCAATAGTAATGAAATTCAACTTTATAGGATTGGCATAAGGAAATTGTGAAATGCAAAGTGTTTTGAAACGTCAAAATGCAAAGCATCACAATGTGATATTAGATATCAAAATGGGTGAATAGATGGCACCAAATAAATCGTTCTAGTGTAGATGTAGAGACCATTAGTTAGAAATAGTTAGCACTCAATTAGAAAATATAGTGAACCATTTTAATTCGTGAAAGCGGCTCCATATCTAGTATGGATCATCGTAAAAGTTTTGGGGTTATTTGATATAACCAAAAAAATAGCAAATAAGTCATTGTAGAGTATTCATTGGAAACTTTGAATACGAAATCCATAGCTAAACCAAAAGAGAAGCAAAACTTGTATTACTTGGATTTTGGTGCATTCTTGAGAAAGCTCACTCTTAGTGATACTTCTCGATTATGGAGCAAATGGAAGATAATGACAAAGACGATGAGGATTCAAATCCCTGCATCAGAGTATTGAGAAGTGCAACGTACAAAGTTCCTAGGAAAGAATCAATGATAATGATCATTGTGTTTTCCCCACTGGTGTTTTCACTACATGAAGTAGGATTCAAAATGTAATCCATATCTTGTATGGATACATTTGTGAATCATTTTTCATGATTATTGGAATATGACATACCTACGAACTACTAAGGAAATAATGGTAAACTAAAATTATGAGAAATCCATAGAAAAATTCCCTTGAGATTAGAAAGCAATTCGTTGCTGAATCTCACAAGTAAAAGGGGTTACTTGAATTTTCCCAGATGACTGCAAAGCCATAGTGGAAAAGGGGGTGAATGACAAAAGAACAATTTGTAAAGTAATGGACGAATTCAAATGAATTTGATTCATGTGTGCTTTATGTCTAGAGGATTTAAAACTTGTAATGGTACTAGTATCTCATAGTAAATCTCCAAGTTTGATATTTGATCAAAGGATTTTTAAGTTATTCAAAATAGTGAGTGGATGTGCAATTTGCATGAAATTGAGTGGGAGCTATCAAAGTCTTCCTAAAACAATATTTGAATGACATATTTTTGAGTGGGAGCTTATATAGTGATTCTTAAGTGTGTTGAGAATAAAAGCACAAATACTTATAAATAAAGATTTATAAGGTGTATAAGTTGATAATAAGTGTATTATGATATTATGTAGTATTCCTTAAGGGATCCTGAAAAGGGTTTCAGAATATAAGTTAGTTAAGGAATTGGTCCTTAATAACTCAAGATAGGAATATTATTAAGTTTAAACATCAATGGTTGGAAGAAAGAAAAGGATGATCATCATCCACTATGTTGAGACATAGGTTCTATCTTAGAAAATCATGATGATAACTTAACATAATATTTGATCCAATAAGGAATGTTTAAAAGTGATTAAGTTTGAATCACAGAACATTGAGCTAAGTTTGTCCGCAGTGTCTAATAGAGAACTGTAGACATATTTTCCAAATCCGTAAAGGTTGACATATCTTAAAGCATAAAGGGTTGTGCTATAAGGGAATATGTTGGAAACTCCTGTAAATACCGATTAGAGTCAAGTAGGAAGCAAGGTGAACAAAAACATTGAAAGCTGCACAGAGTGCACTAGTGTTTCGATGAGTACATTTATAATAATAGATAAGGGTACCATCTAAAGTGTTGTATAATGTTATGGCGGGGCTAGCTCGCTTTTAACGTAGAATGATGTGTCCTAGGGCACAGTGCCCATGGGAAAGCCCTCGAGGTTGATCTAATGTCACTATAGGCACCTAGAATTAGGCCTTGTTCTGCTGCCATAGCAACGATGCATACACACAGATGTTATCATGTGATGATAAAGTATTAATGTCAAGGACAAATGCAGCTAGTGTATTTGTACTCTAGTGCAAGTGGGAGACTGTTGGAAATATGCCCTAGAGATAAATAGTTATAAGGACTATTATCATATTTCATATAGTTTATGATTAAGTTTTATATCATGCTATATCTGTATTGAGTGGAAACATCAATACACATGTGATATACAAACAACCAGGGGTTCCCAGTGAAACTCTAGTCACTAGTTCATTGGTCAACAGATGATCATGTTTCCTGATCATGTGGCATTTATGCCAGTTGGAAATGGAGTCAACTCATTCTGAGAATGAGATGATGAACCAATACCCAACCTAAACATCGTGACCCGATCATGTCACGAAGTTCAAGTTACGATGATTAGAAATGGATCCTCGTAGACTATTCCTTAGACCGTGAGGCTATATCAATCACTGTCTCCTGAGAGTGCTTTGATAGCATCAAGCGCCACTTGGTAATACAGTGGTTATAAAGGTGTGTTCAGGTACTCGTAGGAAACCGTTGAGGCAATATATGTCAAGAGAGGGATTTGTCCGTCCACGTGAAGGAAAGATACTCAAGGGCCCACTCAGAGAAGTTATATCCAATAGCTGCGCAACATGTGATTTGATCACAGGGATATCACTTGTCGGAATGATTCAAGTGGCATTGTTTGGTAACGAGATTGAACACGACATGGTGATGTCATTGATCAGATCTCAGGCAATGCAAGTATCGAGAGGCAAAGGGTATAAGACACGACTGCCCTGGTTCAAACGACGAAAGATCTTCGTGGAACGCACAGGGGTCACATGGCCATCCAGGTCCCATTGTCGATCATTGATGTGGGAGTGTCTCGACCATGTCTGGAGTGTTCCCGAACCATGGGGTATCACGCTTAAGGGCTTGATGATGCTTAGAGAGTGTTTATAGGATCGGAAGAATCACCGAAGAATAGTAGAGAGAAAACTGGAAGGGTTTCGGTAAGTCCGGAGGATGTCTGGAGTCGAGGTGGAAGGTGTTCCATAGCCACGGAGGTTGAATAATATGTGAATGAATGTTAAATATTGATTTAATCATTTATTCATAATTATTTAATAAAAAGACAAAATCAATTAAATGGTCAAAGGTCTTAATGGGCCAATTCCCGAAGGGGAAAGGGCCCAAGAGGGGGCCGCACCCCTAGGAGGGGCCAAGGAGGTTGATCGGCGGCCCTAATGGGCCTTCCCCACGTGGGGCCCATGATGGGGGCTGGCCGGCGGCTGCCCCCACTTCCCTCTCCTTTAGTCCCACCCCAGGACTTTGAGGGAGGTAGTACCTCCCTTCCCCCTATATATATAGTGTGGTTTTTTGGCCAGGTAAAGACACCGAATAATCTATAAAGGTCTTCTCACTTTTCAGAGGACCTCTAATTGATATGTTATCTCTCCCTCTCTCCCCCGTGAGTGTGGTCCCAAGTCTGGACTGTGCGAATAAGAGACCTCTTCACCGCGGAGTGCCGTCGTGCTGCGGGATTTGGATCCAGGAGCTCTATTTCCGCAACTGCTGCTGGATCAGGGACGCGGGAGTCATCGTCAGGCACCGGACGTGTGTAACTCCCCGCGAGGTGTCGCACTTGAGGCACTCAAGTTGTTGGAGCCAAAGGAGTGCAAGGACTTCATCACGATCTTGAGGTCGACTTCGGCTCGTCTACATCAACCACACTCTCCTGAGCGTTGACAACGCTTTTCAGTCTTCAAGGGTAAGTTCATGAAAAGCCCCTCCAGTTACTTTTTTACTAATAGATAGGTCTTGGCAGCATCAGGGGTTCAAGGGGCGTAGGTTAAAATTTTATTGTTTTCATGCGCGGAACCCCTACAACATCTCCTTGGCCTTGTCTCGCACCTCAAAGATGGACATTTAGTTCATGTCTGGAACCTTGATTACTCCACCAATATCCTCCAAAGATTGGAAGAAATTGTGAAGCAAATCGCCGACTTGTGTAAGCTGGCTGGTGCGAGACTCGGTGAAGGAAGAATCCAGTAAGTTCAGAGGACCTGCGCATATAATGCAAAGGTTAGTAAATATATCTGAACTCCTAGATTCGGAAAAACAGAAAGTCAGAAAGTGGGAAACATACAATAGATGCGAAAAGGCTAGAAAAGGGCGCGCTCCTGGGAGGTTGCTCCACGTCACTGCTGCTGCTGCCTGCATGTGGTGGGCGCGGAGTGCCTCCCACGTTGTACAGGTCTTCTCCCGTGCGACACGTGGTGGAGGCAGAGAGAGTCGCAGGTCCTTTTTCCTTTTCTTTTTGTAGATTTGAACACAAAAACGGCGATATCTTTCAAACGGAGAGTCCAAATCGATACCCATTTTCACAGCCTTGCTAGTCAAGTCCAGATCTTCAAAACTAGATCCATTGTTGATCTGTTTCGACGAACTTTTTTCTCGTACTTCCTTTGATGCATAGGTTGCACTGCCTTTTGGTCATGTGCATGGTGCCTTCGGTTGCAATGCACGACATGGTGTCCTAGCAGTGCACTGCTTTGTTGTACTGTGTTGCACTGCCTAAGGTCGTAGTGCACTGCGCGATGTCCTGGTAGTACACCGTCCACGCACAACCTTATTGTACTGTGCTGCACTGCCTAAGGTCGCAGTGCACTACGTGATGTTCTGGCACTACACCGCTGATGCACTGCCTTGTTGTTCTGTGTTGCACTGCCTTCGATTGCAGTGCACTGCGTGGTGTCGAAGCAGTGCACAATGCACTTTCCAGGCAATGCACCATCCATGCACTGCCTTGTTGTTCTGTGTTGCACTGCCTTAGTTCGTAGTTCACTACGAGGTGTCCTGGCAGTGTACTGCCTCGTTGTACTACCTTGCACTGCCTTCGGTCGCAGCGCACTACGTGGTGTCCAGGTAGTGCACTACGCACTGTCCAGGCAGTACATTGTCCATGCACAACCTTGTTGTACTGCGTTGTACTGCCTAAGGCCGCAGTGCACTACGCGATGTTCTTGTAGTGCACGGTCCATGCACTGCCTTGTTGTATTGCATTGCACTGCTTTCGGTCGACAATACATGAGTTGCACTGCTCGTGCACTGTCGTATTGCACAGCGTTGAACTTCCTTTGGTCGCATGCACTGCATGAGCTAGCCACGTGTCAGGATGCCATGCGGCCAAAAATACACACACTGCTGAGCAACCAGAAATATGCGTGGGTGAACTTTCACACGCCACGTGTCGAGCTGCCGTGCGGCCAAAATTCACACGCTGCCAAGAGGCCAGAAACACGCGCTTCCTAGAGAGAGCGCTCCCGCTAGTCGTCCTCCCAAAGATGGCATCATAAAATTTTCTCTTCTCTACCCTAAGGCTCTAGAGCTCAGCCCGGAGTGCCTCAGAGATGTCCTTCTCTCTGAATAATGCATCATTGATATCTGATACATTGCAAATGTATCTATAATTTTTGATGTTCCATGCTTGGTTTTACCTACTTTCTTATGTTTTGTCCACACTTTGGAGTACTTTTCATATGATTTCTTGGACTAACCTATTAACAAGAGCCACAGTGCCAGCTGCCTGTTTTCTGCTGTTTTTGGTTCTAGGAAAGTCAGAAAATGAATATTCTCGGAATTGGACGGGACAAAAGCCAAAGTCATTATTTTACTAGGGGACACTCGGAGCCAGAATACGAGACGGAGAAGGGCCAGAGGGCGGCCACAACACCTGGCCGCGCGGCCAGGCTTGGCCCACGCCAGGGGGTGGTGTGGCCAGCCCAGGCACCCCCTCAGCCTCTCCTTCCACCTATAAGATGCCTCCGATACAGAAACCCTAAGTACCCGATCAAAAATTCACGAAAGAGTCTGTAGCCGCCATCATCTCCATCCCTAGATCGGCAGGGATCTGAAGCTCTTCCTGACACCCTGCCAGAGAGGGGAATTCACCCTAGATGCCTTCTTCATCATCATGCAAGCCTCCGGTGTGATGCGTGAGTAGTTCATCTCTGGACTACAGGTCCATGTAGTAGCTAGATGTTATGTTCTCCTCCTTTGTGCTATCATGTTTAGATCTTGTGAGCTCCGTTCATGATCAAGATCATCTATTTGTAATTCTGCATGTTGTGCTTGCGGGGATCCGATGGATATTGAGATGCTATTTCAGATTGATTATTGATTCTATCATGTCTTTGTTATTTGTGATCTTGCATGCTTTCCGTTGTTAGTAGCTATCTTGGCCAAGTAGATGCTAGCAACTCCAAGAGTTAGTATTTATGCTCGATAGTGGGTTCATGCCTCTAGTAATCTAGGGAAGTGATAGAAATCTCTAAGGTACTAGATGTGTTGTTGCTACTAGGGAGAAAACAACAATCCTTTGTTCATAGAACAATCATATTGTTTACATTACACACAATTCGTAATGCAATTATCTGTTGCTTGCAACTTAATACTGGAGGGGGTTCGGATGATAACCTGAAGGTGGATTATTAGTCATAGATGCAGTTGGATGGCGGTCTATGTATAATGTTGTCATGCCCAATCGAATATCAAAGGAGTCAAGATGAGTAGTATATGCTTGTATGCTTTCTCGATGTTTGTCAATTGCCCCGCTGTAATTTGTTCACCTAGCATGTTATCTATCTTAAGGAGAGCCACCTCTAGTGAACCATCGCATTTCTTTTACATTCAATCTACAATCAACTGTTTACTGCTTCGTGTTTACTTTTTGCAAACTATTACTTTCTTCCATTCGATACGTTTAATCCTTTGTTTTCAGCAAAACCGGTGAGATTGACAACCTCATCGCAAGTTGGGGATAGAGTTCCGTGGTTGTGTTGTGCAGGTCTCCACGTTGCCGCTGGCACCGGTAGTGCACCCTGCCAACGTTCAGCTAGCAACACCGTTGGGGTGTTTCCTTACTCCTACTATATTGATAACCTTGGTTTCGTACTGAGGGAAAACTTGCTGCTATGCTCATCATACCTTCCTCTTGGCGTTCCCAACGAGCTCGATATATTTTGGGCCATCAATATCCAAGATCTTTTGGTCCTAGGCCGCGATCCTTCGATCACGTTCTTCAGTGGCCATAGAAGAGGATTCGAGGACTTGAGCAATGCTCCGCTCATGATCTGCCTTCAACTTGTTCAGCTCCTGATGTAAGTCGGTGTTCTCCACCTCCAGGGTCTTAAGATTTTCGGCTTCTTCAATCATGGCACATGATTGTTTGACCAGTGCTGTAAGCAAAACAACAATACTTGAATTAATAATTCGACTATGAAAGAAAGAGCAAGCTTAAGGACTGGAATGTGTACCTTTAGCCTCATCCTTAGACACCTTTAACTGAGCATTTTCAAGACGGAGAGCTCTGATTTCTCTCCGCTTGTTGCAGATATTCTTCAATAATTCCTGGTTATATGAATTAACTTTCTGTAAGTCAGAATACCTAGAGTCAGAAGTCTACTAAAGACCCAGGCTAATATTTTTACTAATATCAACACGAGCCTTGGGGGCTACACTAGTTCATTCTTTTGTATCCTATGAAAGCATAAATCCAGATTGTCTATCCAACTTCATGTTTGGGGGCTAGAGGATATGATATGAAATAAAGTAAAAAGTTGAGTTGGAAATTCGAATTACATGATGTTCATGAGTAAGCTTGCTTAAGCTCATGTTCACCTCGGTGCTAACCTTCTCGGCAAGGGTCAGCGGGATTACCGGTGGAGGAGGAACCACATCGGCTCTCAGCCTCTCGTCGCGAAGACGGATTTGCTCAAGAAGCTCTAAGTACTTGACATCCTCAGCTTCTTGTGCCTCCTCCTCGGCAGTGATGTTCCGGCTTTCCAAGCATTGCTGGGTCAGCCGTTGGATCTCTTATACAGATTTCCGAGTAATGCCAAGTTTGGCAAGACCCGGATTGCTGAGGAGGTTTTCGGTGAAAACCTCTGCTGAGGGATCATTACTCTTTGAGGGTTCACCCTTATCAATTGTCGAGTCACCCATGGTGATGTCGGTCTGCGAACCAAGGATCGCAGGCTCAGAATGAAGAGCCAGATCTTCTGTGACGGTTGGAGATGGAGTAATCTCCGGCATTGTAGAAGGCTGTGGGGCAGGAGTCGAAGGCGTTGTGGCAGAAGAGGTCAAGTTTAACTTTGACTGGCGCAGGGGCTTCGACGAGCCTCCTTTCCCCATGCCCTTGGTGAGCTATTTAGCTCTAAGGAGGTAATAGAACAAAGGTTGTTACACCTCAGAAAGAATTAAGAAATAAAATACAGAGACCTTGTGAGGTAAGTTACCTCTTCACAATGGGCCCTTCCTTTGTGCCAATGGAAACTGTCGGAGCCTTACGCTTTCGAGTAAGGGTCTCCAACAATGGAACCAATTCTCCATCATCCTGAGAAATCTTAGGAGGATATCCCTCGAGAGGAGCAAGCTCTGACTTGAGGAGGTCAACAAGCTGAAAAGAAGAAATATCTCAGTATTGCGGAAAGAAACAATAATGTATAGATGAACACATAATTTGAGTTATTGCTAGAAACTTACTGGTACCACAGGATCATCAGCCGTATGCATGTCCAAGGACAGCTCCGGGATTTTCCTCTCGATCCGCTCCCTTATCAACCATATGATTTGGCACTCATAGTCCTTTTCCGAGTAAGGACGGGGGTAGATCCGGAGAGAGTCCTTCTTGTTCGTCATGATGGAGTGCATGAGCAAGTCACCGTGATGTTGGAGAGGTTAGATCCGGTGTGCCAGCTAGTAGTGGATCAAGTCGGACCCTTTAAGGCCCTTGTGCTTCATCAGATATCCAACTGCCTCTTAGCAAGAAGCAGATAATCAGTGAGAGCCAACACATATGCATCCTAGGACTCTTGATGCGTGGCGGCACCATCAACTAAAGTCGGCAAAGCAGTTGCTTTGCGGGGAGCTGGTCTATCCTTGTGATAGAAAAAAGTGGATTACCATTGTTTCACCGACTCACTAGCCTTAATCCTAGGATAGGCACGTTCTCTCCTAATAGAAAAGCTAAGAGTCTCGGTAATGTATGGAATACCGACGGTGATAGAGTTTCTCCGGGTGTGAAAGTAATACCGGAAGAGAATGAGACTCAGGCTAATGCCGAGATACCCCTCGCACAAAGAGGCATAAGCACTCATATCTAAGAGAAAGTTTGGGGGAGATGGTGGAGTTGAACTCCATAATAATCTATAACCTCAGAGAAGAAATCTGAGGATGGAAAGCTCAAACCTCTGTCAAGGTGGGTGCCGAAATGCACTGATACGTCGTAAACGTATCTATAATTTTTGATGCTCCATGCTTGTTTTGTATCAACTATCTTATGTTTTGTCTACACTTTGAGGTATTTTTATACATTTTCTGGAACTAACCTATTGACAAGATGCCGCAGTGCTAGTTGCCTATTTTATGTTGTTTTTTGTTTCAGAAAAGCTTGTAAAGAAATATTCTCGGAATTGGACGAAACAAAAGCCGAAGTTTCTATTTTTCCCGACACGACATGGAAGTCCAAAGTAGAGATGGAGGAGAGCCACGAGGCGGCCAGACCATAGGGTGGCGCGGCCCCCCTAGGCACACCAGGCCCTAAGGATGGCAATTTTCCCCTTGGGTATGGGTTCCCGCGGGTACCGTACCCGCATGGGTATAGTATGGGCACACTTTTATACCCACGGGTAAATCCCATACCCTACCCGTTAAGTTACGGGTATGGGAACTAGTATAGACTTGTACCCATTGGTATACACATACCCTGCCCATTTGAACTAACATGTAAAACTTACTATAGAGTATCAACCTATGCGGCCAAGAAGCTTAGGGACAAGTATGTGATTGCGAATTCTAATCTTCGATACTTTCATGTACTCATCTACCTATTATTAAGTAGAGTTAATTGTCTTTTTTCAAATATATGTTATTGATGAACGTAAAATTGTGAATAACTTGTGTACTATTGGATTGACCCATCGGGTACCCAATGGGTATGGGTACCCGGCCGGGTATGGGTAAAGTTTTATACCCACGGGTACGGGTATGGGTAAACTTTTGTACCCATTGACTATATGGGTATGGGTATGGTATTGCTCTACCCTGCCCATTGCCATCCTTACCAGGCCCTGGTGTGGGCCCCTCGGGCGGCCACCGACCTTGCCTCTTCGCCTATATAAACCCCTCGAATCGAAAACCCTAAGGGGAAGATCAGAATTCCACGAAAAGTTCCGCAGCGCCGCCGCCACCAAAGAGAAAATTCAGGGGATAGAAGTCTCTGTTCCGGCACCCTGCCGAGATAGGGAAGTGCCCCCGGAGACATCTCCATCGACTCCACCGCCATATCCATCGCCGTTGCTGACTCCCATGATGAGGAGGGAGTAGTTCTCTCTCGAGGCTAAGGGCTCTAGCGGTAGCTATGTGTTCATCTCTCTCTATGCGTGATCTTATTGAGATCATGAGCTTTGTAATCTAGTTGAATAAGTAGATCTATTATGCTACTCAAGTGCTTTAATTAATCTCTGCTTATCCCCACGTGTGTGAAGTTGATAGTGTGCACACCGTGTGACACTTACGCTAAGGTTACAGAAATTCTTATAATGAGTATAATTTGAGTTGGATGTCTCTATGAGATTGTAGTGTTTGTTGGAACCATCTACCGCTCAAGGTGATAGTGAGGGGTTATCAAGATGGGGAATGCGAACTTTAAGGTGTGCTATTATAGCCCTACATCATCCAACCAGAGAGTAGTTCAGGGTAGCATAATGAAGAGAAGATATTTATATGAGAGTGTCCACTAGTGAAAGTATGATCCCTAGGCCTTGTTTCTAAGCATTGAAATACCGGTTACAATCAGTCATGTTACATGTTTTCTTGTTGCCACTCTTATTTCAGATTGCAATTACCACTTATAATCATCCATATTACTTGTATTTCACTATCTCTTCACCGAACTAGTGCACCTATACACCTGACAAGTGTATTGGGTGTGTTGGGGACACAAGATACTTCTTGTACCTTGATTGCAGGGTTGCTTGAGAGGGATACCTTTGACCACTTCCTCCCTGAGTTCGATAAACCTTGGGTAATCCACTTAAGGGAAACTTGCTGTTGTTCTACAAACCTCTACACTTGGAGGCCCAACACTGTCTACAAGAATAGAAGCGTGCGTAGACATCAAGCTATTCTCTAGCACTGTTGCCGGGGAGGTAAGGTAAAAGGTACTCACAAGCTATGGCTACTAAGCTATCTTCTAGTACTGTTGTTGGTGTGTGAGTGCTCGAAGTTATTTCCTTTAGATTCTAGAATTATATCTTTTTGTTTCTTCTTTTTATTTTCACTAGTTAGGCTTAATGGAAAACAACCACAAAATTAGAGAGCTTTTTAGTATTTTTCCTGAGGTAGAACATGAATGGTTTGAAAAGAAAATTAAAAAACCCATGGAACTTTCTTTGCATGCTAATAGCAATGTTATTAGTATGAATTTTTTGAACACCTTTGTTACTAATGCTATGGAAACGTCTAAGCTTGGGGAAGTTAGTTTTTATGAAAATGATATTTTTAGTTCCCTGGCTTTAGAGGAGAAAACTTGCTCTAATGATACTTTATCTCCCATATGTGGTAATTCTAATGATACTTGTGATATTTTATATCCACATACTGAAAGCGTCCCTTTTAAAATACCTATGGAAATTGTTGAACGGGTTATGAATAACTGTTATTTTGGATGGAACTCTCCATCCTGGTGATCATTTACTCTTTATACATGAATTATGCGAGTTTTTCAAGTGTGAGGTCTTTCAATGAACCAAGTTAAGAGGAAGCTATTATCTTTATCACTTAAGGGCAAAGCAAGGAGTGGTATGAGCTACTATACGATCCTCATCATTCGGAGTGGAAGAAACTTGAATCTCTCTTTTACTCTAAATTTTATCCTCCTCATGAAATTCATAAAGATAGGAATTATATTTATAATTTTCATCCTCGTGATGGAGAATATATTCCCCAAGGATGGGGAGATTGAAGTAACTAATGCTCAAATGTCCCATTCATGAGCTCCCCAGTAATATTTTTATTAATAATTTTTATGCAAGGCTTTCAGGACATTATAAGGACTACCTAGATACCTGTTTAGAGGGATCCTTCACAAGGAAGGAGGTCAAAGCTAAGTGGGATCTTCTTGAAACAATTCAAAGCAATACCAAAGATTGGGATAACGAAAAAGGTAAAGAACCAGGTATAAACTATGAGTATGATTGCATTAAGTCTTTCACTGAAACTGCTGATTTTCAAGAGCTTAGTGCTAAATATGGTCTTGATCCCCAAATTCTTGTTGATTGTTGTAGATCCTTTGCTTCTCATATTAATGCTCCTAAAGAAAAATGGGACATGTATCATGAGCCTTTTAAAGATGCTTGCATGAAAAATGAAATTGTTATGAATGATAGCAATAAACATGATCAAACCTCTGAAAGTACTATTTCTTATAAGCATGTTAATTTTTGTGGAGTACATAGACCTCGTGAAAAGAAACAAATTGAAGAATAATATTGTATCACCCACATGAATGAAAAAACTAGAACGTGGTATAGGGCTCTAAATGATCTTGGTAAAAAAGTTTGTGCCCTCTATCCTTTTATTTGTGAACTTTGCTTTGAAGTGGGTCATTTCAATTTTCAATGCTCAGGCCATAATAATATCCCTTCTAATCCAATGAGTACTACAAGTTTGTATTGTGATAACATGATCACTCCTAATCAACATGATGAACTTACATTATTTTTGGGGTGTGAAGAGTTATCAAGAAAAACTTCTTTGGTAGATATGAGTGCTTTTGATATGAATAGCGTCCTACATGGTTGTCATCTTTATTGTGTTTTTGATATGAGTGCTTTTGATATGAATAGCGTCCACACAAATACTTACATACAAAATATTATAAAATATGAGATTTTACCAAAATATGACAGGACTAATATGTGTTTTGTTCTTATTAATGAAAAGGAGGAATCCTCCAAAGTTTATTCTATTGCCTCTAACAATAAACCAGGGTATATGGAGAAACTTCCTTTCAAGCCTCTCCCTCCTAAAGAGAAGAAGAAAAA
This sequence comes from Avena eriantha, assembly GCA_910589775.1. Taxonomy (NCBI): domain Eukaryota; kingdom Viridiplantae; phylum Streptophyta; class Magnoliopsida; order Poales; family Poaceae; genus Avena; species Avena eriantha. Next base: position 230,125,613 of record OU342745.1, read on the forward strand.
GAAGAAGAGGAGGAGGAAACGGAGGGAGGAAACGGTATTTCCCCCTAAGCATGTTGCTCCTATTATAGTTTTTGACGAGTCTGAACTCGATGATGTTCCTATGCATGTTACCTATAGTAGTGATCATGATTCGGAAAAGCACACTATTTTTGATATTAAAAATCTCTTCAGTACCAATTCTGAAAACGATGATGTTAATAATTGTTTTTTTGCGATCGCTGATGTTAATAATTGTTGTACTATTAGTACTATCTATGTTCCTTCCAATGATGATATGTTTACAAATGAACACACTTTGGAAGATAACTATTCTATTGCTTATGATGATACTATACCTCCAATATATGATGATTACAATGATGAATATGATATTTTCAGTCCACCTACTATTGAGGAGAAAATTAATTATGATTACAATATGCCTCCTATATTTGATGATTATGGTGATGAGAATAATAATGATAGCTATTTTGTTGAATTTGCTCCCACTACGATTAATAAGAATGACTATGCTTATAGGGAGAGTAATAATTATTTTATGCATGTGGCTCATGATAAGAATGTTTTATGTGATATTTATATTGTTAATTTTATTCATTATGCTACTGCAAGTTATTACGAGAGAGGGAAACATGGTTTTATGTATCTCAACAATATTAAGTTTCCCCTTTTTATGTTGAAAATTTTGAAGTTGCACTTGTTTTGCTTTCCTATGCTTGTTGCTTTGTGCTTTCATGACTTGTTTCTTTACAAGATTATTTTTCATAGGAAGTGGGTTAGACTTAAATTTGTTCCATATTTGCTTCTTGATGCTCTCTTTTACTTCAATTTATATTTCTTATGTGAGCATCATTCAAATTATCATGCCTATCTTAGTGGCTATAAAGAAAGAGCTTTTGGGAGACAACCCATTATACTTTCCAGTTTATTTTTGTTTTGTTGAGTCTTGGAAGTTACTGCCTCTGTAATAACCTCTTATTATACTTTTTATTTGATTTTTGTGGCAAGAATAACCTCTAATGAGAGGAAAGTAAGATATGGGGAAGTTGCTGTCCTGAAACAGATTTTTGTGCGTCACTGTAAAAAATCGTGAAAAATCTCAGTTCGTTGGACTGAGCTGTAATACTTTGTGTGTATGCCCCAGGTTATTACCCAACTTTAATTAGTTTTGAAATTTTCGATTTCAGCAACAGAAGATTTTCGAAAAAAACGGTCTTTACCTGCTGGTCTGTTTTGACAGATTTCTGCCATTATTTGCATTTGCCTCTTAATCGGTTTCTTTTTGAGTTCTCTTGGATCACTTGAGCTTTTAAAAAAATGCTACAGTAGCTTTTGTTTTAATGGATGATTTACTTGAGTTGAAACTGAACCTAAAGGATTATTATTTTGAATACACTAATGTTGCTAATGAAGATTGTGTGAAGTTTTGTATGAAGGAAGTTTTCAAGTGTAGGGAGAGAATGATATGATGAGATGAAGTATGGACAAAATCTCAAGCTTGGGGATGCCAACCATGTCACCCCAAGAAATATTCAAGAAGTACAAGCGTCAAAGCTTGGGGATTCCCAAGGCATCCCCTTCTTCATCAATAATCTCAGGTCTTCTTTCAAGACACTTTATTTTTACCCAGGTGCTAAAAAGTGCTCGGGGGCTGGATAACACGATCGAGCCCTTGCTCCTCGTCCGTCTGATCCCATCTCATCTCCCTACCGTCACGCGCGGTTTTCTGACAGCACGGAGCGAAGCGACAATGATGCACACACTCTCTCTCTCCTCCATGTTCCCTTTCTTTTCATTCTTGATTTATTTTCTGGAGTTCGTCGCCGAGGAACCAACGAGTAAAATTGACTCGAACAGGGAGCGCCGAGCTCATCGGCGGAGAGCTGCTGCGCGCGGGGATGGCCGAGCTCATCCGCAGCGGAGAGCGACCGCGCGAGGGCGTGGAGATCCATGGGGAGAGCGCCCTGACCAGCGGTCGACGGACGTGTGCGGCGGCATTGAGATCAGTCCTACCCCGCCAGCTCCACACGACCATATCGGCCGCCGAGCTGCTCTGCGCCTAGATCGAGGAGCAGAAGATCGAGGTGACCATCCATTCTGCCTCCCTCTCTCTGTTGGTTAAATCGATGTCTCCATTTCTCCCGTGCTCGATTGGGCTCCAGAATCCAGATAGGTGTCTTTCTCTATCAAGGTCGTGGTGTAAGTTGCGCCTCTTCACACTCCCATGGATTCCACCTTAATCCGCTTTTGACTGTCGGATATTGTGATCCTATTTTGGAGGTGGCATGGTTAGCGTCGTGCATGGTATAGATTCTCGAATGTGTCATAATTTGGAAAATTTCCAGAATTCTGTACGAGATGGGAAGAGGATTTTCGGGAGGTGCATGCTCGCAACGCCAGGAGCAGACAGACATGTGCCTTCCCCCAATGCCCAGCTCCAAGCCTCCAACTCTTCAACTCTGCGTCATCTAGCATAGTGACGGTTGAGACAATTGATTCACACAAAGTTGTAGCATTACCTCGACTTGGCGATAACTGCCAAACATCTTGAGTTGGGTGAAGGTAGAAAAGTAAGGGGTTGTAGCATTTGCAATCAACCTCCTCTTATTGCTTCAATTATTGTTTAGTGTATCTCTGTATTGATCTTAGCATACATGGCCAACCGGTTAATTTAACCCAACACCTGTCGGATGACTTCACTTGATAATTACCCTGATTTTAGCCCATTTATTTTCTTAACGTTTCAGATTTTTTCCTTATTATCTGTTTGCGTGTTGTGCTCTAGTTTTCGTTTCCTGGTTAGATTCTTTTCCGCCGGCTTGGTGCTAACACCCCTTGTTTGGTTCGAAAGGTTCTTTCTTATGGAGCATGTGTGCTTGGGCCTTAGCAAAGGCACCATCTGATAGGCGAGCATATACTATCAACACACTTGTACTATATTATTGCTGCCGGATGATTATTAAAATAGTAGAGTATCTGCATTATTACTTTCAGTAAGTAAATAGAGTGAAAATAGAACAATGTTTATGGTTCAAGTGCAAGTGCAGGTGCACATGGGGTGGTGGTCGACAGCATGATGAGTTCCCTTTGGCGGATGGAGTGGATTCTGCCTCATGAGTGCTCGGTGGTGGTACTGAGGCCACAGTACAGTGGATAGAGCATTTCAAAAGGCACAAGATGGTCATCATCTAAGATGATTTTTCAAGTCATTCCCACCTTTACACTACTGGTATCTTAATTAAGTTGTTTACTTTCGTTTTTATCAAGTTTGTTTTGCTACAACCATGTTTTTTGCTTTAGTAGATAAGTTGTTTATCCCATTTTTATTAAGTTTCTTTTTTAATGTCCTTAGTTATTTTCATGCTTATCCATGGATTAGGGGGTATGTTTTGTCCTAGTTCACCAAGCAATCATCCAACTTAATAAGTTGCTTATACAATTTCATTAAGTTTCTTATTGTCACTCTCAAGTTGTTGTTCATGCCAATCCAAGGAGATGGGGTCATTTCCGTCATGCTTCACCAGGAAGATCATCTAGATTGATTAGTTGCATATCCTATTTTATTAAGTTGCTTACTGCCCCTTCTTAAGTTGATTTTCCCGCCTATCCATGTAGTAAGGGGGTATTCTTTTGTCCTAGTTCACCAAGCAATCATCCGACTTAATAAGTTGCTTTATCCCAATTCATTAAGTTGCTTAATGTCCCTCTCAAGTTGTTTTCTAGGTTATCTTATATTTCCTATCCCAATTCATTAAGTTGACTAGCCACTTTAGTTTAAGCTAATTCCCAATTTATCCTAAGTTTCTTATCCCATTTAATTAAGTTGATTAGACACTTTAGCTTAAGTTGAGTCCCACTTTATCCTAAGTTGCTTATCCCACTTAATTGAGTTGATTAATCGCTTTAGCTTAAGTTGATTCCCACTTTATCCTAAGTTGCTTATCCCACTTAATTGATTGTATTAGTCACTTTAGCTTAAGTTGATTCCCACTTTATCCTAAGTTGCTTATCCCACTTGTTGAAATAAATTGTCTAGCCCTTTCCATCAGTTTGGACTGTTGGTTGCATTGGCTAGTGCATGCAATTCGATATGGTATCAGAGCAGGAGGTTCTAGGATCAAATCTTGGCCAATGCAAAAATTTACAAAAAATATCGCGGCTCCCCAAACAAACATCACAATAGGACAAAGGGCAAAGACGTAGGGTGAGGGTTGAAATAAATTATCTAGCCCTTTTCATCAGTTTGGACTGTTGGTTGCATTGGCTAGTGCATGCAATTGAATATGGTATCGGAGCAGGAGGTGTCAGGATCAAATCTTGACCAACGCAAAAATTAAAAAGAAATAATACGGCTCCCCAAACATGTGTCACAATAGGCCAAAGGGCAAAGACGTAGGATGAGTGTTGAAATAAATTGCCTAGCCCTTTCTATCAGTTCGGACTGTTGGTTGCGTTGGCTAGTGCATGCAATTCAATACCACTTAATTGAGTTGATTGGACGCTTGAGCTTAAGTTGATTCCCACTTTATTCCAAGTTGCTTATCCCACTTAATTAGGTTGATTAGTCACTTTAGCTTGAGTTACTTAATTAGGTTGATTAGTCATTTTAGCTTAAGTTGATTTCCACTTTATTCTAAGTTACTTATCCCACTTAATTGAGTTGATTAGTCAATTTAGCTTAACTTGATTCCGATTTTCTCCTATGTTGCTTATCCCACTTAATTAAGTTGATTAGTCATTTTAGGTTTAGCTGATTTCCACTTTATCTTAAGGTTATCCCATTCAATTGAGTCGTTGACTTTGTAGAAATAGTATGTTGGCATGCTATAGTTGCCCGTAGGTGCCTGCTCCCCATTGAATTTTGTGCCCCTAGCACTATGTTCGTTCAGACCTCCGATCCACCTGTTAAATTTATACATTTCACATTATTAATTTTTGACAAATTGATCACTTCCATGTGTGATACATATGATATCTATCTTTGAGTTAGCAGTAATCATTGACTTGCAAAGATCTGTCTTAGTTCATAATAGAATGGTTGGAAATGTAAAGTATTACTTGATAGGTTTTATTTGGCACTAGCATGCCTACCGTTAAATATAGTGTATAAGAAACTTAGGATCTTACTAACCGTAGAGGTTGTCCTTGTCGATCAGATAGGTTGGGATCATATCTCCTAGCTGTACCCGTGTGTTCAACTACATCATAAAAACTTACTGTGATACTTAGTTGCTTTTTCATCATGGTTAAGTTGTATCTTCAGCATGGTTAAGTTGCTCATAAATTCAGCTAAGTTTCTTTTTGTCAATATGTTTTTAGTTGTTTTGTATCTTATAGTTTAAACACCAACAAGCTAATTTGTATACTGATTTAATTAAGTTGTTTTCTTCAATTGCCTTAAGTTGTGTACTAAATATGCCTAAGTTGTGTACAAGTAAGTCCCCCATGAGCTGGATAAATGAAATGTTGCTCCTCTATGAAGTCGGTTGTTATCATAGTTTTGTTGTACCTGCATGCACTAGAGGTTTTTTGCTTTTCTATTAGACAATCATGCGGTGATTTAGTTGTTGGCTCGTATAACTAAGTTCGTCGCTACACTTTAGTTGAGTTTCAAGAGTTGTTCATACATGTTTAAGTTGTCTTCTAAACGTAGTTAAGTTGTATCAATATATAACTAAGTTTACTGGCCACATTAGCCTAACTTGCATCCTAGGGGAATTGTTTTGCTATGATTTACTGTCTTTTTTCCTAATTAGGTTATATTGTCAGCGTATTTATGTTGCTAAGTTGGTTCTCCACACAACCATTGGTTTGTAGTCTAAGTTGCATTCTCTGATCCAACTTTTATAATTAAGTTGATTTTATCATCATCTAAGTAACTCGATTACACATATTTTCTATCTTAGGTATATGTCAAGTTGCTTCTATTAGAATGCTATGTTGAAGCTAACTAAGTTGGTTGCACACCAACATGGTTAAGTTGGATTTTAATTCCACGATCGTCCATGAAGATAGTGAGCGGCCGTGGCCAGCAGTGATCGTCTCCGAAGACGATGCACCGCTGTTCCCGCCCGCCGGTGATCGTCTCCAAAGATGACACGCAGCTACCGGTGGCTGCCGGTCGGCCATCGAGTCTCCCTCCTCTAGGCAATTCTGATTAAAATCACTTATTGAAGGTAAAATACAATCTGTAGTGTTGTTTGCACGTCGTCGTGTTTCTACTTTGCTCGTCTTCTTTCTCTAAGTTGTGCTTCTATATCTAATGTTTGTCTCAGTTTTGGTCAGTCATTGGTGAATATCTCTGCCATCATTGAATGTCTGATGGAAAGCCATATTAATGAGGAGAAGCAGGCCATGGCTGGTTCAACTGGGTAAGTTTAATCTTGTGTGCAGATAGCTGGTTTAAATTCTGAACTTCAGTATCCATGTGTATGTGTCAATCTGAATGTCTGACCGTACTAGCTTTGCTCTGTTTTGTTATATCAACCGGCAGCGACGCGGATGGGTGCCTATTTCGTGATGACAACGATGTATCGTCCCCTGGTATGATCGCCATGGGCCGAGAGCTGAGCGTCTTTAGAGACTATGGCCTTTGTCTTGGCTATTCTTCAGAGTGCATTGCATTGTTTCGTTACGCTTGGTATGATCGCTGGTGGCCGGAGTTGGGCATGTCCAAAGACGGTGTCCATCTGGACGTCTTAAAATGCTCCATGTACTCTTGCAAGCGGACGGGTTCCTCATATGGAGTTGTAGATGTCTTTTCCAAAACATACAACGTGATGTGGTTAGTGCATTTTCCTTTTTTGGACGAGGGCTAGATGAGACTAACCAGCCTCCGGTGGCTGGCTAGCTGCGTCCTTATTTTTATTACCTTATGCACTACGTGTTGTTCTTAGAGCGTCTTTATTTTTAGTTTTCTTTTGCTTTCTTTGCCGTAATAAGTTGGTTGGATTCCAACACACTTCTTTTGGAGAGAGAGACACCCCATTATTCATTGCCTAGAACACTCTAGTTTTCACTCTTATTGTTCTATGAGTGTTCTCCTTTGCTAGCACTGCGTTTAGCTTTAGTTTTCTTATTCTTTTGGCTTAGAACTTTTTAGTTCTTCTTTGTAGATGGGTGAGACATGCTCTCTGGTCTTTATTGATTATTATCTTTGAGAGTTGTCTCAAATAAGTCGATTGGTGTTGGAAAAGAGTAGAAAGTTTCATGCTTATAGTGGTACAAAAGGAAGCTTGTTTTGACTATGACTTAGAATTTATCATGTTATGCTATATGTTGCTTTGACCATATGCTTAGTGATTATTATTTTAGCACGACTTGTTTAATGTGCCTTGAAAGAATCATACATTGTTTTAGCATACAAAAGCATAATATTGTGGTATTCTCCTTTGATGCTTTATTTGGGTTGACTTGGCACATGCTTACACCATGTTAAGACTATGAACCAGTCACCATAGCCTCTACGATCATTTCGTTTTTGACTTGCAATATCACTTTATGCTTTAATTAATAATGTTTTGTCGCTTTGCATGATTATGGCTATTATTGCTCTCTTAGTTGGTCACTCCCAGTCTTTTGCTAGCCTCCACATGTACTGAGTATGAGTTCTACGCATGCATCTAACTCCAAAGAAAACAAGTTATTCCAAAGAGTCCACTATAAATTCCTATGCATGGTGTGTTACACCATTCCAATTATATTCATGTGTTTATCTATCTTCCAAATTAAACTTTTGTTATGTGAAAACTAGTGATTAAATCTCTCACTAACTTGATGGCACATTTTATTTTTCTTGCACTTAATAAACTTGAATCATTGTGCCCATCTATGTTACCTATATGCTTGCATTTTATAAGTGATGAGTTAGCAGAACCATGTTACCATGAGGAACGCTTTCAACATTGCACTTATTATTCAGTTGATATCATGTTCTTTTGTTTATGGATCCCGGCAGTGTGAAATAAAAGGGGAGCTTGTAAGCTCATCGAGTTTGTATGTGTGTTAGAGAAACACCTGGGTGGCTAGCCTAAGCCATGCCTAATCATGGTGGAAACTTGCAGCATAACCATAATGAGTATTCTATGAAGCATCCTCAATAAAAACCTATGCAAATAGCAAATAAAAAGATCGCTGAGATACTCGTTGTCTGTTGCCTTGTAATTTTGATATGGGAAAGCTCATATGTCATGGGGCAAGGGGTACCCCGTTGGCGGTTCTCTATGATACACATATACTTACAATGACAAGAACTTGCTTGAGACCAAAGTTGAGTAGCATGAGGTTCGATACTCGTACACAAGGGGCATGAGATTTTCAACTTATAACTTGTCAAGCATATCCTCATATTTGTGTCACTTTAACCTTAATCACTTCGAGATGCCAATGATAGGGGCAATGAGAGCTCAAAGCTAGTAAGTACCATAATTTTTGGAAGCTCTTTATGAAACTTGAAATCCCTGCTTCCTTCTGTGAAGGGCTTTCTTTCTATCTTTTTATGTTGAGTCTCCATCTTCTATCATTATGCACCAATTAAGAGAGCATAGTTGTCATTCTTAGTTCAATGTGCATTGTGCCAAAACTTATTGATTGATTCATAATTTTGGTATTGCTTAGTCTTAAATTATTTGTATCTAGTCACCCTTATGAACTTTGAAGGTGTCATGTGCATTTATGTTCTGCTAATCCATGAAGGACAAGCTGATTACCACTCTTATTATGTTTTCTATATGTGAAACAAACAAATGTCTTTCAATGCATTGTTATTCATGATATTTTGTTTGTACCTTTTTATGTTGCAACTTAGTTGCTTTGTCTTATTGTTAGAACTATATCTTTCATGTTTATGTTAGAGTACTATGATCCCAGCTATCAATGTTTTACAATACCTTGATCAAGATTGTGATGGTGCATGTCACCTCAAAAATTATTTTCTTTATCACTTACCTACTCGAGGACGAGCAGGAGTTAAGCTTGGAGATGCTTGATACGTTGTAAACGTATCTATAATTTTTGATGCTCCATGCTTGTTTTGTGTCAACTATCTTCTGTTTTGTCTACACTTTGAGGCATTTTTATACATTTTCTGGAACTAACCTATTGACAAGATGCCGCAGTGCCAGTTGCCTGTTTTTTGCTGTTTTTGGTTTCAGAAAAGCTAGTAACTAAATATTCTCGGAATTGGACGAAACAAAAGCCAAAGTTCCTATTTTTCCCGACATGACACGGAAGTCCAAAGAAGAGACGGAGGAGAGCCACGAGGCGGCCACACCATAGGGTGGCGCGGCCCCCCCTAGGCGCGCCAGGCCCTGGTGTGGGACCCTCGGGCAGCCACCGACCTTGACTCTTTGCCTATATAAACCTCCTGAGTCAAAAACCCTAAGGGGAAGATTAGAATTCCACGAAAAGTACTGCAGCACTGCCGCCACCGAAGAGGAGATTCGGGGGATAGAAGTCTTTCTTCCGACACCCAGCCTAGATGGGGAAGTGCCCTCGGAGCCATCTACATCGAATCCACCACCATCTCCATCGTCGTTGCTGACTCCCATGATGAGGAGGGAGTAGTTCTCTCTCAAGGCTAAGGGCTCTACCGGTAGCTATGTGTTCATCTCTCTATGTGTGATTTTATTGAGATCATGAGCTTTGTAATCTAGTTGAATAAGTAGATCTATTCTGCTACTCAAGTCCTTTAATTAATCTCTGCTTATCCCCACGTGTGTGAAGTTGACAGTGTGCACACCATGTGGCACTTAGGCTAAGGTTACAGAAATACTCATCATGATTATAATTTGAGTTGGATGTCTATATGAGATTGTGGTGTTTGTTGGAACCATGTAGCGCTCAAGGTGATAGTGAGGGGTTATCTAGATGGGGAATGCGAACTTTAAGGTGTGTTGTTATAGCCCTACATCATCCAACCGGAGAGTAGTTCAGGGTAGCATAATGAAGAGAAGATATTTATATGAGAGTTCCCACTAGTGAAAGTATGATCCCTATGAAGCATTGAAACATCGTTTACAATTAGTCTTGTTACATGTTTGCTTGCTGCCACTCTTATTTCAGATTGCAATTGCCACTTATAAACATCCATATTACTTGTAGTTCACTATCTTTTCGCCGAACTAGTGCACCTATACACCTGACAAGTCTATTGAGTGTGTTGGGGACACAAGAGACTTCTTGTATCTTGATTGCAGGGTTGCTTGAGAGGGATACCTTTGACCACTTCCTCCCTTAGTTCGATAAACCTTGGGTGATCCACTTAAGGGAAACTTGCTGCTGTTCTACAAACCTCTGCACTTGGAGGCCCAACACTGTCTACAAGAATAGAAGCGTATGTGGACATCATGCACCCACTCGTCGATGTTGGGGGTGGGGACGGTTTTTCCATAGCCGCTCCACCAGTCGCTAGTGTGGAGGAGCCCTTCATTCTCGATGACGCGAAGCTTGGCGTCATCTAGGACGCAGGGGATCTAAACCCCATGAAAGCTCTCCTTCTCCGCTGCTGACGTCGTCACTGTTGTCGCTGCCATGGCAGAAGATGAGGCTTCAGCCATCTTCTAGGCACCGTTGACCTAGGATGGGCGGTGCTGGGGGATTTTGGGGGAGGCAGAGGAGCTCTGTTCGTGGGAAGCATCGAGAGGAAGGAAGAGGCACTGGTGCTGGTGCAGAGGAAAGGGAGAGATCTCAACCCCTTATATCCTTCATCTCTGCCAAGATTCATGCAAAAGTAAACAGTAACCGTGACACGCCTCGTGGAAGGAGCTAGGTAACCCCCACGCGATGATTACACCGCCTCGATCTCCGTGCACGTATTAAAATGACGCCTCGGTTCCGCAAAAGGAGGACCCACCAATGGTCGTGCTGACGGGAATGTCTATCAGTGACATGACTTGACCTTGACTGGTGTCAGGTTACGTCAAAGGCCAAGTTCCGGCTTAGTTTTACTTTCAAGCTGGAAACCCGAATAACGTATTCATAGGTCCGACTCATTTTGAGACCTGGATCATATCCTTTATTTTGAAGTTTCAGGAACCCTTCAAGATTCTACAAGCCGAAGATCAAGCTAGACGATGATGAAATCCGACTCTAGATCTTGGAGGATTCCGGGGGCTGCTGTTGGGGATATACTTTCTGAGTATCCTCAGTGTGCCTCACTGACCAGGGTGGCCCACTTTGGGTTAGAGCTTTGCTTCACGGGCGGCCCAGTCAGGGAGAAGAGATGGAGTCAAGTCCGGCTATGGGAAGGCCCAGAAGACTTACCGACATAGGCATGTAGTGTTACTTGTAGTTCAAGATGTACTCTGTAACCGACTCTTAGTCGTAACCAGATAGGTCTCTTCTGTAAACCCTAGGCCAGATATCTATATAAGCCTTCCTAGGGACCAGCCTCTAGAGCACCTCACAATAGTCTACAATCTCAACTTGCACATGCGAAACCCTTGTAACCCATATTCCGGCTCTGCCGTATTACTGGATTGCTAGCAGGAGTAAGATCCATCCAAAGCTGGCGGATTCGAACCTGGCGTCCTGGAACATCGTACGTCACACACCCCTCTCTTTCGCATGCCCCGAGGACCCCCTCATGGCGTACTTGTCATCAATCCGACGACATCTTGCACAAACCAGACTTGCACCCCCACAGCCTTCCCAGTTTTTAGTGAAAGAGTGATATTCTTGAGGGGTTGAGTTATTTTCGATTTTTCAGAAGTACCGGTGAAGCACCGATAGTTCCGCTCAGTAGTTTTCTATGGCGCTAGCATCTACAGAAGTACCGACTTATTTCCGGTGACCTCGGAAACATTCACAATATTAATTTTGTGAAGAGTGACCGAATAATTGAAATGTGGCCAGAAGTGGATTGTTAGTACCGGTCAGAAGTTCTGATCCCACCTGGACGACACTTCCGGCTCATACTACCATGATAGTGGTACTTATGATAAACCTCCGATAGTTTTGGACAGGGGTTTCACTACCTAGAACATCCGGGCCTTGCTCATGCGCAATTCCACCTAGCTTAGGATTTCGGTGTGTTTGCTCCTAGGATATGGAGTTCCTATAAGTGGGACTTGGTCAGAAGTTTGCCCGAAGTATCAGGCACACGCTGGCAGAACTTTTGGTGTGTACTTTGAGGCAGCTTCCAAATGTTTGGAGCCGTTGGAACAAGCACCACCGGTAGTACGGTCTGCCACCGGTAGTACCGGTGAGCATCATGAAAATTGGTAACGGTTCGAAATGAATGACCCTATTTAAGGAGCCCTTCCTCCTCCCCACCTAACTTTTCAATATTCTCTCTCCTCCATTAATACCAGAGCTCAATCTTCCTAGATCTTGTTGGGTTTGCAGCATAGAAAACAAAAAAAAATCTACGATGTGACCAACTAAGCACCAAGATCTATCTACCTAGATACAAACAACTGGTGGATATTACCCTTGAAGACCGAAAAGCTTTGTTAATGAAATCTGATTCCGCGGATGATGTAGTCGTTCACTTGCTGATATCAAGATCATGATGAAGTCAAGTTCAGCAGGTCTAGCACTAACAAGTCCAGCACTGCAAAGTAGTGGTGCATCCATGATCACACACACGTCCGGTACCCCGACAAACTTTGTGTCCTCGCTTCAGCGATGCAGCGGAAGAAGCAACTCCTTTCTGACAAAGCCACCGAGAACATGTATCTCGCTAATCCGAGACCATGGGGAATAATTTTAGAGGGGGAGAGACATCCTTCACGAGGAGGTGTAATAGTATAGGAGGAGGAGGTGCTCCTTATATAGGGTGGGGGATGCCCAAGGGGCATGGCCGCCGCCCATGGTGGGTGCCCCACCTCTCCCTCATTCATCAGGGTGGAACTCCCACTCACATAAACACACCTCCACTCACATGCATTAATTTTCCACCAAAATTAATGCAACTCTCATTAAATAAACTCTTTTATTTATTTTATTCAGAAGTTTGTTAATTACTTTAATTAAAAAACATTCACATAAAAGCCCCCGCAACATTTCGATATCACATGTAGAACTAGTTTCAGCAATTTCGCCCGAAACAATTCTGGTTACCATCGAAATGATTCTAGTGCTTTCATAATTTTTGTCTGAAACATATTTGCTCCTAAATGGTGTCGGTATCCCTTAAATGTGTCACCCTACGGTTCGTGAATAATGCAAACATGATCGAGACCCTCTCCGACCAATAATCAACAACAGGACCTTGAGATCCATACTGACTCCCACACATTCAACGATGACTCCAGAGATCGTGTGAACCTTTAACGTTTGTAACTAAATCCCTTTGTCTCGCGATATATTACATGTCCGAGATTCGATCATCGGTATCCCCATACCTGGTTTGATCTTGTTACCGACAAGTACTCTTTTCTCGTCCCCGTGATATAACATTCTAGTGATCTTATCACTTGCTTGCAAGCTACATCAATGTGATATCACCGAGAGGGCCTAGAGTATATCTCTCCGTCATCGGGATGGATAAATCCCACTCTTGATCCATGATCCTCTACATAACACTTTTGGAGTATCTGAACCCACATTTATTGTCACCCTGTTGCGGTGTAATGGTTGATGTTATCAAGTTACTCTTCCAGTGTTAGTGATTGACATGATCTCATGGTCTAAGGACTAAAGTTACTTCATATGTTGTCATAGCAATTTTAACACAATGACTCTGATCGTATTGCTATTCTTCGAATGAATGTTCATCACACCATTTAACCAATGTTGCTACCTCGTTATTAACAACATCCAATGTCCATGATCAGGAAACCTTAATCATCTTGTTAATCAACGAGCTAGTTTATATGAGAGGCATAACTAGGATCCCTTTATTTGTTTATTAAACGCACATGTATTAACATGTCCAATTAACACAATTATAGCATCAAAACTAAATATTTATCATAAACAGGAAATAAGATAATAACCACTTTATTATTGTCTCTCGGGCATATTCCCTTCAGTCTCCCACTTGCACTAGAGTCAATAATCTAGTTTGAAAAACTTGCACCTTCAACACATATGGCTTTCTGGTGTTGTATATACGTGTTTTCTAGTGGTTAACATAATATCCGGATCTGACACTTTCAGGTCTGTGTGTATTTGCATGTCTTTGCGTCTCCATGCATCACTCATTCTCCAATGAGATGGCATTGTGTGAATTTAGTCCTTTGGTGAGACCTTTAGTTCCTTTGGGTTAAAACATGTCGATATAATTGTCGTACAATATATCTTCATAGTACTAGTCCACTGTGAACCAGACCTAGTTTGATAACAAACTACTTAACACAAATGCCCTCCTTTGCTACTACTATAGAACTCATATACTTAGTCTTTTGTTGCAGTAGCCGTCACAATGTATTAACTTTGGAACTCATCCAAATCCATCATGGAACCTCCTTTCCATTACATTGTGCCACCCATAGTCTAAATTGAGATAAACTATATGTTGTATTTTGCGACAAAACTAGTATCAATGTAACACTTTACAATGAACTACTTTTAACTATTTGTCACCTATACATAAACATATTCTTAGTTCTTCCAAAGATCCTAAGAATATCCTTACTATCGTCCAATGATTATCTTATGAGTCATTCTGGTATATGTCATGGTATTGACCACGGCAGATGCTACAGGGTAGCTTACATAGAGAAAAGGTCAAGGCGACGTAGGAGAATCCGAGAGCAAGATTGGCACTCGATGTACCCAGGTTCACGTCCCCTCGGAGGAGGATTGCTATGTCCTGCTGTCAATCCAGTATATGTTCATAGATTGGATTACAATGGAGTCACCGGAGGCGGTGGGAGAAACTAGATCTAATATGATGTGGGAGCGCCCTCCCTGAAGGGGTGCTCCTGGTGGCTTTATATATGCAGCCAGTTAGGGTTTACAGGTGCACTAATGGCCTTTGTATTGGAGTCACTGTCTTGGGCCTCCAGTCGGCGAGTCGCCTGGGTACAGTATGCGCCAGTCGCCGTACTTGGCGAGTCGATCCACCTCGGGGCTATGCTTTAGTTGGCTCGTTCCAGCTCGTGACTCTGCTTCCTGTGTATACCCCAATTGGTATTCCCCCATTAGTAGTCCCCAAGCGCGTCAGGGACTCGGCGATGACTTCAAGCCGCTGAATCGGCGCAGGCGATTCCAGGGTGGAGTCGTTCGCGAGCTCCTGAAATAGAGAAATATCTCATGAAGTAATCCATTCTCCAAGGCGAGTCGAAGCATCGGGCGAGTCCCCGAGCATGTTGAGTACGCGAGGGTGAGTCCGTGGTGGCGAGTCCCCGAGCATGTTGAGTACGTGAAGGCGAGTCCGCCATGGCGAGTCCCTGAGCTTATTGAGTTTGCGAGAGCGAGTCCGCGGTGGCGAGTCCCTGAGCATGTTGAATACATGAGGTCGAGTCTGTGGTGGCGAGTCCCCGAGCGTGTTGAATACACGTGGGCGAGTCTGCAGTGGCGATTCCCCGAGCGTGTTGAGTACACGAGGGCGAGTCCGCAGTGGTGAGTCCCTGAGCGTGTTGAGTACGTGAGAGCGAGTCCGTGGTGGCGAGTCCTCGAGTGTGTAGCGTACGCGAGGGTGAGTCTATGGTGGCGAGTCTACGATGACGAATTCACGATGATAGCGAGTCCATGATGATTGCGAGTCCACAAGGGGAGAGTCCCCGAGTGTGGCGAGTCCATGATGATTGCGAGTCCGCGATGATGTTGATTGCACTGTTTTTGTTAGCGAGTCTCTTGTCTTGGCCCGGGGGCCTGTCTCATGGCAACTCCAAAGACGACTCTCGGTTGGGCGTTTTTCCTAGACGATCCAAGGATCAGTTTGCAAGTCCTCGTATGCAGTACTTGGCCGTGCGAGTTGCGCTATCTAAGGTTGAGGAGGACATGGTGTTGTTTGTGTAGCACTACCATTTTTCTTAGCCTGGAAGGCCAATCGATCAGGGCGACTCCAATAATGGTATTGACCATGGCAGATGCTACAGGGTAGCTTACATAGAGAAAAGGGGAAGGCGACATAGGAGAATCCGGCAGCGAGATTGGCACTCGATGTACCTAGGTTTACGTCTCCTCGATGGAGGATCGCTACGTCCTGCTATTAATCCAGTATATGTTCATAGATTGGATTAAAATGGATTCACCGGAGGCAGCGGGAGAAACTAGATCTAATATGACGTGGCAGCGCCCCTGACGAGGGTTTAACTCATCAATGCCCATTGTTATGGACTTAGGTTCAGGAATTGAGGAACGTTGGAAGTCTCGATCGGCTAGCAAACAAGCACACAGGGACGCAAGATTTACCCAGGTTCAGGCCTCGTAGAGGACCCTACTCCTGCTTGTCTGCTCTTAATTGATGAAGGATCCAAAGGATTACAATGTCGCCAATGGCGGTGGCATGTAGATTGGATCTGGCGTATGTCTAGATCTATTGTGTTCTATCTATTGTGGCGATCGTAGATCTGTCTATTGGGGGAGTCGCCATTGAGAGGTTGCCTTCTTGTTGGACCCTCCTAGCCTTTATATATAGAGAGGCTAGGTCTCAGGTACCAATACGAGTTGGTTACAAGTTAGATTCAAACTCTAGTATTGGGACTTCCTTGTCTTGTGCGTTTGGGAGTCCGTGCCCATATGGGCTTCATACCACTCGAACCGTCATAAGCGTCATTGACCTTGGCAGTTTGTCGAGTGGGCCTTCCATCGAGTCGCATCAGGTAGGTTGTAGTCGAGCGCATGTTGGGCATACCCATGTCAGTAGCCCCCGAGTATCCATGTGAATCGTAGATTCGGGTGGAGACTCATAAGTCTTGAATCTTGCATTAGGATGTCGGAGTCGACAATTGTGTCGAGTGCGAAGCACTTCACCCGAAAGTTCATCGAGTCAGTCGAATTCATAGTAGTTCATAGGGATGATGGTAAAACATGTCTGGTGCGCTCGACGGATTGGGACCAGCTAATTGCTCTAGGGCAAAAACAACGCTACCTACTCAAACTCGAGTCCCCGGACTCGAATTCGGAAATTGCTGGCGTAATTCGACTCAGGCCGTGGAGGTCTTATAGAGTTGAATCCCAGTGTATAAGTGTGAGAACTCGACGCGTCCGTCAAGGCTTATTCATCGTACCTATAGGTACGGATTATTTCTGGTAGAGCGCAGCAGATGTGTTGCCAGGCCTTATTCAGGTCTTATCTTCACGTTGTAAGCGTGGCATCCAAATTTTTTGTCATCGCGGAGATGATTCAGGTGGCCCATGAGACGTAATCTCTTTGTAGGGAAAATATGAGGCGGAGTCGCCATAGCATTCGAGTGTGGATGTTATCGACACACAGTACGATGTACAAGGAAAAATAATCATAGGGTGCGCGACCAGCGCTCCCTATGGGAGTAGCCCCCGGGTACCTATTCGAGTCGTAGACTCGAGTGGGGACTATAAGTACTTTCCGACTGCTGTCGTCTTTTGCTTGTTTCAGTCGAATATGTTTATAGCGCTCCCTATGGGAGTAACCCGAAGTCCACAATCGAATCGTAGATTCGAGTGAAGGGTTTTCATGATGCTTGGATATCTTCACAAATTTCTTCGGGTGCGCGGCCAGCGCTCTCTATGGGAGTAGCCCCCGAGTCCTTAGTCAAATCGTGGATTCGAGTGAGGATTCAGAGCATATCACTCGAGGATCTTGTATATGCGCGTCCAACGCTCTAGTTTGGAGTAGCCCCCGAGTGTCTGGCGGAGTCGTAGACTCGGGCAGAGACTCGTCTTGTATCTTGTAGACGTAGTTGACAATCACGCGAGGAGAAACCACTGACCCGGAAGTGCATCGAGTCAACGTCTCACGCATGATGAGCCAAGAGTCTACGATGCAGTTGGAGTCGACACGGTCACTTATGTCAGGTGCGTTGCTAGCACTGCGTCTTTGTAGCATCAAGCGATTCAACCATCTGAGGAGGAACTCGACTCGGGTCTTGAGTGTATGGCGTAGTTAGTTGTTTTGTCAACTCCTGTTGGAGGATCCGGTAGAATAGCTCGATGTAGTCGACATCCTTATAAGCTGCATAAAACATTAAGAATTCTGAAATACTTGTATCTTGTAGAAAATATTTGCATGTTGGCTTGTAAAGTAAAGTTCTGGTGCCAGTCGAGTCGACACCTTTGCACTGTATGCTAGGCCTTTTCATTAGCCTGATTACCCTTAGTCTCAGTACCTTGCCGAGACACTCGGAGTTCAAGGATTCGATGATCAGGCAGAATCAGCAACTCGGGCTGTCGTGTATGACATGCTCGAGTGCGTGGAGTCGACGGCACATTAGGTTACTCGAAGAGGGCGCAGCCCCCGAGTGTTTCGAGCGCGATTTAAAAAGAAATCGGCTCTAAGTAGAGAGAAACTTAGCTTTATTGATAGTTGCCATGATGAACGAGTCGTAGATCCGATGCGATCGGCAGGCCGCGGGAGTCAAAGAATGTAGCGCCTCATGGTTGCGGGAGTCGAGGGAGCCCCCGAGTCACCCGATATGAAGACCGCAGCCGGTCATTGAAGTTGAAGACCGCGGTAGGTCGCCGAAGCAGAGGGAGTCCCCGAGCCATTGGAGCGGAAGATCGTAGCGAATCACTGGAGTCGAAGACTGCAGCAGGTCGCAAGATCGACACCAGATGAGTAATCAACTGGAGCCGAAGCATTCACACCTTGCAACATTTTTATAAAATCAACCAAGATAGCTTTTGAGTTGATTCCAACTCTCAAAAATCACATTTCACTATATCTATCTGAATATGTAATAATATTAAGGTTTACATGCAGTGACTTTGGACTAGTACCAAAATAATGCTATATAGGCATTTCTAGTCACTTTAAATCATTAAATAATGAACTTAAACCAAAGTAATTAGGATCCAACCCTTAAATCACATTCCCACATGTTAGAATATGTGGTGATGACATGTGTCCACATGATCCCATATTTGAAGTGGTGAATATTAAATCTTAGTTAATTTTTCAATGAGTAGAAATTACTTTTCTAAAATAAAAAGGATGAAACTATTGAATAAAACTTGTGATGCTTGTGATGATAATAGATCATCAACTATATGCCTTAGAGCGCTAATTAGACTAGTTAAGTATTGTTTGGTTATTGTGTACTCCGTATGTATTTATAGACGATAGTACCGACCAAGCTTTCGAGGAGGAGGAGTTCTACCAAGAAGAAGAAGAAGAAGAAGAAGAAGAAAACTTCAACCACTACACTACCCAAGGCAAGCTAGCAATATCCAAGTTAACTCCAACCTAATTGTACTTGCAAGCCACCATTAACAATGCAATCTAACCCTTGCAAGTATAATGCTTAGCAATCTAGGATTAAACTAGATGGTTTAGCGAAGATGCTTTAGGCATGCTTTGGTTACACTACTTTGACTAGTATTTACCCCCAAGTTTTAAATTCAAGCTTTACTTCCTTTACTTTACACAAAGTCCTTTACTTGTTTTAAAGGTAGCATAAAGAGTATAAAACTTGGCCTATATAGAATACTTTAGATGTCATTCTATGGCATGAGATTGAACCTATCAATTCCACCTTAGTGAACACTCTAACTTAGTAGTTTAGAGTAGATAAAAACTTGAGTCACTACAGATGGGAACAATTGGTGAAAATGAATTGTGAAAACCTTGGAATGATGAGTCATTCTATTGAGATGTTTTGACATGTGTTGAGAAACACAAATGGTTTACGATGATGGGAATGTTGAGGCATGAGGCTTAACCCTTTTATAAAATGATGGTTGGATTCGGATGCGATACTATTCCAAATTTATCATACAACCACATTACCTGAATTGGGTAAGGCTTAGCCGGAAGTTTATATGCATTAGTATTAGTTCCCTCACGGGAGAGGTTTGAGCTGAGGCTACCTCTCAATGTTGTCCACCTATGTAGTGCCCAAGACGACAGATGGTCATGGTTGGGAGGCCATGCTCATAGGAGAGGTGCTTATACTAGGGTGTGTAAAGGGAAGGTTATGTTTGATTATCTGCATACTAAGTATGATGATTCAGGGTTACCCCTGACAGATGTATCGAATCTTGTGGTGAAAGTGTACCACCTCTGCAGAGTGTCAAACTATTCGAAATAGCCGCGTCCATGGTTATGGACAGTTGGAATGGCCATACTGTTTTGTTGTCAGATGTTTTCCAAAATGACTTATGAAATGATGAATCTTGACTTGACCACAACAAAGTTGTGTTTATGACACTAGCTTCCCAACTTAAGTGATTTTTGAATTTTATTTTATCTTTCTTTGCTTCTGAACTCAGCTTAGGTTTCAAACTTAACTTTGTAGTTAAACTTAGATTTAGAACTTTAACTTAGAATTATACTACTTGTTAGTGGTAGATTGCGAGTACTTAAAAGAGTACTCATGGCTTTTGTCCCTGGCTATTCTCATGGCCAGACTATGAAGGAGACTACCAAGATGATGGCCAGCAGGACGGCTATGATAACTAGGACTATTTGCCTTCGTCAGCATTGCATGTGCCCCTGAAGATGGACCCCACTGCTACGCTTATCTTTTATTTCCGCTGCTTGTTGTATTAAGACTGGATCATGAGATCATTATTTGTGTAAGACCTTATGTATGGTTTGTAATGGATGATGTACTGTGATATCCAATCTGTTATGTCTCGTAAAAATGGTAATCCTGGGATTGCGAGGTATGGCATAACGGGCATCTGGGATTAAAAATCCAGGTGTTGACAAGTTGGTATCAGAGCCATCCTGACCATAGGAGACCCTAGTTAGAATGGACGTCCAAACCAAAAACTTAGTTTCAAAACCAAAGTGAGTATTTATGAAAAACTATTTCCTCTCTTATCCCTTGGAATTCATTCTTTCTCTCAAAAATTCATATGCCTCAAATTTCTTACATTACTACTTAAAAATTTGACACACTTGATCACTTCACTAACTTCCTCATCCCAAACTCTTGTAGATGGAGTCTCAGTTCAGCAAGTTCTACCAGTTGGGAAACGGAGGTCAGCTAATCTTCGAGAGGGATCTAGATTCACTATCGGAGTTACTGGGATGCCCACATCCGAAGTTTCTTGGAGCTCAACTTCTAGGACCCCTAGGAGGAGACTTACAGTGGCTAGTCACCGCGGACCTTAGGGGAAGCATCGAAGCACCAACTTCTGGGAGAATTCAGTTCTCCGTGAGAGAGAACAACTCGCTAGATGGATTAGCCAGGGCAATGCATGAAGCTCTCGCACGTCTATGTGCCCTCAGCGTCAACCAAATCCAAGGAACCCGTTTTGCTCACTATGCAAGACGTGACTTCATGGGAATGCCGATGGAGATGCCAAGTCACCCAGAGTTGAGGCGTCAAGTGGAGAATCTTGACTTCTTACTGCATGACAGACAGCAGGAGCTGGACAATGCTAGGGAGTTAGCCAACTAGAACCGTGCCATTGCTGACCAGAAGGCCCAGACTTTCGCACTGCTCGTCTAGGATCGCCAGTCTCTTCGCCGCCAGCGTGCAAAGAAGGATCGTACCATCGCTCGTCTTCGCAAGAAGGTGGCCGACCTCGAGAAGACCGTCAAGCAGCAGGAAGCTCAGCTTGCAGCAAAGGAGGAAGAAGAGGAGGGTGAAGACATCTAGGGAGACATGGATTCTTACCTCAGCAATGATGATAACTTTCTGGAGGAGGATGTTGTAGACTTCTATACTGACGATGATGACTCCGACTTCATTGACGATGAGTAGATGCACTAGAGCACTGTCGTAGCATGAGATGTATCGGTCCCACTGTATCGTAGCTTGCAGAATGGTTCTTCAAACCATCTGTTTTCCTTTGATTGTTGTGGTGTGTGTTGTATCGTGTGTTTGCTTGCATGAATGAAATGAAGTTAGTAGTAAAACCTGAGTTAAACTCAAAGTTTTAGCTTTGAAACCAAAACCCTAAACCTTAGAAAATTCCCTCTTACCCCCGTATATATCTCAATCTTCAGATGACTCGTGGAAACCAAGGAGGGAGCAGCTCATCGCAATACCCAATGATGCAGATCTTGCAGAATCTCATTGCAGACCGTGAAGCAAGCAGGGCAGAGCGCCAAGCCAACTTACCAACACTTCAACAGATCGCCCAGATGGCCCTCAACAACCAAGGGCATGGAAATCAGGATCATCAAGGATCCAAGCTGAAGAACTTCTAGAATACCAATCCCCCAATCTTTAGCACGTCAGAAAACCCATTAGATGTCGATGACTGGCTGCAGACAATGGAAAACAACTTAGAAGTTGTAGGAGTTGATGAAAACGAGAAAGTTCTCTTCGCCACCCACTATCTGGCGGGAGATGCAAGATCTTGGTGGAACAGTATCCGCCTGATGAACCATGGTCAAGTTATGACATGGGAAGCATTCAAAGTCAAGTTCAGACGCACCCACGTACCGCAAGGTCAAGTCAACCGAATGAGGGATGAGTTCCGCGAATTGAAGCAAGGAAGAATGACTGTGGTGGAGTACCGTGACAAATTCGTGTCACTTGCCCGATATGCACCTGATGAGATCAACACGGAGGCTAAGAAGAAGGAGAGATTCTTGAACGAACTGCATGATGAGATGCAGACAGTCCTCGTCAACATCCGTTTCAAGGATGTCGAAGAGCTAGTCGACTCTGCCATTCAGATGGAAGGGAAGATTAACCAGGAAAACGACAACCGCAAGCATCGTATGATGTAGCAGTCTGGATCCAGCAGTCACTAGAAGTACCGTCCCAACTCCTCACCAGGATATGCACCATGGAACAATCGACCCCCAATGTCTCGCCCAAGCTACCCCAACCGTAGCGGAGGCAATGTGAAGTCCCGAGGAAACAATCACAACTCTGGCAATGCCAACAACTTCAACCGTGCACCTCCCAAGAGCAACAACAACAACACTGCACCCAGAACTGGCAGCAATGATGTGCCTGTCGCGGTCAAGGACAAGTCCCAGATCACTTGTTTCGAGTGTGGAGTAAAGGGTCACTATTCCAATGAGTGTCCCAAGAAGACTGCCGCCAATGCCAATGTGAATGCCCCAACTCAACAGCAGCGTCGTGTTCAACCCGGGAGAAGGTTTTCCCCAGGGAATCCTCACAACCGCAACGGTCGTCTCTTCCACATGAAAGCCAAAGAATCCCAAGAAGCGCCAGATGTAGTGCTGGGTATGTTTTCTGTCAACTCAGTTTTAGCAAGAGTGTTGTTTGATTCAGGAGCATCACATTCATTTGTCACCGAAGAATTTGCATGCACTAGTAAGATTCATCCAACGAACCTGAAGCATGTCATGATAGTTCAAATCCCCGGTTCAACAACCAAAGCTAGAAAAATTTACAAAGCTGTGCCTATCAGAATACATGGGATAGTTTTTATGCCAACCTAATTGTACTTGGAACCAAAGGATTGGAAGTAGTACTAGGTATGGACTAGATGTCAAGGCATAAAGGACTGATAGACTGTGCCAAGAAAGTCATCACCATGACCAGTAGCTCTGGAGTCACAGTAGAACATATCTCTTAAACCTTACCTCGTCAATTCAAGTGCAACAAGAGTGTAGCCCTGCCCACCATTGACCAGGTCAGAGTAGTCTGTGAATACCCCGACGTATTCCCAGATGAATTGCCAGGTGAAAGGATCGTATGGGCACCTAGAGGGGGGGTGAATAGGTGCTACTCCAAATTTTACTCTTAATCAAATTAGGGTTCGACACAAAAGGTAAATTCTCTAGATTATGCAACTAAGGTGAATTTACCTATATGTCAACTACCACAGAACTATGCAATAACTAGAGATGTAAAGTGCGGTAAAGGATAGAGATAACCAAAGTGGAGCGCTCGGAGACACAAGGATTTGTTTCCCGTAGTTCCTTCCTTTTGAAGGGAAGTACGTCTATGTTTGGAGAGGGGGTGGTATCAAACCACCAACGCCACGACAGGCCTCCCTTGTTCTCCAATGAACCTCACCCCAAAGGGTTCGATTCACCTTCCACTATAACGGCAACCTTCGAGGTGGAAGCCGGCACCTTTACAACAAGTTCGAGGCACACATCCACAACCTAATTGGAGGCTCCCGAATACAAGCAAGCTATCAAACAATCAAAGACAAGCTTGTAAGACCAAATCACAAGCTAGGGTTTCCAAGGGAACCCTAGAACAAGGGGCCCTCAAGTGAATGAGGGGGAAATGGAAATCTCTCTTGGTGAAGTAGTAGATCAAGGCCTCCTCCTTCGATTCTCCAAAGATCAACGACTTTGGATGGTTGAGCAAAGAGTTCTTGTGGATTTGGTGGCTCAAATGGTGATGCTTTTCTTGAACTGGACGAGCAGCTTCCAAGGTAGAAGAAGGGGCCTATTTATAGGGCCCCTGGAATTAGAGCCGTTGGGAGCCACTTACACCAGACAGTCCGGCAAATACAAGCCGGACAGTCCGGCCTAGCCGGACACTCCGGTTGACACCCGTCGGATACTCCGGCCTGGCAAAGTTTCCGGCCTGTGTCCGCATTGAGTCCGGGAGGAGTCCGATGAGGCATTCTGAATGTCCAGGAAGATCGATAAGCCCCCTGGGCCGGACACTCCGGGGCAAACTCACCGGACACTCCGGCCAGAGAAGATTCCGGCCAGATTCCGGACAGTGTCCGTGAGGAGTCCGATATGGTGTTCTGAATGTCTAGGAAAGACGCCCACATCCCAGGGGCAGAAAGTCCGGACGGATCCAACCGGATAGTACGGCCAGGGGCGGACACTCCGGTGAAGATCAGCCGGACAGTCCGGTTGGGACAGTTTTCTTAGCATAGACAGGATCCAGGGGAGCTCTTTTCCTTAAGGCAACAACTCTCAACTATCTGATATCTCCTGCAACATTTAACAACAGATTAACCTATCCAAGTGTTGTCAACAAACATCAAAATAATAGGAAGGGCATAAATGCCCTTTCAATCTCCCCCTTTTTGGTGTTTGATGACAACCCAAGGATTTGCAAACATGATAGGTAATAAAATTCACAATAGGAGATATACAAAAAATAGTGAGGCTCCCCCTAGATGTGTGACCATTTTAGCTTTGCGTTTTAATACAATCACACACCCTAGGATCACATCCTCACTAGGTTTTGTAGCTAACAAGGTATGACATGATAATAACCACTAGAATGATAAGCTAGGCATAACAAAGTCGTTAACAAAACCAGGTAAGCATGTCACAACACACAACTGAGTTCAACACAACATAATACTCAAACAAGTAAAGTAAGATAGCGAACACGAGGCTTCAAAGAGGCAAATCGAAATAACGTGAAGCACTCGTATACCCATGCAAATCCCGGCAGCAACCTAATAAAGGGGCTGCTTCTCCCCCTTTGGCATCGAGACGCCAAAAAGGGAAAAGAGCACAACTAAAACGTCCCCAAAGACAACTCTAGCCACTGAAGTCGTAGTCAGCATCCTCCTCCTCATCCTCATCCTCGTCATCATCCTCACCCTGATGATCACCCTGAGTCGAGCTCTGACCGTGAGGTGAGAAGAAGAAGTCACGTCCTCAAACATGGACCAGTCAACACGACCCTGACTCTAGTGACCGTAGGAAAGAGTGCCATCAGATGCCTGCTGCTGAGAGGGATCAACATCCATGGGCTGGTTGATCCGCTTGAGTTCCTTCATGATATTCCTGTTAGCCTTGTATGTCTCATACTGTCCATGGTGAATGTCAATGTTCTGGCATAGGAGAAGCTGCTTCCACCAGGAGGCCTTCTTCACCTTCTTGTGTACTTCCTCCTTAGAGGTGGTGAAGCGATATGCATTGTTGGCATGCTTCATGCGAGGGCCACGGGTCACAGCCTCCGGTACCTCCTCATCATCACTTTCAGAAACATCTGCATCCATCACATCATCCTCAGATA
Organism: Avena eriantha; assembly: GCA_910589775.1. NCBI lineage: Eukaryota > Viridiplantae > Streptophyta > Magnoliopsida > Poales > Poaceae > Avena > Avena eriantha. The sequence goes on from OU342745.1 coordinate 230,151,529, forward strand.
TGTCCTGAGCAGGGGGGTAGCCACGAGGAGCCTTGGTGGTGGGGGCAGCCTTCCTCTGTAGCTTGGCAGGAAGGTGTGGAACAAGATCAGTGTAGAGCAATGTAGTTGCTGGAGCCTGAGCAGCAATGAGCTTCATCACATAGGGAGCAAACAAAGGGCACTTCTTGTCAGTGATGCACTTGTACAAGTCCTAATAGATGAAATCCATGACATCAATAGCACCACCTTGTTGGTCAGGACCATGAGTATAGACAGAGTGAGCATGTGCCATAAGATTGATTTCTACACCTCTCATCTCATCCTTGTTGCCCGCCTTGGGAGTGAGTGTATGGCAAAACATGCAAAGCAGAATGTTGTAATGAGCTTGATGTTGATGGTTTGGCCAGCCACACCATTCTGAGAGTAGATTGGGGCCAACCTCTGCTTGTCATATGCCTGACCATGAACATGCATTCTGAGACCACTGGGAGCATTGGGATTGAAAGGCAATCCAAGAATCTGTGCAAACTGAGCCATGCTAGAGCGGCACCTAGTAGTGCCAGAGATCCACTCAAGGGGAATATCCGTAGTGTCCCCAAAGACCACTGTAGCATAGAACTGCTGGACCAACTCAACATTATAGTCTTATTTTACTTGAAAGATGGTGTGCAGCCCCATCTTCTCTGACACCCACAGAGCGTCCTCAAAGTACCTGTGTGCATGGAGCTTCTCAAGATCCAACCACTGCATGGGGCACACAGCAGTCCTGAACCCAAAAAATACCTCAAAGAAAAGTAGGGCTTGTTCATTTCTCCAGAAGCGATCATCATCCGAGGTGCGAGGCAGAGAGTAGAACTGCTGGACTCTCATCTCCACAAACTCCTCGGTACCCAAATCTGCCAGAGTGGTCAATGCTTCAAACCTCATGCGCTTGGCTTCATCCCTTTTCAGTTTTCTGACCTTTTCCTGTTTTGCTGCAGCACGGTCACGAGCAGCCTGTCTCACCATAGAAGGATCTACATGAACGTCAAACTCTTCATCATGGAACCTGCGAGGATGTGCCTGCTTAGCAGCCCGAGGCCGGCGAGGATGAGAACCACCTGTGAGATCAGAGTAGAAGGATAGCATATGGGGTAAGCATAGTTGTCCAGAAGATACAAACATGTAGTAGTAGTAGTCAAAGTAATACAGGAGCTGAACTGGCGAAAAACACCCAGACTGTCCGGCAAAATCATCCCGGAGACTCCGCCACGACCGGACATTCCGGTGCATAATAACCGGACATTCCGGTCAGACCAGAGTGTCCGGACCGTACACACTGGACATTCCGGCTGGAGTCTTGACGATTTTAGGGGCAGTTCGCGTGTGTTCAACCATTGCAGATCGGGATTGCTAGGACCACTACCAGGACTAGTATTGCACGCTATATGATGTATCCATGGATCTAGGTGATACATAGCCCCCAAAAGTTCATCTAGATCAAACCCTAGGTATGGGAAGGGGAGGGGCACTATACCAGCATCCATGGTGTCCTTCACCGGAGGGGAATGGATCCCAGCGGCAAAGGGAAGAGAATGGCCAGCGGCAACGGCTGGATCCGGGGTGGAGGAGCCCTCCCGGTGGAGTCCTTGGCCGGGGGTAGCAGGCAGAGAGCAAGAGGGAGTCGGGGGGAAGAAGGAGGACTGAACCGTCCACTTATCCCCGACCCCCTATTACGATTTGGAAATTGCCGGGGCCGGAGTGTCCGGGTGATATTCACCGGAGTGTCCGGCCCGGCCGGAATGTCCGGAGTGAATTAAGCGGAGAGTTCAGTCTGGCCGGATACTCCGGTTGGTTCAGGGCGGACAGTCCAGCCTCCCCGCGACCAAAAACCCCAGTTTCAAGTAGTGGACAAATGTGTGGCTAGAGGAGCATGTTTAGAGATGAGGAAAGGCCTAGGATTCAGATGATGTACTGTGAAGAACCAAGAAAACATTGATTTTCAAGAAAAAGTCAAATTAAGTTCCAAATCAAACGGACCAAGAACCAACTCTTCAATAAGAAGAGGGCGATGGCCAAGGCCATCATGTAAGAGTTTGTGGCATGACACCACGAAGAATTATCCTTGGGTTCATAGCCACTACTCATCAATGAAACTCACATATCACAAAATGATATTAATAGTATTGAATTTATTAATGTTGGCATTATGGGGGAGGGATAGTCCAATGTATTAGGACCGCACTCCCCCTATCTCCATGCCTGCACCTACACCAAAAATGGGTCAAGACATAGGTGAATATGCAAAGTAATCAAGTCAAGCTCCTAGAATCCACGATATTTAGTTCATTCCTCAAGTAACAAAATCTTGCTTCATCAAGTGGCTTCGTGAAAATGTCGGCAAGTTGGTCTTTGGTTGACACATATGATAGCTCAATATCACCTCGGGCAACATGATCTCTAATGAAGTGATGACGAATCTCAATATGCTTTGTCCTTGTATGATCCACTGGGTTATATGCAATCTTGATAGCACTTTCATTGTCACATAGAAGCGGCACTTTGTCACAATGGACACCGTATTCCTTTAAAGTTTGCCTCATCCATAGCAATTGTGTACAAGCACTAGCAGCTGCCACATACTCGGCTTCGGCGGTGGAAAGGGATATACAATTTTGCTTCTTAGAAGACCAACACACCAAGGACCTCCCAAGGAATTGGCAAGCCCCGGAGGTTGATTTTCAATCATCCTTGTCACCAGCCCAATCCAAATCCGTGTACCCACAAAGAGAGAAAGTTGAGCCCCTAGGATACCAAATACCATAGTTTGGGGTATGAACCAAATATCAAAAGATTCTCTTGACCGCCATCAAATGGCTTTCTTTAGGAGCCGCTTGATATCTTGCACACACTCCTACACTCAACACAATATCGGGTCTAGATGCACAAAGGTAAAGCAAAGAGCCAATCATGGATCGATATACCTTTCGATCCACATCTTTACCATTTGGATTTAGTTCGAGATGAGTCTTTATTGCCATGGGAGTGGGAGCTCCATTTAGGTCTATCATGTTGAATCTTTTGAGCATATCTTGAGTATACTTGGCTTGGTTGAAGAATGTTCCTCCTCTTACTTGCTTGATCTCAAAGCCAAGAAAAACTCTCAATTCTCCCATCATAGACATCATGAACCTGTCAGTCATAAGCTTTGAGAATTCATCATTAAAAGCTTTGTTAGATGAGCCAAAGATAATATCATCTACATAGATTTTGCATACAAAAAGTTCCCTATTGACCTTCTTTGTAAAAAGAGTGGGATCGATTTTCCCAACCTCAAACCCACGATCTAACAACAACTCTCTAAGGTGCTCATACCACGTGCGTGGGGCTTGTTTGAGCCCATAGAGTGCCTTATCGAGTTTGTAGACGTGGTTTGGGAAGTTGGGATCCTCAAACCCCAGGGGTTGTTTCACATATACCAACTCATGCAATGGAGCATTAAGAAATGCACTTTCTACATCCATTTGTTTTAGTTTAAATTTATGATGAGCCGCATAAGCAAGAAGTATACGGATGGACTCAAGACGAGCCACAGGTGCATAAGTCTCTCCATAATCAATGCCCTCAATTTGAGAGAACCCTTGTGCAACCAACCTTGCCTTGTTCCTTATCACAATTCCATGCTCATCTTGCTTGTTCTTGAAAATCCACTTGGTGCCTATGACGTTGCGGCAATCTTTTGGCTTCTCCACTAACTTCCATACTTTGTTTCTCTCAAAGTTGTTGAGCTCTTTGTGCATTGCATCCAACCAATCCGAATCTTCAAGAGCTTCCCATACTTTCTTTGGTTCCACCATGGAAATGTGTGCTTGGTGCTCACCAAAGTTCTTCAATTGTGCTCGAGTAGATATCCCTCTTCTTACATCTCCTACCACATTCTCCAGAGCGTGGTCTCTTAATTCCAAAATTCTATCCATTCTAGCTTGGCGACGAGTTTCGATTTCCTTGTTGTTTCTTGCGGGAATCACTTCATCATATTGGTCCTCGTCATGACTATCACCTTGACCTTGATCATCATTGGAGATATCCTCTTCTACAGGAGGCAGAGATTGACCTTGGTCTTGATCAAGGCCTCGACTGGCTAGGCATTCGGCTGTTCTTATGGCAGTTTGTAAAGATCTTCCTTGTGTAATGGCCTTAGCACCACTGGACATTCTGGCAAACGGAGACTCAATCACTTCTTGGTTGGAGGCATCTTCTTGATCAGTGGGTTGAGGGTCCACAACTTGTTCTTGGTGTGGGTCATTGTCCCCTTCGATCGGAGCTTGTGGATGTTGTGAAGATGAGGGCTCCACTTGAGTAGAGCATAGTTCTTCTCGATCCGCCATAAGGGATTCCTCAATAGGACGGATGAAGCCCGCACCCATTCTTCCTATGGCTTCCTGAGGCATTTCATCATCTACATCACAAACATCAACACGTCCCGCTTGGGGACCATCATATTCTTCAAACACCACACTACAAGATTCTATGACAACTCCAGAGAGCATGTCATAGACTCTATAAGTGTGGGATTCGAGACCATAACCAACAAAAATACCCTCTAACGCTTTGGAATCAAACTTGGACAAATGAATACCCTTAATACGATAGAAGCACTTACAACCGAACACCCGAAAGTATGAGACGTTGGGCTTGTTACCGGTAAGTATCTCATAAGGGGTCTTGACCAATTCTTTGCGGAGATAGAGACGGTTTGAAGCATGGCATGCGGTAGAGATGGCTTCAGCCCAAAAATTGTATGGAGACTTAAACTCCGCCAACATGGTCCTTGCCATATCAATAAGAGTCCGGTTCTTCCTCTCAGCTACACCATTTTGTTGAGGGGTATATGCAGCAGAATATTGATGTTTTATTCCCTCATCACTAAGAAATCCATTCAATGTGTAGTTCTTGAATTCGGTACCGTTGTCACTTCTTATTGTTAATACCGGGACATTGTGTTGGCGTTGAGCCATGTTGATGAAGTCAATGAAGTTCTCTTGGGTCTCACATTTTAGCTTGAAGAAATATACCCAAGTGTATCTTGAGTAGTCATCAACAATTACCAGACAATATTTCTTCCCACCAAGGCTTGCATGAGAGGGAGGACCAAAGAGATCCACATGAAGGAGCTCCAAGGTCCTCTTTGACTTGATGTAGTTCTTTGGCTTGTGGGGAGAGTCATGCATTTTTCCTTCTACACATGCCCTGCAAACACGATCTTTGGCAAAGCAAACATTTTATTTTAGTCCAACAATATGACCATCCTTGTGAAGGCTTTGCAAAGTTCTCATGTTGACATGGGCTAGGCGGCGATGCCATAGCCAACCCACGTCGGCTTTTCCGAATAGGCACATCGGACTTGTTGTGGTTTTCCCTGAGAAGTCCACCACATACAAGTCATCTTCGACGTACCCAACGAAAGCAACCTTTAGAGACTTGCTCCACAAGAGGATCACAATATCAACATCAATAAAGACGGCAAAACCCATCTTTCCTAGAGCACGGACTGAAAGTAAATTATACCCAAGGGTCTCAACAAGCATGACGTCCACAAGAGTGATATCGTGTGCAACCACAACTTTCCTGAAACCCATTACCTTAGATTTTGACTTATCGGCATATGTAACGGATATTTGATCAACATTTGGTCTCAATTCCTTGACACTAGACGCGCTTCCGGTCATATGACTTGTGCATCCACTATCAAGCACCCATTTTGACCCTCCGGAAGCATAGGTCTACAAAAGATCACACTAGTTCTTAGGTACCCATTTTTCAATGGTCCTCTTTTGTTAGCAACAAGGGTCTTGGGAACCCAAATAGACCATGCAATATAACCATCAAAAGGGCCAACATATTTTGCATACACATCACCATAATAATCACGCATTAAGACATAGTGAGGGTTAGCACTTCCCGCACAGTCATCATGAGACATAGTTTTTCCACTTGTGGTCTTACTTCCCACAATGACCTTGTTCTTTTCTTGGGCGGGCTTGGCCTTCTTCTTCTTGTTGTTCTTATTCTTCTTGGCGATAGAGACAAAGCCAATGCCCCCTTTTTCACCATTTGACCTTTGCTTGTTTAAGAGATCATCAATAGACTTGTTTCCTTTGGGAAAGGAGGTCTTAGCTAGCTTTTTGTTCAACCTAGCATGTTCTTCAAGAGTATTTGTACAACTAGAAGGAATGAATGTACTAGTTGAGGGTGTATTGATCAATTGAGTTTGAAGCTTTTCATGAGACTTTCTGAGAGACAATAGTTCACTTTCCAAGGCCTTGTGAGCCTTGTCAAGTGTCCTAAAATCCTCGGCAAGTTTTCCATGAACAACACCAAACTCAATCTTATCCTTTTTAGCCTTTTTGTATTTAGCACTAGCATGATCATGTTCCTTGATGAGTTTATTAATAATGAGATCATTAGCACCATCAAGGCCCTCTAGTTTTGTTTCAAGAGATATTCTAGTTTCTTGTTCTTCTTCTAGAGCATTATTAAGAGCTTCTATCTCAATCATGTGCTCTCTTCCTAATTGACATCTCTCATCTAGAAGTTCTTGTGTGTGTGAGAGTTGATTTAAGAGGTCCACAACATGTTTCTTGTGTTCCCCTTGCAAGTTATTCATGAACACATCAAAAGCAACTAGTTCCTTTTTTACCTCAAGAGATAACTCATCATCAAAATCATCATTGATTAAAGAAGTGGAGTGTGATGATGATGATACCTCCGTTCCTCTTGCCATAAGACAAGTGACGTTCTTGTTGGAGAGGTTCTCATTTGGAGAGTCGAAGAGTGAGAATGAAGGAGTAGAGGTGGTGGCAAGAGCCGCCACACCATTTTGTGTATCCTCATCTTCCTCTTCTTCATCATCATCAGAGGAGAACTCTTCATGTGTGATCAAAGAAATTTCTCCCGGCTTCTTGTTGGTTGAGTTCCTCATGACGAAAGGTTTCTTGTAGGGAGCTTTGGAGGTCTTCTTCAACACAAGTTTACCACCATGATCTTCTCTTTTATCATAGGGACAAGCTGCAACGAAGTGATAGTGGTCACCACAGTTGAAGCACGTTCTCAACTTGGAACCACTATCTCTTCTTCCATTGGTGTTGTTTCTTCGTTGCATTTCCATCTTGGCTTTGGTGGGATCTTTCCAAAAGTTTCTTGCATAGAAGGCCATGTATTCACCATGAGCTACCTTGACATCTTCGGGGTGGCTCATTGAAAGTCCCTCATCACTTCCTTCATCTTCATCATATTCCACAACCTTGGCCTTCAAGGCAAGATTGACACCACTATTCATTCCAATGGCACGAGCGCGGGCGTCTTTGGCATTCTTGGCAGTGACCTTGAAGGCGTCCATCTCTTGCATCACTTCATTGGAGGTCATGAGATGGTAATTATGTCTTCCTTGGAGACTCTTCAGGTCAGTAGGCTCAAAAAGCATGAGTGCACTCACATACTTCCTCTTGATCCAAGCATCATCAATGTGAGAGGCACCAACATTCCTAAAGGCGGTGGCTATGGATTTGAGTCTTCGATACATGTCTTCATGATCCTCACCATCCTTCATGAAGAACCCTTCGACCTCATTGCTTAGGGCATCATATCTATTTCTTCTCATACTCTCGTTGCCAACAAACAAGTCAATGAGAGCATCCCAAGCTTCCTTGGCGGTGTTGTAATGCTCAATGTGGGGAAAATCCTTTGGCCCTACACCAAGTTGAATCATGTGCAAGGCAGTCGCATTGAGTTGGCTATTGACCACTTCTCTTCTAGTCAAGTTGGTTGGATCCTCAATTTTGAGTCCTTCTTCAATAATGTTCCACAAATCAATGCAAGAGCTGCGCACATGAGATTTCATTAAAACTTGCCATTGAGCAAAGGTGGGTCTCCTCTATTATTTATATGTGGATGTGGGATAGGAGCGTCGGGAGAGTACCATCCGGGGACCGCATGGAACTCTTCTTTCCCATCACCCCTTTTGGTGGTGGAGTTAGTGGAATTATGTTCATCCCTCGCCACCTCCTCCTAAGGGCTTAGCATTTGGGTTAGGTGGTGTTTCCTCTAGAGAGGGAGGAGATGAGGTTTGCTTGTCCTTAACAAGTTGCTCAACGAGTTGACGCAATTGTTGGATCTCGTTGCCCAAGGTAGACCTCAAGCTTGTTTCCAACTTCTTGAGATCTACCATGGTCACCGAATGGCTATCCTCACTTTCTCCTTCCCCGGTGGTGGCCATAATCTCTTAGGCGGTTAAGCCCGAATAAAGAGCCGAGGCTCTGATACCAATTGAAAGGATCGTATGGGCACCTAGAGGGGGTGAATAGGTGCTACTCCAAATTTTACTCTTAATTAAATTAGGGTTCGACACAAAAGGTAAATTCTCTAGATTATGCAACTAAGGTGAATTTACCTATATGTCAACTACCACAGAACTATGCAAGAACTAGAGATGTAAAGTGCGGTAAAGGATAGAGATAACCAAAGTGGAGCGCTCGGAGACACAAGGATTTGTTTCCCGTAGTTCCTTCCTTTTGAAGGGAAGTACGTCTACGTTTGGAGAGGGGGTAGTATCAAACCACCAACGCCACGGGAGGCCTCCCTTTTTCTCTGATGAACCTCACCCCAAAGGGTTCGATTCACCTTCCACTATAACGGCAACCTTCGAGGTGGAAGTCGGCACCTTTACAACAAGTTCGAGGCACACATCCACAACCTAATTGGAGGCTCCCGAATACAAGCAAGCTGTCAAACAATCAAAGACAAGCTTGTAAGACTAAATCACAAGCTAGGGTTTCCAAGGAAACCCTAAAACAAGGGGCCCTCAAGTGAATGAGGGGGAAATGGAAATCTCTCTTGGTGAAGTAGTAGATCAAGGCCTCCTCCTTCGATTCTCCAAAGATCAATGACTTTGGATGGTTGAGCGAAGAGTTCTTGTGGATTTGGTGGCTCAAATGGTGATGCTTTTCTTGAACTAGACGAGCAGCTTCCAAGGTAGAAGAAGGGGCATATTTATAGGGCCCCTGGAATTAGAGCCGTTGGGAGCCACTTACACCGGACAGTCCGGAAAATACAAGTCGGACAGTACGGCCCAGCCGGACACTCTGGTTGACACCCGCCGGATACTCCGGCCTAGCAAAGTTTCCGGCCTGTGTCCGCATTGAGTTCAGGAGGAGTCCGATGAGGCATTCTGAATGTCCAGGAAGATCGATAAGACCCCTGGGCCGGACACTCCGGGGCAAACTCACCGGACACTCCGGCCAGAGAAGATTCTGGCCAGATTCCGGACAGTGTCCGTGAGGAGTCCGATATGGTGTTCTGAATGTCTAGGAAAGACGCCCACATCCCAGGGGCGGAAAGTCCGGACGGATCCAACCGGACAGTCCGGCCAGGGGCGGACACTCCGGTGAAGACCAGCCGGACAGTCCGGTTGGGACAGGTTTCTTAGCATAGACAGGATCCAGGGGAGCTCTTTTCCTTAAGGCAACAACTCTCAACTATCTGATATCTCCTGCAACATTTAACAACAGATTAACCTATCCAAGTGTTGTCAACAAACATCAAACTAATAGGAAGGGCATAAATGCCCTTTCACCAGGTATGCCCCTGGATAGGGATATTGAGTTCATTATCAAACTAATCCCTGGAACTGGACCCATAGCCCAGAGACCATATAACATCAACCCCTCAGAGTTAGTGGAACTGAAGAAGCAGTTGGATCCCATGTTAGAGAACGACTTGATTCAACCAAGCGCTTCGCCATGGAGATCACCAGTGTTATTCGTCGACAAGAAAGATGGAGGCAATTGTTTGTGCACAAATTACAGAAAGTTGAATGACGTCACCATCAAGAACAAGTACCCCTTGCCAAAGATAGAGGATCTATTTGATCAATTGACTGGAGCCCAGGTATTCTCAAAGATTGATCTTAGGACTGGTTATCACCAACTTAAGATTCGTGCAACGGATATTCTGAAGACCGCCTTTACTACTCGCTATGGTTTATACGAGTATGCGGTTATGTCTTTTGGATTAACCAATGCCCCTGCTTATTTCATGAATCTCATGAATAAGATCTTTATGAAATTCCTAGATAAGTTTGTAGTTGTGTTTATCGACAACATCCTTATCTACTCCAAGTCAGAAGAAGAGCATGAGCAGCACCTGAGAATCATCCTAGAAACCCTGAGAGAGCATTAGTTATATGCCAAGTTCAGCAAGTGTGAGTTTTGGCTGAAAGAAGTAGGATTCCTAGGACATATTGTGTCTGCCGGAGGAGTCTCAGTTGATCCCGCCAAGATCAAAGATGTCAAAGAATGGGAAGCTCCCACCACTCAAACCCAAGTCCGTGCATTTCTCGGATTAGCGGGATACTACCGCAAGTTCATAGAAGGATTCTCGAGCATCGCCAGACCCATGACCCAATTGTTAAAGAAGGACAAGAAGTTTGAATGGACAGACAAATGTGAAGCCAGTTTTCAAGAGCTGAAGAAGAGATTGATATCATCCCCAATATTGATCATGCCAGATATCAAGAAGCCATTTGATGTATATTGTGATGCATACAAGATTGGTCACGGATGTGTATTGATGCAAGAAGGCAAAGTCATCGCATATCTGTCTCGACAGCTGAAGCAGCATGAGCAGAATTATCCGACCCATGATCTTGAGCTAGCCGCCGTAGTTTTTGCATTAAAGACATGGCGTCATTATCTGATGGGTAATCGTTGTGAGATTTACTCAGATCACAAGAGCTTGAAGTATATTTTCACTCAGAAGGAGCTGGATATGAGGCAAAGGATATGGATAGAGTTAATCATGGATTATGACCTTGACATTCAATATCACCCCGGCAAAGCCAATGTGGTAGCGGATGCTCTTAGGAGATTGCCGCGTAGGCTAAACACCATGATCAATGAGAACCAGCCAAGTTTGTATGAAGAGTTGGAGCAGTTCAGAACTGAGTTAGTTAGCAAAGGATTCTTAGCTAGCATTGAACTTCAACCCACTTTGATTAGCCAAATCAAGGAAGCCTATAAGGGGAATGAAAGTATCGACGGAATCAAACGTCGTATTGGTACAGGAAAGGTACCTGGATTCACTGAAGACGAAGAAGGAGTACTGTGGTACAAAGGACGTATCTATGTGCCAGTAGATTCTGAGCTGAAGCAAGTTATCATGAAGGAAGCTCATGATACTCTTTATTCTATCCACCCCGGAGGAACGAAGATGTATCAAGATTTGAAAGAGCAATTTTGGTGGCACAAGATGAAGAGAGAAATTGGAAGCTACATTGCCAAGTGTGATATCTGTCAAAGAGTGAAAGCAGAGCATCAGAGACCTGCAGGACTATTACAACCACTGCAGATTCCGGAATGGAAATGGGATTCTGTCGGAATGGACTTTATCACCGGTTTGCCTACTTCCAGTAGGGGAATGACTCAATCTGGGTCACAGTTGATAGACTGTCCAAGGTAGCTCACTTCATACCTGTCAAGACTACCTACCAGAGTTCTAAGCTAGCAGAACTGTATATTGCTAGGATTGTTAGTCTGCATGGAACCCCCAAGACCATAGTATCTGATCGAGGAACCCAGTTTACCTTGAGATTTTGGCAGAAAGTTCAGGAAGGATTGGTAACCAAGTTGAACTTCAGCACCGCCTATCACCCGCAAACTGATGGACAGACTGAGAGAGTCAACCAGATCTTAGAGGATATGCTTACAGCTTGTGTGTTGGAATACGGATCCAAATGGGAAGACTGCCTGCCTTTCGCAGAATTCTCATATAACAACAGTTATCAAGCTAGTTTGCAAATGGCACCATTTGAATTCCTATACGGAAGAAAGTGTCGTACCCCTTTGAATTGGTCGCAAGTAGGAGAGAGTCAGATCTTTGGACCCGACATTCTCCGAGAAGCAGAAGAGAAGGTTCACAAAGTCCGTGAGCACCTCAAGACCGCCCAATCCAGGCAAAAGAGTTATGCAGACAGGAGAAGGAGAGACCTGACTTTCAATGTCGGAGATTTTGTCTATCTCAAGGTTTCACCATTGAAAGGAACCCAGCGCTTTAGTCTGAAAGGAAAGTTTGCCCCTAGATATATCGGGCCCTTCATGATTCTGAACCGCCGAGGAGAAGTATCGTATCAGCTGGAACTGTCTGAAGAGATGCCAGCCATCCACAATGTGTTCCATATCTCGTTGCTTCTCAAATGCTTAGAAGTGCCAGAGAAGACTGAAGTTTTCAAGAACATCGATCACAAAGCTGTGGAGATCAACAATGACCTGACATATCGTGAAATGCCCATACGTATCCTAGAGGAAGCTTACAGAACCACCAGGACTAGGAGTATCAAGTTTCTAAAGATTCAATGGAGCAATCATACAGAGGAGGAAGCCAATTGGGAGCGAGAAGATTACATTAGGACAGAGTTCCCAGATCTCTTTAGTTCCTAGTTTTCTTTGTAAATCTCGGGACGAGATTTTGTTTAAGGGGGGAAGGTTTGTAACATCCCAAAATTTTAATCCAAGGTTTTTAAGATCCAAATCACCCAATTTAGGGTTAACAAAAACTTTTTCTATTAAAAGTATTTAAGCATGCATATAAGAAAGGCCTTATTTTGAAATCTTTGTGAATGGTCACCATTGCTTGATCCATTGGTTGTAAAATGTTTCTATAGTAAATTAAACATCCTCTAAATTATTCCCAAGCAAATCCCAAAGAAAATCAAATAAAAAACAATTAAAAATAAGGAATGGTCATTTTGGTCATTTTAATCCACCACACTACTTTGAGTGTTCCTAGCACTCATTTCCCAATAGAAATAATTCTAGATCTTTGCACCCCTTGCTAGTACACATAATGAGGTACCAAGACCCACTTTATGATTTGCTAAAAACATTCAAATCCTAATTTAAAATGACAGTTCAAAATTGAATTAGTTACATATGTCTAGATCACCCCTATTTCAAAAACCATCCATTTGCACTCCAATTTCAAAACCCTTGCAACCAGAGACTACCTAGTACTAGTGGAGATCACTCAAAAATTTTGAACCCAAAATTCCAAAGTTTATTTCTTGCGGCCATTTCATCAAACACTTCACAGGCAGGGTTAAACTCTAAACATAGCTCACTATTTGCAACAGGGTTTTGCACCCATATTTCCTCAGAACCCTCCCTCTGTCCCCAAATGATCTAACCACAGCCTTTAAACCCCATCTCCTACCACCCTAGTGGCAATGCAAGACCATGCCGAGCACCAACTTGCCGGCCACACCTCGCCCCGCTGCAGCAGACCACCTCCCCCTCTCTCGCCGTGTCTAGCAGCTAGCCAGCACCTCACCGCCGCCCACTGTCCCCTCCCGAGCCAGGCCAAGCCATGGACCACCGAGAAAATCCCGTGCCTAGTGCCACTACACCATGCCGAGCACGCGCCAGAGCGCCGCCCCCGACACGTGTGCACAAGCCGCCGCTCGACCGCAGCCCGCGCCCACCGCGTCGCCACGACCCAGGGAGCACGCCAGACACCCCCATTCGTCGTCCAACGCCTCACAGCCACCGCTCGCCGTCGAAGTCGCCGCCCCTGCCGCTCAGAGCGCCAGCTGCGCCCGACCGCATACCACCACCCCTAAGCCCGCATTCACTTCCTAGAGCACCGCCAGGAGACCGTGCGTCGATCGCCGCCCGCAGCCATGCCGCTAGCAGCCCGTAGCCATGTCGCCACCGTCGCCCGACCATGCTGTGTTGTCCTGTCGTCGAGCCGATAAAAGGAGGGCACCCCCAGCCATTTGTAGCACACCACTCCACTCCCCTCACCTCTCTGATCGTCCCACACCTCTAGCCGGAGCAAGGGGAGCATTTGTTCCCTAGAATTGCACCGGAGCAGGCCGCCCTAGAGGAGAAGGGCGCCGCTGATTGCAACCACCCCCGGAGCTGCCTCGATCGTCCCTGACCTCGTCGTTGACCACCAGTATGTTTGCCCGCCTCGCCGTCATCGCTGGAGTCCTGGTACGCCCCCTATGCACCCCCACCGAGCCGCTAGGGTTAGAGCTCGTCGGCGACAATCCCCAGCCGTCGATCCCAGTTCTAATCCAACGCCCCACATTGCCCCGTACCGCTTCGTGCGTTATGAGTCGCTGACCCGTGGACCCCCCCCCCCCCCCCCCCCCCCGTCAGCTGAGCCCCGCGCTGCGGAGTGACATTGGGCCGGCCCGATAAGCTTTCCCGCGCAACTCATTTAGTTTGAATTAGGATTTTTCTTTTTAGTTTAAACCTAGTGATGTCTCTGTGTTTGAAATTCATTTCAGAAAGATTTACAAATCCAAATGGAGTGATTCAAATTTTGATAGAAAGCTACTAAAATATCTATCCAAGCTAGTTGGATTTAATTCATTTAGAGTTATAGATCCCTCCTAGTAAAAATAATAAGACGGAAGCATTTGCACCTTGCAACATTTTTATAAAATCAACCAATATAGCTTTTGAGTTGATTCCAACTCTCAAAAATAACATTTCACTACATCTATCTGAATATGTAATAATATTAAGGTTTACATGCAGTGACTTTGGACTAGTACCAAAATAATGCTATATAGGCATTTCTAGTCACTTTAAATCATTAAATAATGAACTTAAACGAAAGTAATTAGGATCCAACTCTTAAATCACATTCCCATATGTTAGAATATGTGGTGATGACATGTGTCCACATGATCCCATATTTGAAGTGGTGAATATTAAATCTTAGTTAATTTTTCAATGAGTAGAAATTACTTTTCTAAAATAAAAAGGATGAAACTATTGAATAAAACTTGTGATGCTTGTGATGATAATAGATCATCAACTATATGCCTTAGAGTGCTAATTAGACTAGTTAAGTTTTGTTTGGTGATTGTGTACTCCGTATGTATTTATAGATGATAGTACCGACCAAGCTTTCGAGGAGGAGGAGTTCTACCAAGAAGAAGAAGAAAACTTCAACCACTACACTACCAAAGGCAAGCCAGAAATATCCAAGTTAACCCCAACCTAATTATACTTGCAAGCCACCATTAACAATGCAAGCTAACACTTGCAAGTATAATGCTTAGCAAGCTAGGATTAAACTAGATGGTTTAGCAAAGATGCTTTAGGCATGCTTTGGTTACACTAATTTGACTAGTATTTACCCCAAGTTTTAAATTCAAGCTTTACTTCCTTTACTTTACACAAAGTCCTTTACTTGTTTTAAAGGTAGCATAAAGAGTATAAAACTTGGCCTATATAGAATACTTTAGATGTCATTCTATGGCATGAGATTGAACCTATCAATTCCACCTTAGTGAACACTCTAACTTAGTAGTTTAGAGTAGATAAAAACTTGAGTCACTATAGATGGGAACAATTGGTGAAAATGAATTGTGAAAACCTTGGAATGATGAGTCATTCTATTGAGATGTTTTGACATGTGTTGAGAAACACAAATGGTTTATGATGATGAGAATGTTGAGGCATGAGCATTAACCCTTTTATAAAACTGATGGTTGGATTCGGATGCGATACCATTCCAAATTTATCGTACAACCACATTACCTGAATTGGGTAAGGCTTAGCCGAAAGTTTATATGCATTAGTATTAGTTCCCTCGCGGAGAGGTCTGAGCTAAGGCTACCTCTCAATGTTGTCCACCTATGCAGTGCCCAAGATGACAGATGGTCATGGTTGGGAGGCCATGCTCATAGGAGAGGTGCTTATACTAGGGTGTGTAAAGGGAAGGTTATGTTTGATTATCTGCATACTAAGTATGATGATTCAGGGTTACCCCTGACAGATGTATCGAATCTTGTGGTGAAAGTGTACCACCTCTGTAGAGTGTCAAACTATTCGAATAGCCGCATCCGCGGTTATGGACAGTTGGAATGCCATATTGTTTCGTTGTCAGATGTTTTCCAAAATGACTTATGAAATGATGAATCTTGACTTGAACACAACAAAGTTGTGTTTATGACACTAGCTTCCCAACTTAAGTAATTTTTGAATTTTATTTTATCTTTCTTTGCTTCTGAACTCAGCTTAGGTTTCAAACTTAACTTTGTAGTTAAACTTAGATTTAGAACTTTAACTTAGAAATATACTACTTGTTAGTGGTAGATTGCGAGTACTTAAAGAATACTCATGTCTTTTGTCCCTAGCTATTCTCATGGCCAGACTATGAAGGAGACTACCAAGATGATGGCCAGCAGGACGGCTATGATAACTACGATTATCTGCCTTCGTCGGCATTGCATGTGCCCCTGAAGATGGACCCCACCGCTACGCTTATCTTTTCTTTCCGCTGCTTGTTGTATTAAGACTGGATCATGAGATCCTTATTTGTGTAAGACCTTATGTATGGTTTGTAATGGATGATATACGGTGATATCTGATATCCAATCCGTTATGTCTCCCAAAAATGGCAATCATGGGATTGCGAGGTATGGCATAACAGGCATCTAGGATTAAAAATCTAGGTGTTGACATCAACGTGGCGGTCGAGAGTTGTGCAGTGGTCATGTAGTTGACGTAGCAGCGGGTCATGCGGCGGACGTAGTCGAGATGGCGGATCGGAATCGTGTGGTGATGATGAGTTGTCGCATATGAAGACTATAATAGGCTACAGCAGTCGAAAACCGCATCGGGTCGCCTCATCCAAAGACCACAGAAGGTCACCGGAGTCGAAGAACGTGGTGGGTCAGCGAGGCCGAGGGAGCCCCCGAGTGTAGAGTCGAGGTGGTTGACGGAGTCGAGACAGAGTCGAAGTAGTTGCGGATGCCAGAGGAAGGAAGTCGACGCAGCGGCGAGTGGCTCGGCGGACACGGAGTCGCGTCGCATGGCAGCGAATCGTGTGGACACTATGGTATGGATGAATATGATACGTTGCGTTCGTTAAGTCTCTGCACGTCCCACGTCATGAGCTATGGAGCTGCCGTGCTTGAGCAATCTATGAATTCTTCTTTTTTTCTTTAGCCTTTTGCTGAATCACACGAAGAAGCGCAGGTTAAATAGAACAACGAGCCGATGGACCCACTCGATCAAGTATGCTAGTTTTTTTGCCTGAAACTTCGATCTGCTGCTGGCGGGTGCCTTGCCCACGTGGACCAGTGCCACCCCTTTTTTTAATGCTCAATCTCCAAGTTCTGATCTGATTTGAATTGTGCCATGCACTTTTTATTTCCTAACTTTGCACGTGACGTGAACTATCCAGATCCAAATGGATTTTCAAACGGACTGCCTCCAACAGATTGACGTTGGCACATCCCTAATACTGTGTCGGGACTTGAGCTTCTTGAACCGGCGATCCTTTTGGACCAATTTATTTTTGCCATGCATTGATTTCTCGTCTAACAATGCGGTGAGGACGTATATACCACCAACGTCAATGCTCTTGGGGCATCAATTCTTTTCAAACTCGACAGTCCAACCTAGGACGGTCAGCCAAAAAATCTTTAATCTAGCGTGGATCCAGGATCCGGTCGACCGAGAGGGTGGTGATGATGTTGAGCCCCGACGCCCCTGCCAGTGTAGATGAATTTGGCCGCACCAACGCGGATTCGTTGATGAAGGAGCTGACGTGCTGATGTAGACGAATCGACCGGATGTGATCCGATCGCCGTTGACGATGAGGGAGCCAAAATAGATCTGCCCTCCAACAGATGATGAATCGTAGATCGCTGGTGATGGGGCCGTCGAGGTCGCAAAATCAGCGCTCCCAGTTCCCACAGACGGCGCCAATTGACGAGGGTTTAACTCATCAATGCCCATTGTTATGAACTTAGGTTCAGGAATTGAGGAGCGCTGGAAGTCTCGATCGGCTAGCAAACAAGCACACAGGGACGTAAGATTTACCCAGGTTCATGCCTCGTAGAGGACCCTACTCCTGCTTGTCTACTCTCAATTGATGAAGGATCCGAAGGATTACAATGTCGTCGATGGCGGTGACACTCAGATTGGATCTGGCGTATGTCTAGATCTATTGTGTTCTATCTATTGTGGCGATCGTAGATCTGTATATTGGGGGAGTCGCCATTGAGAGGTTGCCTTCTCGTTGGACCCTCCTAGCCTTTATATATTGGGAGGCTAGGTCTCAGGTACCAATACGAGTTAGTTATAAGTTAGATTCAAACTCTAGTATTGGGACTTCCTTGTCTTGTGCGTTTGGGAGTCCGTGTCTATATGGGCTTCATACCACTCGAACCATCATAGGCGTCATTGATCTTGGCAATTTGTCGAGTGGGCCTTCCGTCGAGCTGCATCAGGTAGGCTGTAGTCGAGTGCCTGTTGGGCATACCCATGTTAGCCCCCCTGAAGGGGTGCCCTTGGTGGCTTTATATATACAGCCAGTTAGAGTTTACAGGTGCACTAATGGGCTTTGTATTGGAGTCGCTGTCTTGGGCCTCCAGTCGGCGAGTCGCCTGGGTCCAGTATGCGCCAGTTGGCATACTTGGCGAGTCGATCCGCCCTGGGGCTATGCTTTAGTCGGCTCATTCCAGCTCACGACTCCGCTTCCTGGGTATACCCCAATTGGTATTCCCCCATCAGTAGTCCCCGAGCGCATCAGGAACTCGGCGATGACTTCAAGCCACTGAATCAGCGCAGGCGATTCCAGGGTGGAGTCGTTGGCGAGTCGTTGGCGAGCTCCTGAAATACAGAAATAGCTCATGAAGTAATCCATTCGCTAAGGCGAGTCGACGCGTCAGGCGAGTCCTCGAGCATGTTGAGTATGCGAGGGCGAGTCCGCGGTGGCGAGTCCCCGAGCGTGTTGAGTACGCGAGGGCGAGTCCGCGGTGGCGAGTCCCCGAACGTGTTGCGTATGCGAGGGCGAGTCCGTGGTGGCGAGTCTGCGATGACGAATCTGTGATGATAGCAAGTCCGTGATGATTGCGAGTCTGCGAGGGGAGAGTCTCCGAGTGTGGCGAGTCCATGATGATGTTTATTGCGCTGTTTTTGTTAGCGAGTCTCTTATCTTGGCACGGGGGGCAGTCGCATGGCGAGTCCAAAGACGGCTCTCGGCTAGGCATTTTTCCTTGATGATCCGAGGCTCGATTTGTGAGTCCTCGTCTGTAGTACTTGGCCGTGCGAGTCGTGTTGTCTAAGGTTGAGGAGGACATGGTGATGTTTGTGTAGCACTGCCATTTGTCTTGGCCCGGAAGGCCTGTCGAGCAAGGTGACTCCAATGATGGCTCTCGATTAGCGTTTTTATGGACAATCTGAGGCTCGGTTTGCGAGTCCTTGTCCGCAGTACTTGGCCATTGCGAGTCGCTCTTTCAAAGGTTGACAAAGGCAAATTGATTTTTCCCAGAGGGAAGAGAGGCCCAGTGGCGAGTCCATGCAGCGTGGCACGCGACCCTCTCTGGCGACTCGGACGATGAATGTCCCTTAGTAGGCGCGACGTACACATTTGACATAGCAGACGGGGTCGCACGATGTGGCAAAGTCAATGCGGCGGACATGTGGTCGATGCGGTGGACGGAAGTCGACGTGGCGGACACGGGGTCGACGCGGCGAACGGAGGTCGCGCTATGGTAAAGTCAACGAGGCGGACATGGGGTCGACGCGGCGGACGGGGGTCGCACTATGGCGAAGTCGACGCGGTGGACACGGGGTCGACGCGGCGAACGGAGGTCGCGCTATTGCAAAGTCGACGTGGCGGACACGGGGTCAATACGGTGGACGGAGGTCGCGCTATGGTGAAGTCGACGCAGCGGACGGGGGTCGCGCTATGGCAAAGTCGACTTGGCGGACGGAGGTCGCGCTACGGCAAAGTCGACGCAGCACACACGGGGTCGACGCGGCGGACAGAGGTCGCGCTATGGCGAACTCAACGCAGCGGACACGGGGTCGACACAGAGGACGGAGGTTTGGCGAAGTCAACGCGGCAGACACGGGGTCAACACGGCGGACGGGGGTCGCCTCATTGCAAAGTCGACGCGGCGGATACAGGGTCGACGCGGCGGACGGGGGTCGCACTATCGCGAAGATGACGCGGCGGACACGGGGTCGATGCGGCGGACAGAGGTTGCGCTATGGCGAAATCGACGCGTCGAACACGAGGTCAACGCAGCGTTAACCGATAGGGGTCGATGCAGCAAATGGAGTCGTGTGGCGGAACAATGCGGCGTTTAGCTAGTACAGTGGCGAGTCGGCAATGGACGGGTCGCCGAACGTGTCGAGTCCACGAGGAGCGAGTCCGCGACCGTGGCGAGTCGCCGAACATGGCGAGTCCGCGACTGTGGCTAGTTGCGGTGGTGTAACACCTCAAAAATATTAAACAATATTATCAAGTTCTAATAACCCAAGTTTAGGGTTAACAAAAACTTTTATTATTAAACTCTATATGAATGCATGTGTGAATTCTATTTACGCATGAATGCTTGCATTTGCCATGTTTGATTGCTATTAATGTTAAGGATTAGTTTAAAGATGAATACCACATCATCTAGATCATTTCCAAGAAAAAATCAAATAAAAAGAAAACCAATTGTGAAGCATATGATCATATGGTCACTTTGGCCAAAATTAACCTCTATCCCACTTTGGGCATCTATATTTCCAACAGAAACAATTCTATTTCTTTTCATCCCTTGCTAGACCAAGTGAAAATGAATCCAAGCAAACTTTACAAACTTACAGAAAATATTTTCAAATGCATTTGAGAGGCAATTCAAAATTGAATCAAGTGTAGGTACATAGATCATCACATTTAAAAAACCACTCAAACCTCCACCACTTGACAATTCATAGCAACCAGAGACTACCAAGCATGTGACCAGCTCACCCACCAAAAATCATGGAATAATTCAAAGATTAAGTTCATGCGGCCATTTCATCAAACACTTAGCAGACAGAGTACAAACTCAACAAAGATCTACTGTTTGGAATCCATCTTGTGCTCATTCTTGTACTGCAATTAACACAATAAATCTCACGTGATCACTCCCAGAACTTGGTCGTGCAAAGGAGCAACCGCACTCACCCTCTGCGCCAGTGCCATGACCGTACCGAGCATGTCGCGCCGGTCGACCATGGACCAGTCGCCACACGCCGCGCCGCCCTCTCCCACGATGTCTAGAGAGTAGCCGTGACCTCACCGCCCCTCTCTGTCCACCCCTTGACCAACGGCGAGAAGTGGAAAAGCTAGAATTGCCGCGCCCATTTAAGTCTCTGTCATGCCGAGAGCATGACGGAGCGCTGAAGCCACCTCGTGCAGCCACACCGCGCCTCACTCTCTTAGCTCATACCCGCACTCGCCATGTCACCAAACAACATCATTCGCTGCTGCGCGCCCCATGACCACTGTACTCGATGACGAACACCTCCATACGTGAACAAAGTGCCGACGTCTCCCAACCGACTGAGACCGCCCCTCGCCGCGCCACTATGCGCGTGACGATCGCCGCAGTCCACCGCGTCGACCCATGCCCTCCGCCATGCTTAGCGCGACATGTAGCAGCGTCGCTGATGAGCCCGACCGTGTCGCCCTGCCTCCAACACCATTGTATAAATAGGAGCCACCCCAGACCTCAAACGGCACACCATTTCACTCCCCACTCTCTCATAAACCTCACTGACCCTTCCCTGGAGCAAGGCGAGCACCACCCCGCTGGAATTTGACCGGAGCCCGCCGATGTAGTGAAGGAAGGGCGTCGTTGATTGGAGCCACCCCAGGAGCCGCCGCAACCACCGTTCGACTCGCTGTCGTCTACCAGCCCATTCTCCCCCATCACCGGACCTAGTTGGAGCCCTAGTAAGCCTCCCACAACCCCCACCGTGCCGCTAGGTTTAGAATCCCCCGCTCCCTCTACGACATAGACGATGAACTGGAACCGTTGATCTTGTTCTAATCATATGGCCTAGATTCATAGATACCGCTTCGTGTTAGATCTGTCGCTGACGCGTGGGACCAGCTTGTAAGCAGCCCGCTGCACGCGCGCTGTGTAGTTGGGCCGGCTCATTTCTTTTCCAGCGTAGAGCCCAACGATTCAAATATAATTTTGCCATTTAGTTAAAAACCCTCTTCAGTAGCTGTATTCAAAATTGAATTCAAAGATTTGTACTAAACCAAATTGCAAGATTCCAATTTTGTTAGGAAGGTATTAGAAATATCTAATCACTCCCATTGGATTCAGACCAATTGAACTTATAGATCACCTATACTAAAAATAACAAGATAGAGACTTTTAACATTTCAAGTATTTTTATAAAATTAACCATAAATGGTTTTGAGTTGATTCCAACTCTCAAAAATCACATTTTCCATGATCTAAATGAATATGTCAAAAGATTTGGTTTTACAGATATTAAACATGGATTAGTATTAAAAGAATGCTATATAGGCATTTCTAGTCACTTTAATATTATTAAATAGTAATATTAAATCTTGTAAAATATGACCACCACTATAAATCACATTCCCAAGTATTAGAATGTGTGGTGATGACATGATCCACTATTTTAAATGGGAGAATATTAAATCTTCAGTATTTTTCAATGAGTAGAAATTACTTTTCCCAAATAAGATAGATAAGATTGTGCCATTAGTACATGTGATGATTGAGATGATGCTAGATCATTTAATATGAGCCCTTGTGTGGTAAATATAAGTAGTTAAGTGTTGTTTGGTGATTGTGTATATTGTATGTATTTATAGACGCTAGTACCAACTCGGGGTACGACGAGGAGGAGTACTTCGAGGAAGAAGAAGAGAACTTCAACAACTGCACTACTCAAGGCAAGCTAAAACTATGCATGCTATCCATGCCAGCCCACTATACCAGCTAACCTATGCAAGATGCACTATGCATGCTTGGTTATGCAACTTGATTATACCAATCCCAGTTTTACTTTCTAGCTTTACTTTTCCTTTATTGAAGGTTCTTATCTAGTTAATGAATTGTGATTAGTGGAAAATTAGGATGGATACCATCAAGGTCATAGAACTAGTCTTGGATACTTGTATTGGACTAGCACCTCTCCAATAGTGATACCCTCAATACTAATGGCTAGTGCTAAACTAAACTTGATTACTTTAGATAGGAACACTTGGTGAAAATGATTATGAAAACCTTGGAATGATGAGTCGTTCTATTGAAATGTTTTGACATGTGTTATGAAACACAATGGTTTGATGATGAAACTAAATGAGGCATGAGACTTGACTTTGATAAAAAAATGATGGTTGGGTTCGAATGCAATACCATTCCAATTTTACTGTACAACCACAATACCTGAGTTGGGTAGGGCTTACCTAGAAGTTTATATGTCTTAGTATGGGTTCCCTTGTGGAAGAGGTTGAGCTGAGCCTACCCCGTGAATGAATGTCCACCTATGTAGTTCCCGGGATGGCAGTTGGTCATGGCTAGGAGGCCAAGCTCGTAGGGGAGGTGCCTATACTAGGGTGTGTAAGTGAAAGGTTAGGATTGATTATCCGCATACCAAGTATGATGATTCAGGGTTATCCCTAACGGATGTATCGAATTTTATGGTGAAAGTGTACTACCTCTACAGAGTGTCAAACTATTCAAATAGCCGCGCCCACGGTTATGGATAGTTGGAGTGGCCATACTGTTCCATTGTCAGATGTTTTCAAAATGACTTGTGACTTGAACAATGACTTTGACTTGACAAAAACAGAGTTGTGAACATGAAAACTAGGTTCCCACTTAAGTAATCTAGAGAACTAAACTAGGCTTTACGATGGAGTACTTATGTAATAAACCTGGCTTTTTGCAAACAAACTAGAGCTTATGAATCCTACTAGTGTTACCTTACTTATGTTAGTAATATTTTGCGAGTACTTAAAGAGTACTCATGGCTTTGTCCCTGGCTATTCCCATGGCTAGACTACGAGGAAGACTACCAAGAAGATGGACAACAGGAGGTCTATGATAACTAGGATCATCTCCCATCGTCAGCATTGCCTATGACCATGAAGATGGAGCCTACTACATTTAGTTTCCGCTGCTTTGCTTGTATTCAGATTGGATCATGAGATCCTTTATTTGTAAGACCTTTATTATGGTTTGTAATGGATGATGTACTGTGGTACCAATTCTATTATGTCTCGCACAAATGGTAATCCTGGGATTGCGATGTACGGCATAACAGGCATCTGGACTTTAAAACCTGGGTGTTGACAAGTTGGTATAAGAGCCATCCTGACCATAGGAGACCCTAGTTAGAATGGACTTCTAAAAAAAATTAGTTTCAAAACAAAGTAAATGGGTATTTACGAAAACCTATTCTCACTCTTACCCTTGAAATTCTTTCAAAACGAGATCACTTGTTCCTCAAAATTCATGCAATTCCACATAAATTTGACACACTTGATCACCTCACTAACTTACTCATCTTAATTGCTTATAGATGGAGGTCAAATATAGCAAGTTTTACCAGTTGGGCAATGGAGGGGAGCTGATCTTTGAGAGGGATTTGGACTTTCGGAGTACCTTGGACGCCCGCACCCAGAGTTCTCCGGAGTGCGGCTCAATGACCAATCTGGAGGGGAGCTATAGTGGTTGATAGTTGCAGACCTGAGAGGCAAAATGGAGCCACCGCTTTCAGAGAAGATCCAGTTCAGCGTCAGGGAGAACAACCGGTTAGATGGTCTAGCCAGGGCAATGCAGGAGGCACTTGCTCGCTTGTGTGCTTAGAACATCAACTAGATTAGTGGCACCCGCTATGCCCAATATGCAAGATGTGACTCTACGGGACAGCCTTTGGCAATGCCATCACATCTGGAGTTAAGGCATCACGTGGACCACTTGGACTTCATGCTACATGAGACTCAGAAGGAGTTGGACAACGCCGGTGCTTACGCTAATCAAAACCATGCTGAAGCTGTTGAGAGGAAGCAAACCCTTGCCATCCTCTCCAAGGAGCACAAGTCACTTTGTCGCCAGCACAATAAAAAGGATCGCATCATCGCTTGTTTTCGTCAGAAGATAGCCACCCTGGAGGAGACCATCCACGACCAGGAGATCCAGCTAGAGGAGAAGGAGGAGGAAGGTGAAGATATATGTGGTGATATTCACTCTTACCTCAGTGATGACGATGACTACCTAGAGGACGCAGCCATGGAGGACCACACTGATGAGGATGATGATGACTTCATTGATGATGAGGATCCCGACACCCCCGATAATGAGTAGTCGCACCTAAGCACTATCGTAGGTGTGAGTTATATCTGGTCCCAATGTATCGTAGCTTCACAGAATGGTTCTTAAAACCATATGTTTTCTAGTTGTGGTGTGTGTTTGTATTGTGTGCTTGGAATGAATGAGAAGAAGTTGTTAGTTTTCAAACCTGAGTCATACTCAAAGTTTAAAGCTTTTTGAAAACAAACCCATGAACCATAGAAATTTCCCTCTTGTCTCATTATCTATCTCAATCTTCAAATGACTCGCGGTAACCCCGGAGGAAGCAGCTCATCTCAGGACCCAATGCTTCAGATTCTGCAGATGTTAGTTTCAGATCGTGAAGCCGGTAGAGCTAAACGTCAAGCCAACTTAGCCACTCTTCAACAGATAGCCCAGATGGCCCACAATAATCAAGGCCATGGAAACCAAGATCACCATGGATCCAAACTCAAAAACTTCTAGAATACCAACCCTCCTATGTTTAGCAAGTCAGAAGAACCCTTGGATGCTGATGATTGGCTGCAAACCATGGAAAACAATTTAGAAGTCGCATGAGTTGATGCAAATGAGAAGGTGTTGTTTGCCACCCACTATCTGTAAGGCTACGCCGGATCCTAGTGGAATAGCACCCGTACAATGAACGGAGGTCAGATGATGACTTGGGAAGAATTCAAACTCAAGTTCAACAAGACCCATGTTCCCCCAAGTCTGATCAAGAGGATGAGGGATGAGTTCAGAGATTTGAAGCAGGGAAGGATGACTGTAGTTGAGTACTGTGACAAATTTCTGTCACTAGCTAGGTATGCCCCTGATGAGATTGACACTGAAGCGAAGAAGAAAGAGAGATTCTTGAATGGACTGCATGATGAGATGCAGACCGTGCTAGTCAACATTCCCTTTGATGACCTTGAAGCTTTAGTGGATTCCGCCATCCAGATGGAAGGAAAGATCAACCAAGCCTGTGAGAACCGCAAGCATCGTATGATGCACCAACCTGGACCCCACCATACACCGAAGTATCGCCCCAACCCATCTGCAGGATATGCCCCAAGAAACAACAGACCCCCAATGAACTGTCCGAACTACCCCATCCGTGGAGGAGGAAACCCAAGGCCTGGAGGAAACCACAACAATAACCCCGGCAACCCCAACAATTTCAACTGTGCACCGCCAAGGTCCAACAACAACAACAATACTGCCCCAAGGACTGGAAGCAATACTGTGCCTGTCGCAGGGAAAGACAAGTCAATTATTACTTGCTTTGAATGCGGAGTCACGGGTCACTACTCCAACAAGTGCCCCAAGAAGCTTGTTGTAGCAACTAGTGTTACTGCACCTGCCCAATAGCAGCGCCGTGTCCAACCAAGAAAGATATTTGCCCCAGGAAACTCGCACAACCGTAATGGCCGTATGTTCCACATGAATCCCTGAGGAAGCCCAGGAAGCGCCAGATGCCGTGCTGGGTATGTTTTCTGTTAACTTAGTTCTAGCAAGAGTGTTGTTTGATTCTAGAACATCGCACTCATTTGTTACAGAATAATTTGCATGCACTAGTAAGATTCAACCAACAAATTTGAAGCATGTTATGATAGTTCAAATACCTGGTTCAACCACCAAAGCTAGAAAATTTTGCAAGGTCGTACCTATCAGAATACATGGGATAGATTTTTATGCCAATCTAACAGTACTTGGAACCAAAGGTTTGGAAGTAGTACTAGGGATGGATTGGATGTCGAAACATCAAGGATTAATCGACTCTGCCAAGAAAGTCATAACCATGACCGGTAGCACCGGAGTATCAGTAGAACATGTATCTGAGACACTGCCCCATCAATTCAAGTGCAACAAGAGTTTAGCCAAATCAACCATTGACCAAGTCAGAGTAGTCTGTGAATACCATGATGTGTTCCCAGATGAATTTCTCGGTATGCCCCCAGATCAGGATATCGAGTTTATCATTGAACTAGTTCCTGGAACTGGACCCATAGCTCAAAGACCCTATAGTATGAACCCATCTGAATTAGTGGAGCTCAAGAAAAAACTTGATGATATGCTAGGAAAAGGTTTGATACAACCGAGTGCATCGCCATGGAGGTCACCTATTATGTTTGTTGATAAGAAGGATGGTGCCAACCGTTTGTGTACGGATTATCAGAAGTTGAATGACATCACCATCAAGAACAAGTACCCACTTCCGAAGATAGAAGATTTGTTTGATCAACTGACTGGTGCCAGAGTGTTTTCTAAGATTGATCTTAGAACTGGTTATCACCAATTGAAGATTCGTGCAACAGATATCCCAAAGACTGCCTTCACCACCAGATATGGATTGTATGAGTATAATGTCATGTCTTTTGGATTAACCAATGGCCCCGCTTATTTCATGAACCTCATGAATAAGATTTTTATGAACTTTTTGGATAAGTTTGTCGTTGTGTTTATCAATGACATCCTGATCTACTCCAAGCCAGAAGAGGACCATGAATAGCACCTAAGAACCATCCTTGAAACCCTTAGGGAGCATCAGTTGTATGCCAAGTTTAGGAAATGTGAGTTCTGGTTAGAGGAAGTAGGATTCCTAGGCCATATCTTGTCGACCGGAGGAGTTGCTGTCGATCCCGCCAAGATTAGGGATGTTGAAGAATGGAAAGCCCCGACCATCCAAACCGAAGTCCGCGCATTTCTTGGATTAGCCGGATACTACCGTAAGTTTGTTGAAGGATTTTCAAGCATCGCTAGGCCGATGCCCTAGCTATTGAAGAAAGACAAGAAGTTTGAATGGATGGACAAATGTGAAGCAAGTTTTCAGGATCTCAAGAAGAGATTGATTTTAGCCCCAACTTTGATCATGTCGGATATCAAGAAGCCTTTTGATGTGTATTGTGACGCATCCAAGATTGATCTCAGGTGTGTGTTGATGCAAGAAGGCAAAGTCATATCCTATCTGTATAGACAACTGAAGCAACATGAACAGAACTACCCTACCCATGACTTAGAACTAGGAGCCGTAGTTTTAGCTTTGAAGACATGGCGTCATTACCTTATGGGTAACCACGGTGAGATTTATTCGGATCACAAGAGTCTGAAGTACATTTTCACCCAGAAGGATCTGAATATGAGGCAAAGAAGATGGATAGAGTTAATCAAGGATTATGACCTTGACATTCACTATCACCCCAGCAAGGCCAATGTGGTATCGGATGCTCTTAGTAGACTACCGTGTAGATTAAACACCATGATAAAGGAAGCTCAGCCAAGTCTGCATGAGGAGATGGAGAATTTTAGAGTGGAGCTAGTTAGCGAAGGATCTCTAGCCAGCATTGAACTTCAACACACTTTGATCAGTTAGATAAAGGAAGCCCAAAAAGGAAGCATCAGTATTGATGGAATCAAGCGTCATATAGGTACAGGGAAAGTACCCGGATTCATCGAAGATGAAGAAGGAGTTCTGTGGTACAAAGGACGTATCTGTGTGCCAGCAGATTCAGAGTTGAAACAAGTCATTATGCAGGAAGCCCATGATACCCTTTATTCTATTCACCCGAGAGGAACCAAGATGTATCAGGATTTGAAGGAGCAATTTTGGTGGCACAAAATGAAGAGAGAAGTCGGAAGCTACATACCAAGTGTGATATCTGTCAGAGAGTCAAAGCGGAACATCAGCAACCCGCAGGACTTTTGCAACCATTACAGATTCCAAAATGGAAATGGGATTCTGTCGGAATGGATTTTATCACAGGTTTGCCTACATCTAGTAGGGGAAATGGCTCTATTTGGGTCATAGTGGATAGACTGTCCAAAGTAGCCCATTTCATACCCGTCAAGACTACCTACCATAGTTTGAAGCTAGCCAATTTATATATCGCTAGAATAGTCAGTCTGCATGGAACCCCCAAGACCATAGTGTCAGATCGAGGAACCTAGTTTACCTCAAGATTCTAGAAGAAGGTCCAAGAAGGATTAGAACCAAACTGAATTTCAGCACAGCTTATCACACGCAAACCGGCGAACAAACTGAAAGAGTAAACCAGATCTTAGAAGATATGCTGAGAGCTTGTGTGTTAGAATATGGATCTAAATGGGAAGATTGTCTGCCTTTCACAGAATTCTCATACAACAACAGTTATCAAGCCAGTTTTCAAATGACCCCATTTGAGTTTTTGTATGGAAGAAAGTGTTGTACACCCTTGAATTGGTCGCAAGTAGGAGAGAGTCAGATTTTCGGACCTGACATCCTACGAGAAGCTGAAGAGAAGGTTCACAAAGTCCGTGAACACCTTAAGACCGTTGAACCCAGATAGAAGAGTTATGCTGATAAAAGACGTCGAGACCTGACCTTCAATATCAGAGATTTCGTGTATCTCAAAGTATCATCCTTGAAGGGAATGCAACGTTTTCAACTGAAAGGGAAGCTTGCCCCCAGATATATGGGACCCTTCAAGATTTTAAACCGTCGAGGAGAAGTATCCTATCAACTGGAACTGCATAAGGAGATGCCAGTCGTGCATAATGTGTTCCATATCTCGTTACGTCGCAAATGCCTAGAAGTTCCGGAGAAGACCAAAGTTTTCAAGAATATTGATCATAGAGCCATAGATATAAACAAGGATTTAACCTATCGTGAAGTGCCCATCCGTATTTTGGAAGAAGCATTCAGAACCACCCTGACCAGGAGTATCAAGTTTCTCAAAATCTAGTGGAGTAACCATACTAAAGAAGAAGCTACCTGGGAGCGAGAAGATTATATTAGGACAGAGTTTCCCAATCTCTTTAGTTCCTAGTTTTCTTGAATCTTAGGATGAGATTTGATTTAAGGAGGGAAGGTTTGTAACACCTCAAAAATATTAAACAAGATTATCAAGTTCTAATCACCCAAGTTTAGGGTTAACAAAAACTTTTATTATTAAACTCTATAATGCATGTGTGAATTCCATTAATGCATGAATGCTTGCATTTGCCATGTTTGATTGCTATTAATGTTAAGGATTAGTTTAAAGATGAATACCACATCATCTAGATCATTTCCAAGAAAAATCAAATAAAAAGAAAACCAATTGTGAAGCATATAATCATATGGTCACTGACATGGGTATACCCTACAGGTACTCGAGCTTGGTATATACGGTCCAGATACGGCAGAAGCCCACGGCGTTGCCAAGGCCCAATACAAAATTCGGGTGACCCAAGGACTCTTCGATTGCTTGCGGCGCAAGATGAAGCTTAAGATAAAAAGTTTAAAGGGGTGAACCCCTAATCTGTAACCGAGTCGACCTGCCACCTGAGACCCAGCCTATCTATATAAAGGCTGGGAGGGGGCGGCGAGGAGTACAATCACAACCCTAGTTTCCACAACTCTCGCCAGCTGCATCTGCGCGCCCCTATAATCTTCGATTCCTTCGTTAATTCCAAGAGCAGACAAGAAGGAGTAGGGACCTCTACGAGGCCTGAACCTGGGTAAACCTTGCGTCCTTGTGTGCCTGTTTTCTAGCCAAATGATGCCTCCAGCGCTCCCTCCATCTCCAAAACCCAAGTCCATAACAATGGGCATTGACGAGTTAAACCCTCGTCAATTGACGCCGTCTGTGGGAATTGGGAGCTGGTGTTGCGGCTTCTTCGGCCCCATCAACTGCGATCTACAACTCTACAACAGCAGAGATTCGCTAGCTCTTCGGTGCTTTCGACTTCACCATCCACACGCTGGACACTCGCCCGGATTTCGAGTCCGTGGGTGATGGGATCAGCCTGGAGATCGAGAGCTTCTACTTCCAGATTGGCCAATTGGGCACGCTTCGCCATGCCTGACCAACCGACAACACTCGCGATTGCTCCCGTATCGTGGTTCCCTCCACCAATCGGCACCCTCAGCAAGCTCAACGCCCCGGCAATAACTGACAGTACGGACTGCGATAGTAGTCGTGGGTCCGATCTAGGTGATCTAGCCACAGAAGATGGAGCCTACGGCTCCAGATCTGAAAGTTGCGGGAACAACAACTTCCCCAACCACTTCATGTGCACCATCATCAACATGGGCGATACCACTGCCAATCGCGAAAACACCGACACCGGATCTAGCACCGGACCGCCCAATAGCGGCATACCCAACGGCGGCATACCAGTTGCAAACGGCGACCCAACCAACGGTGGCAACGGCAAACCTGTCAACAATGGAACGGGAGGAGAACCGCTGATCATAGTGAACGAAAACACTAGAGAACGTACAGTGATCAAGCTCAACGACAACGAGTGGGCCCGCTATCGAGAAGCTCTACAGGGCAATCCTCTGCCCCTCAACTCCTCGCAGTGTTGGGTCCGCAGCATAGAAAACAAAAAAATCCTACGATGAGAACTACACGCCAAGATCTATCTACTAGGTACAGAGCAACGGGTGGACATACATCCATCGAGAACTTACCCTCGAAGACAACGAGTTTTGTTAACGAGTAGGAACTCGTGGTTGATGTAGTCGTACACTTTCCGATCTCAAGATCGTCTGGAAGTCCGAGCGCCGCAAATCAGCAGTGCATCCGTCCTCGCACACATGTTCAAGACACCGGACAACCTCCACCTCCTCGCTCCAGCGATCCAGCGGAAGAAGCAACTCCTTCTAGATAAAGTGCCACCGGGAACATGTATCTCGCTAATCCGAGACCATGGGGGAATAATTCTAGAGGGGGAAAGAGATCGTTCACGAGGAGGTGTGAGGAAGAAGGGGGGAGAGGGGGGCCTTTTATAGGAGGAGGGGGTACCCCCTCCATGGCCGGCGCCTCATGGAGGTGACCCCTCACCTCCTCCATTCATGTGGTGGTAACTCCTCCACATTAAAATGCCTCTTCACATTCCCTTTTAAATTCCCACTTTAAATGCATTAAAATTCTCTAAGTTTAATGCTCTCTCATTTAATAAAACGCTTTTATTAAATTTTTTCAGAATTTTGTTAATTACTTTAATTAACAAACATTCACATATAACCCCTTGCAATATTTCAATATCACATGCAGAACCACTTTCTGCAATTTCACCCGAAACAATTTCCGGTTTCTATCGAAACAATTCCTACGCTTTGCAATTCTTTCGTCTGAAACATATGTGCTCCAAAATGGTGTCCGGTAACTCTTAAGTGTGTCACCCTATGGTTCGCGAATAATGCAGACATGATTGAGACTCCTCTTAGATCAATAATCAGAAGCGGGACCTGGAGATCCATACTGACTCCTGCATATTCAACGATGACTTCTGTGATCGTGAGAACCTTTAACGCTTGTAATTTAATCCCTTTCTCTCATGATATAATACATGTCCGAGATTCGATCATCGGTATCCAAATACCTAGTTTGATCTCGTTACCGACATGCACTCTTTTCTCGTTCCCGTGATATAGCATTCTAGTGATCACATCACTTGCTTGCAAGCTATCTTAATGTGATATCACCGAGAGGGCCCAGAGTATATCTATCCGTCATCGGGATTGACAAATTCCACTCTTGATCCATGAGCCTCAACATAACACCTTCGTAGCACTGAACCCATCTTTATAGTCACCTTGTTACGGTGTGACGTTTGATGTTATCAAGATACTCTTCCGGTGTTAGCAATTAACATGATCTCATGGTCTAAGGATAAAGATTACTTCGTATGATGTTATAGCAATGTAAACATAATGACTTGATCGTAATGCTATACTTTGGATGAATGTTCATCACATCATTTCACAAATGCTGTGACCTTGTTATTAACAACATCTAATGTCCATGATCAGGAAACCTTGATCATCTTGTTAATCAACAAGCTAGTCTATAAGAGAGGCATAACTAGCAACCCTTTTTGTTTATTAAACACACATGTATTGATGTTTCCGATCAATACAATTATAGCATGCAAAATAAACAACTATCATATATAAGGAATACATAATAACAACTTTATTATTGCCTCTCAGGGCATATTTCCTTCAGTCTCCCACTTGCACTAGAGATAATAATCTAGTTCACATAGTGATAAATCTAACACCCATGGAGTTCTGGTGTTGATCATGTTTTACCCTAGGGAGAGCCTTAGTCAATGGATCTGCTACGTTTAGGTCTGTGTGTACTTTACAAATCTTTATATCTCCATCCTTGACATGCTCGCGGATGGAGTGAAACCGGCGCTTAATATGCTTGGAATTCTTGTGAGACCTCGGTTCCTTGGCGTTGGCTATGGCTCCATTATGGTCACAATAGATCACCATTGGGTCCAATGCACTAGGAACCACACCTAGTTCCGTAATGAACTCTTTCTGTAACACCCCAAGCCAACCAAGCACTTGAGATGTTACCACATACATTAGACATAGAAAATACTAAGACTTTTTGGAAAAAACGACAGAGTTTCCTCTGTTTTTGGATATCCATGATTGGCAATAATACATAAACAAGAGCGTAAGGATAAAAGTCAATTAAAGGTAGACACACATTCAGCCATAAAAAACCTTTTGTACCACATCGATAAAACTACCATCCAAACACAATACGGGTATCATTGTTATCTAACAGGTAAAACTCAACATAGTTTAAGTGATAAACTTCTACATGATCCAAAACCATTTATGACAAAGATAACTCCTATCTTTCAAAAGCAAATTTCCAAGAAATTGGTGATGAAAGTGTGAATCATGAGGTGATAATGGTGAAGGTGCTACTCCCAAAATTCCCCATGCATGAAGTCCTCAAGATTTACCTAAAAACAGGAAAGCAACAAGGGTGAGTACAAAGACTCGACAAGTTCACAATCAAATAGTAACCTTACTTAAATCAAAATACTAAGACATCATTAAACAACATTCATCCATTAGAACATAATATGATGCCATACATGCCTATATGCTCATCTCATATCATCTCATTGCGAATACTGGTATCGCTTGAGTGGACACCCGTCGGCATCCACTCGCTCCAACTCGTGGAGGGTGCCTCCAAAGTGGGTCGTAACCCAACAATGGAAGTCGCACTATGCCCACCAACGTGAGTCACGTTATCATCATGGTATGCAAAAGTGCACATAAGATGCACATGCCATCATCATCTTTATCATTGTCATCATAGCTATATCATAAGCATTAAATAAAATTGAGTGAAGAGAGATATGAAAAATTCACTATTCGTCATGAACTTGCCTCAACCGCAGACACCAAACTGTGGGATGAAGGGTTCTGAACCAGAAGTACTACCTGTTATGCAACATATATAACACTCAATACACATCATTCGTTCATAACATAGTCATTCACAAATCAATATCGTCCCTACACGCGAAACCCCTAAAGTAACAAAGGCCCGGCCCTCACAACAAATGTGAACTCACAAGATATATTTAAAACTCAGGCAAAGATATGGTTTATAATTTAGAGACAGCTAAGTATTACTCACACTCACACCATCAAGAAAATCTATACATTAAAGTCTTGAATAACTCAATCTTAAGCATTGATGCAATTATATCCAACACAGAACAGATCACTTAATCTGTTTATAAGAATTTATTCTCTACACGAAATCTAGCAAAGAATATGAGTTATAACATCAGAAAAACATTCCCCACCATTTTCATGTTTAGCCCAAAGTCTAATTCGACAGTTAAAATGGTCTCAAGTTGTAAAGGAGATCTCTGCGTGCAGGAAAACTATATTCTAGACAGAACACTAAGCTGACCGCTGTTTGCAACCTGTCCAACCAAATTGCACACAAAGGTACTCTCTATGGAAAATCTGAAGGATGATCTATAACTTTTATTCAGGGTATACGATGAAATTATGCTTGAAGAAAGACCAGAATTAAATCTACTATGACTGCACCTAACAGCCAAAGGAGAACCTGACTAAAAGTTGTCTGAATCGGTCCTTGCACCTCAACCTAAGATGTTCGACGCTGGCATGTACTAGTACAGATTATCCAAGTGCTACCTACTCTAAACAAACCAACAATACCTTTAACGTATGGGGAGCACAAAAACAAAACACCTAGCTATTCTCTTGGTGCATGTACGAGGAGATTTCAGAAATAAAAATCACCTACAGAATCGTTTTAGAAAAAGCTGACTCTATTCTTGCTATACGTTGGAGTACAGGTACATGGATTAAATAAAACACAGCTAGCAAACCCAGCTATTTACCCACTACTATCCCATCTAATCCGTCTACATGATAAGATGTTTCAATGATATCGAGAGGAACGTTAGGGATAAAAACGACAACACACCGCAGGAGTCGTTTGTCTGATGGCCGGCAGCGGCAACCTGTTGTCCAGCGGCAATAGCGATCCGACGGCGGTGACCTGTTTTGCAACAGCAGCGACCCGACGGCGGCAACAACTTCGATCTAAAGACAACTGGTCAGATTGAGATGGAGGAAATCGAAACGGGTTAGTGGAGTCCTGGAACTGTTACTAAGAGGCCGCGCAGTAGGGCACAAACGACGATTCCGATTCTGATTGGGCCTTTGGTCCAGCCCGTGGGTTTCCTTCCTCTCGTATTGAAAAACAAAAGAGATGAAGTTGGTTTTGTACTAAAAATACCAAGAAGGTCGGCTGGTTCCAGCTATACGTTTTCATATGGCTCGTCAGGGGTTCAAGTGCTAATGTAATCTATTCTCAAATCTTTTGTTTTATTTTCTTCCCAACCCACATAAAAGCAGCAACATGGACATAAATATTTAATTTACCTTTTTAAGAAGATTGAGTAAGCACAAAACATTAGCATAAAATTTTGGGATATGACACTTTCATCCAAACCGCTTCCTGCGCCGCTTCTGAAGCAGCAACATATTCCGCCTCCGTCGTTGATCCAGTCACCACAGGTTGTTTGGAACTCCTCCAACTAACTGTTGCTCCGTTCAAGAGAAAAACGTATCCGGACTGAGACTTAGATTCATCCGGATCGGTGTCAAAGCTAGCATCAACATAACACTTAGCGACTAGCTCTTCTTCACCTCTGTATATAAGAAACATATCCCTAGTTCTTCTCAAGTACTTGAGGATGTTCTTGACCGCTATCCAGTGTTCCGAACCTGGATCAGATTGGTACCTACTAGTCAAACTAATAGCATGTGCCGCATCCGGTATTGTACATAGCATGGCATACATTATAGAGCCTGTGGCCGAGGCATAGGGGATCTTATCCATTATCTCTGTTTCTTCCGTCGTAGCCGGACTTTGAGTCTTACTCAATGTCTTGCCTTGCAACATAGGTAAGAACCCCTTCTTACTTCCGTCCATATTAAACTTCTTTAATATCTTATCAAGGTATGTACTCTGCGATAGCCCAATTAGGCGCCTTGATCTATCTCTATAGATTTTAATGCCTAATATATATGACACTTCACCAAGGTCTTTCATCAAAAATTTGCGGTTTAGAAACCTTTTAACACTATTTAAAAGATCTATATCATTTCCAATCAATAATATGTCATCCACATATAATATCAGAAATGCCACATTGCTCCAACTCACTTTATTGTAAATACAAGCCTCTCCATAAGTTTGGACAAATCCAAACTCTTTGATCACATCATCAAAGCAGAGATTCCAACTCCGGGATGCTTGCTTCAGTCCATAGATGGATCGTTGAAGTTTGCATACCTTATTATCATCCTTAGGATCGACAAAACTCTTAGGTTGTATCATATACAACTCTTCTTCAATATGACCATTGAGGAACGCAGTTTTGACATCCATCTGCCATATTTCATAATCGAAATATGCAGCAATTGCTAACATAATCCTAACTGACTTAAGCATCACTACGGGAGAGAATGTCTCATCGTAGTCAACTCCTTGAATTTGTCGAAACCCCTTTGCGACAAGTCGAGCCTTATAGATGGTCACATTACCATCAGCATCAGTTTTTCTTTTGAAAATACATTTATTCTCAACGGCCTTTCGATCGTGAGGTAAGTCCACCAAGGTCCAAATATGGTTCTCGTACATGGATTCCATCTCGGATTTCATGGATTCTAGCCATTTGTTGGAATCCGGGCTCATCATCGCTTCTTCATACATCGCAGGGTCATCTATTTCATCAACCATGAAATTCACAACAGGATTACCGTACAGTTCAGGAGCTACACGTGTCCTACTTCACCTGCGAGGTTCGGTAGTGTCCTCTTTCGGAGTTTCATGATCAATATCATTAGATCTCTCTTCATTAGGTGAAGTCAACTCCAAAACAATTTCTGGTGTTGCGCTACTCGCCATTTCATGAAGAGAAGGTTCAATAACCTCTTCGAGTTCTACCTTCCGACTACTCACACCTTTCACGAGTAACTCCTTCCCAAGAAAGGATCCATTCTTGGCAACAAAAACCTTGCCCTCAGATCTGTCATAGAAGGTATACCCAATCATTTCCTTAGGGTATCCTATGAAGACGCATTTTTCCGCTTTTGGTTCGAGTTTATCCGGCTAAAGTTTCTTCACATAAACATCACATCCCCAAACTTTAAGAAATGACAACTTAGGTTTGTTTCCAAACCATAATTCATACGGTGTCATTTCAACGGATTTAGATGGTTCCCGATTTAAAGTGAATGCAGCTATTTCCAGTGCATAACCCCAAAATGACAGTGGCAAGTCAGTCAGACACATCATAGATCAAACTATATCCAATAAAGTACGATTACGACATTCCAACACACCATTACGTTGTGGTGTTCCGGCAGGCGTGAGTTGTGAAACTATTCCACACTCTTTCATGTGTGTGCTAAACTCGTAACTTAGATACTCACCTCCACGGTCAGACCGAAGAAATTTGATCTTTCTATTACGATGATTTTCCACTTCATTCTGAAATTCCTTGAACTTTTCACAGGTTTTAGACTTGTGTTTCATCAAATAGATATACCCATATCTACTCAAATCATCCGTGAAAGTAACAAAATAATGATATACACCTCGCGTAGACACACTCATTGGTCCACACACATCAGTATGTATGATTTCCAATAAATCTGTCGCTCGTTCCATTGAACCGGAAAACAGTGTTCTAGTCATCTTACCCATAAGGCATGGCTCACATGTATCAAATGATTCAAAATCAAGTGATTCCAAAAGTCCATTAGAATGGAGTTTCTTCATGCGTTTAACACCAATATGACCCAGACGGTAGTGCCACATATATGTAGATATATCATTATCAAGTTTAATCTTTTTAGCATCAACATTATGAATATGCGTAATATTACTATCGAGATCCAACAGAAATAAACCATTCAACACAGGTGCATGACCATAAAAGATATTATCTATATAAATCGAACAACCATTGTTTTCAGACTTAAACGAATAACCACTTTGCATCAAACATGATCCGGATACAATGTTCATGCTTAGAGCAGGCACCAAATAACAATTATTCAGATTTATCACTAATCCTGATGGCATATGGAGAGGTAGCGTTCCGATGGCGATCACATCAACTCTTGATCCATTGCCGACCCGCATCGTGACCTCATCCCTTGCTAGTTGTCGCTTGTTCCGCAGCCCCTGAATCAAGTTACATATATTAGCAACTGATCCCGTTTCAAATACCCAGTTTCTACTGCGAGTACTAGTCAAGTACACATCAATAACATGTATATCACATATACCTTTGTTTGACTTGCGGGCCTTCTTGTCCGCCAAATACTTGGGGCAATTGCGCTTCCAATGGCCAGTCCTCTTGCAATAGTAACACTCGGTGTCAGACTTAGGGCCAGCTCGGGGTTTCTTTTCAGGTGTGGCAACAGATTTACCACCCTTCTTTCCCTTGTGCTTGCCTTTCTTGTCCTTCTTGAAACCGGTGGTCTTATTGATCATCAACACTTGATGTTCTTTCCTACACTTCTGCAGTCTTAAGCATTGAGAGAAGCTCGAGAAGAGACTTCTTCATGCCCTACATATTATAGTTCATCACGAAGCTCTTGTAGCTAGGTGGCAGAGATTGGAGAACACGATGTATGCCTAAGTCAATGGGAATTGTTATTCCCAAGGACACAAGCTTATCAGCGTACCCAGAAATTTTGAGTATGTGCTCACTAACAGAGTTGTTCTCCTCCATCATGCAGCTAAAGAACTTTTTAGAAGCATTATAACTCTCTACGCAGCATGGGTATCGATAATCATTTTCAATTCTCCCATGGTATCAAATGCATTGCCATTTTCGAAACGCTTTCGAAGTTCTGGCTCTAGTCCGTACAGTATGCCGCAATGAACTAAGTTGTGGTCCTCCTGACGAGTCATATAGACATTCTTTTCCTCGTCAGGGGCATCAGGAGCTGGTGGGGGTCCTAGCGGCGCCTCTAGCACATATTTCTTTTGTGCAGCAGTGAGGAGAATCCTCAAATTCATAGCCCAGTTGGTGAAGTTGCTACCATTCGCAGCAAGTTTCTCTTTCTCCATGAACACATTGAAATTAAAAGCAGGTGGTGCCATCTACAACAGAATTTGTAAAGTTTATTTAGACTAAGTTTATGATAGAGTGAGTTCAACTAATCCAAATTACTAATGAACTCCCACTCAAAAACGACATCTCTCGTGCCTTTTTGGTGATTACATGAACCAAATCCACTACACCAAGTCCGATCATCACGTGAGTTGGTGTAGCTTCAAAGGCGAGCATCTATATGGGCATCATATCAACTATATGACTCATGCTTAACCTTTCGGTCTGTGTTACAAGGCCATGTATGTACATGCTAGGCTCGCCAAGTAAGAACCTTAGTACTCGCGTGTGTAAAACTGTCTTACACCCATTGTATGAAAGCGTAGAGTCGAGTACACCCGATGATCATGTGATGTCTCGAAACACGATTCATAGAATGGTGCATACTTAAGGAAGAACACATTTTATCTTGATATCTAAATGAGGGATCATCTTACAATGCTACCAAAAGTGCCAAACTAGCAGTATAAGATGCTAACATCTAATGTGTAAAGTGAGATGACATGGTCCATGCATTTGATCTCTATCATTTGCATCGTGGTATGATCTCTATCATTCCTTTGTGTGTAAGGCCAAGGTCTATGGAACTTACACATTGAATGTGTTGTAAGAGTATCTATCATACATCTACTTACAATAATACCATATCAATACACTAGCCCAGCAACGATCTAAACTAGACGCCTCTAATTTATCAATTGCAAGTTTTACGTGGCTTAGGGCTTTCGGAGATAGAACCGTTCTTACTACGAACATGAACCACAACGAGGATAACCAAGTTATTGGCAACTCATTGTAAATCAGATATTGACTATAGTAGGAGAGACAGACACCCGCCAGCCACTTATGCAAAACTAGTTGCATGTCAGTTGTGGAACCGGTCTCATGTACGATGACATGTAATGTTGGTCCGGGCCGCTTCATCCAACTATGCCACCAATATCCAAAATACATAGAATATGCAATAACATGATCATCATCGCCCACATATAAACATATGTGTACTACCCGTGCAAAGCACCTACGCATAGATCAGGCTCTGATACCACTGTTGGGTCCGCAGCATAGAAAACAAAATATTTCCTATGATGAGAACTACACGCCAAGATCTATCTACTAGGTACAAAGCAACGGGTGGACATACATCCATCGAGAACATACCCACGAAGACAACAAGTTTTGTTAACGAGTAAGAACTCGTGGTTGATGTAGTCGTACACTTGTCGATCTCAAGATCGTGTGGAAGTCCGAGCGCCGCAAATAAGTAGCGCATCCGTCCTCGCACACACGTTCAAGCCCCCGGACAACCTCAACCTCCTCGATCCAGCGGAAGCAGCAACTCTTTCCAGACGAAATGCCACTGGGAATATGTATTTCGCTAATCCGAGACCATGGGGGAATAATTCTAGAGGGGGAGAGAGATCCTTCACGAGGAGGTGTGAGGAAGAAGGAGGAAGAGGGGGGCCTTTTATAGGAGGAGGGGGTACCCCCTCCATGGCTGGTGCCTCATGGAGGTGACCCCTCACCTCCTCCATTCATGTGGTGGTAACGCCTCCACATTAAAATGCCTCTTCACATTCCCTTTTAAAGTCCCACTTTAAATGCATTAAAATTCTCTAAGTTTAATGCTCTCTCATTTAATAAAACTCTTTTACTAAATTTATTCAGAATTTTGTTAATTACTTTAATTAACAAACATTCACATATAACCCCTTGCAATATTTCAATATCACATGCAGAACCACTTTCTGCAATTTCACCCGAAACAATTTCCGGTTTCTATCGAAACAATTCCTGCACTTTGCAATTCTTTCGTCTGAAACATATGTGCTCCAAAATGGTGTCCGGTAACTCTTAAGTGTGTCACCCTACGATTCGTGAATAATGCAGACATGATTGAGACTCCTCTCAGATAAATAATCAGAAGCGGGACCTGGAGATCCATACTGACTCCTGCATATTCAACGATGACTTCTGTGATTGTGAGAACCTTTAATGCTTGTAATTTAATCCCTTTGTCTCATGATATAATACATGTCCAAGATTCGATCATCGGTATCCAAATACCTAGTTTGATCTCGTTACCGACATGCACTCTTTTCTCGTTTCCGTGATATAGCATTCTAGTGATCACATCACTTGCTTGCAAGCTATCTTAATGTGATATCACCGAGAGGGCCCAGAGTATATCTATCCGTCATTGGGATTGAAAAATTCCACTCTTGATCCATGAGCCTCAACATAACACCTTCGTAGCACTGAACCCATCTTTATAGTCACCATGTTACGGTGTGACGTTTGATGTTATCAAGATACTCTTCTGGTGTTAGCTATTAACATGATCTCATGGTCTAAGGATAAGATTACTTCGTATGATGTTATAGCAATGTAAACATAATGACTTGATCGTAATGCTATACTTCGGATGAATGTTTGATACGTCCATTTTGCATCACTATTCTAGATCTTAATTCACTATTATTCATTGATATATTTCGTATTGAGAGGTGATACATATGTTATTTCATCTGTTTTTGCATGGTTGATGACTTTTGGAGCATGGACTGCTGTAGTCAGGATTCTGATGGAAAAGGTGCTGTTTGGAGGCAAAATTCGTGAAGATCAGAAAATTCAGGAAAATATACGGAAAATCCTATTTTTCCGGAAGACTAAGGATGCCAGAAGACGGGGTGGAGATGGGCCACAGGGGGCCCGCACCACCCCCCGGCGCGGGCAGCCCTAGGCCGCGCCAGGAGGTGGTGTGGCCACCCTGGCCCACTCCAGCCTCTCCCCTCTGGCGTATATCATCCTCCCGAAACCCTAAGACTCGGGGAGTGACCACAGAAATATTCCGCCGCCTCTACGGGGCAGAAAACACCGAGAGAGAAAGATCTCTTCGGCAGACAGATTTCTGTCAGGGGACTTCCTTCTCGGAGAGGAAAGATCGTCGCCATCAACACCATCATCAAGCTGGAATTCATCGGGATCATCATCATCATCACCACCATCATCATCATCACCACCCTCATCACCATCTCCATATTGCTGTAAC
The DNA here is from genome assembly GCA_910589775.1 of Avena eriantha. Lineage (NCBI taxonomy): Eukaryota > Viridiplantae > Streptophyta > Magnoliopsida > Poales > Poaceae > Avena > Avena eriantha. The sequence continues at coordinate 230,194,173 of OU342745.1, forward strand.
AATTGAGTTGAATCTTGCATTAGTTCATAGGGGAAACTTTCCCGGTGTTGATTACTCTTTGTAGTTGATGCTATTGAGTGAACCATTGAATTATTGTTTATATTCAGATTGTTATACATCATTATTCCATCTCTGATCATGATCCATATGATGTCTTGTGAGTAGTTCGTTTTGTTCTTGAGGACATGGGAGAAGTCTTGTTGTTAGTAGTGGAGTTGTGTTGAGAAAGATTCAATAGATTGTTATTTAAGTTGTGGTGTACTTCTTCTAGTGGTGTCATGTGAACGTCGACTACATGATACTTCACCTATATGGGCCTAGGGGGAATGCATTGTGTATTTGGCTACTAATCGTAGGGGTTGCCGGAGTGACAGAAACCTGAACCCCCGTTAGGAAACCATTGCACAAGGGACGTAAGGGTCTTAGAGTTTAAAGTTGTGGTTAGGTTTCTACCTTAATTACTTTCTTGTACTTACGGATGTTTGCAAGGGGTATAATCACAAGTATGTATTAGTCTTGGATGGGGCGGTACATTAGCACAGGTTCACCCACACAACACTTAGCAAGCTAGAGAAGATTAATCAACTATAAGAAGTGAAAGCACTTGACAGTCTTCCCATGTGTCCTCGAGAACGTTTGGTCATCGTAAGTAATGCACCCGGCTTGTCCTTTGCTGCATAAAGGATTGGGTCACTTGCTGCATTTATTCCTACTGTCTATTATTTACGCGTACTTTGTTTACTTGCTTTATCAAAAACCCCTAAAAATCTGTTTGCTAAGTATTTGCAGAGAATTCCTGATCCATACCACTAGCCAGCACCTTCTGCTCCTCGTTGGGTTCGACACTCTTACTTATCGAAAATACTGCGATACAGCCCCTATACTTGTGGGTCATCAAGACTATTTTCTGGCGCCGTTGCCGGGGAGTGAAGTGCTATTGGAGAGTGGAACTGGTAAAGGAAACTTCTACTGTGAGTATTGTTTACTTCTGCTAGTTGCTTTATTTTCATTATGGATAATTCGCTGAGTTTCTTATTTGGTAATGCTACTACCACTGCTAAGGTAGTAGATAAGCCACCACCTTTTGAGAATGATGTTTTCAAAATACCTACAAGAATTATTGATCGTCTTATGGATAACTACTATGTTGGGGATGGAACTGTCCATCCCGGGGATCATTTACTCTTTATACACGAATTATGCGGGTTGTTCAAGTGTGTAGGTATTACTACAGATCAAGTTAAGAAGAAGTTATTCTCATTATCACTGAAAGGAAGAGCTGAGGAATGGTATAAGCTGCTGAAGAATGGTCAAGCTCTAGAATGGGAGGAAATAGTGCCTCTCTTTTATTCAAAGTTTTATCCTCCTAGTGAGATTCATAAAGATCGGAATCAAATATAAAAACTTTTGGCCCCTTGATGGAGAGAGTACAGCTCAAGCTTGGGGGAGATTGAAGTTACTAATGCTCAAATGTCCCATTCATGAGCTCCCCAACAATATTATTATCAATAAATTTTATGCAAGACTCCCTCTACATGACAAAGATTTATTGGATGCTTCTTGTGCTGGATCATTCACTCGTATGGAAGAAGAAGCTAAATGGGATCTTCTGGACCGTATTCAAGAAAATGCTGAAGCTTGGGAGAATGCCAAAGGTAGAAAAGTCAGGTATAAATTATGATTATGAATGCATTGAATCTTTTATGGGAACGGATGATTTTCAAAATATTAGTAATGTTTATGGTCTTGATTTGCAAGTTATTATGAATTGCTTTAGAGCTTTTGCTTCCTATATTGAAATTCCAAAAAGGGGATGGAATAAATACCATGCACCTTACAAAGATATTGTTGACTATGTTCCTGTCGGAAGTGCTGAATATTGCATTATTGATCCCATCTTACCCGAACCTTATATCGAGAAGATTCCCTTCCCCGAAAAGGTAAAGGACCATCCTATGATAACTAATGTAATCACTAAAAGTGAAAAGAGAACTGTAAAACCTGATGAACAAATAAACATTGAACCTGTGGCAGCAATTGTGAAAGACCTTGTCACTAAAAGCATAGAAGATGGGCACATAGTATTTTGTGAGGATGCTTCTAATATTGTTTCACATCCTAATTGAACTAAAAAAGGCTAGTGTTCCTGTGCTTTCTGTTAGAATTGGTGATCATTGCTATTATGGTTTATGTGATATTGGTGCAAGTTCTAGTGCTATTCCTTATGAGCTTTACAGAGAAATTATGCATGAAATCAGTCCCTGCGAATTGGAAGAGATTGATGTGGTTATTCACCTTGCTAATAGAGAGACCATCTCTCCAATTGGTATTGTACGAGACGTGGAAATTCTTTGTGGTAAGATTAAGTATCCTGCTGATTTTCTAGTACTTGGTTCAGCTACTAGTAAAACTTATCCTATCATTTTTGGTAGACCCTTCTTGAATACTTGTGGAGCTATTATTGATTGCAAGAGGGAGAAAATCTTGACTAAGTTTGATGGGGAATCTTATGAGTTTAATTTCTCGAAATTTGCTAAAGAACCTTGTGAAGAGGAAACCCATAATGAGGATTTTAGAGTTGAATAACTTGCTTCTATTTCTCTTGCTCCTAACAACGCTTTGCAGCAATTTATGGAAGATCATGAAAGTGAAATCTTCATGGAAGAAAGGAATGAGATTGACAGGATTCTCTGTGATCAACCTAAGATGCTTAAGCATGACTTGCCTGTAGAAGACTTGGGTACCACAATGCCACCTAAAAAGGATCCGGTTTTCAATCTAAAACCTCTCCCTGATGATCTTAAATATGCTTATATTGATGATAAAAAGATATATCATGTTATTATTAGTGCTAAACTTTCAGGGAAGGAAGAAGAAAGGTTATTGGAGGTTTTGAGGAAACACCGAGGAGCTATGGGCGATACTCTGGATGATTTAAAAGGTATTTCACCTACTATATGTCAGCACTCTATCAACATAGAACCAGATGCGAAGCCAGTAGTGGAGCACCAACGACGTTTAAATCCTAGGATGAAGGAAGTGGTAAGGAATGAGGTATTGAAACTCCTCGATGTTGGTATTATTTACCCTATTGCTGATAGTGAATGGGTTAGTCTTGTTCATTGTGTTCCTAAAAAAGGAGGTATTACCGTTGTCCCTAATGATAATGATGAGCTTATTCCCCAAAGAATAGTGGTAGGCTATAGGATGTGCATCGATTTTAGGAAGGTTAATAAAGTTACTAAGAAAGATCACTACCCACTTCCTTTTATTGACCAAATGTTGGAAAGGTTGTCTAAAAAGACCCATTTTTGTTTTCTTGATGGTTACTCTGGTTTCTCTCAAATTGCTATAAAACAACAGGATCAAGAAAAAACTACTTTTACTTGCCCTTACAGAACTTATGCTTATAGACGTATGCCTTTTGGTTTATGTAATGCCCTGCTACTTTTCAAAGGTGCATGTCTGCTATCTTTCATGGTTTTTGTGAGGAAATTGTAGAAGTGTTCATGGATGACTTTTCTGTCTATGGAACTTCTTTTGATAATTGTCTACACAACCTTGATAAAGTTTTGCAGAGATGTGAAGAAACTAATCTTGTTATTAATTGGGAGAAATGCCACTTCATGGTTAATGAAGGGATTGTCCTTGGGCATAAAGTTTCTTAAAGAGGTATAGAAGTTGATAGAGCTAAGGTTGAGGCAATTGAGAAGATGCCATGCCCAAGAGACATCAAAGGTATTCGTAGTATCCTTGGTCATGCTGGTTTCTATAGAAGGTTTATTAAAGACTTTTCTAGGATATCTAAACCCCTTACTAATCTTCTTCAAAAAGATGTACCCTTCGTTTTCGATAATGATTGTAAGGAAGCTTTTGAAACTCTTAAGAAGGCTTTAACTACAGCCCCTATTGTTCAACCGCCTGATTGGAGTTTACCCTTTTAAATAATGTGTGATGCTAGTGATTTTGTTGTAGGTGTTGTCCTTGGGAAACGTATTGATAAAAAGTTAAACGTTATCCATTATGCTAGTAAGACTCTAGACGCTGCTCAAAGTAATTATGCTACTACTGAAAAGGAATTTCTAGCTGTTGTTTTTGCTTGTGATAAGTTTAGGCCCTATTTGTAGACTCAAAAGTCACCATTCATACTGATCATGCTGCTATTAAATACCTTATGACGAAGAAGCACGCTAAGCTTAGGCTTATTAGATGGGTGCTGCTTTTACAAGAGTTTGGTCTACATATAGTAGATAGGAAGGGTGCTGAAAACCCTGTAGCTGATAATTTATCTCGATTAGAAAACATCTCTTTTGACCCTATGCCTGTTAATGATAGTTTCCCAAATGAACAATTAGCTGCAGTAGGGGTAAGCTCACGAGGGAGCCCTTGGTACGCTGATTATGCTAACTTTATTGTCTCCAAGTATTTGCCTCCAACTTTTACAGCTCAGCAAAGAAGGAAGTTCTTCTATGATTTGAGGCATTATTTTTGGGATGAGCCACACTTATACAAAGAATGAGTGGATGGTATTATGCGAAGATGTGTTCCAGAATATGAACAAAAGGAGATATTGCGTAAATGTCATGGGAGTGCTTATGGAGGACATCATGCAGGAGATAGAACTACACAAAAGGTGCTACAATCAGGTTTCTATTGGCCTACCCTTTTTAAAGATGCAAGAAAATTTGTTTTATCTTGTGATGAATGTCAGCGTGTTGGTGATATTTCTAGACGCAATGAAATGCCTATGAACTACTCTCTAGTTATTGAACCTTTTGATTGTTGGGGATTTGAATTTATGGGTCCTTTCCCTCCTTCAAAAGGCTACACTCATATTCTCGTTGCCGTTGATTATGTTACTAAGTGGGTAGAAGACATTCCTATAAAGAATGCTGACGGGGACACCTCTCTAAAAATGCTTAAGGATGTTATCTTTCCTTGGTTTGGAGTGCCTAGGTATCTCATGATCGATGGGGGTTCTCATTTCATTCATGGTGGTTTTAGAAAGACCCTTGCTAAATATGATGTTAATCATAGAATTGCTTCAGCCTATCACCCCCAAACTAGTGGGCAAGTGGAGTTATCAAATAGAGAAATTAAATCCATCTTGCAAAAGACTGTTAATATATCTAGAAAAACTGGGCTAAAAAGTTGAATGATGCTTTATGGGCTTATAAAACTGCTTATAAAAATCCTATGGGGATGTCTCCTTATAAAATGGTTTATGGGAAAGCTTGTCACCTACCCTTAGAATTAGAGCACAAAGCTTACTAGGCAGTTAAAGAACTAAATAGAGATTGTAAGCTTGCTGGTGAGAAAAGATTATTTGACTTAAGTTCTTTAGATGAATGGAGGAGTGAAGCCTATGAAAATGATAGGCTCTTTAAGGAAAAAGTTAAAAGATGGCATGACAAGCGAATACTTAAGAGAGAATTTCATATTGGTGAGAAAGTTCTATTGTATAGGTCTCATCTCAGATTTTTTGCAGGAAAGCTACTATCAAAATGGGAAGGACCTTTCATTATTGAAGAAGTATACCGTTCAGGAGCAATACAAATTTCTTCTTTAAAAGATAATACTACACAAGTAGTGAATGGGCAGCGACTCAAACACTATATTGCTGGAGATTCTTACAACGAAGATGTTGATGCCTTTCAAGTTATAACTCCGGAGAAATTCATCAAGGAACAAATTCAGAGACCTGTAGAGTCCGTTTTCAAATAGGTAATAGTTCTGGTAAGAAAAGTTTCGCGAAAATACTATCCAACTATATTTTCGCAGTTTTTAGTCAATAAGGAAAGCTACGAAGCGAAAAAGGGATGGAAACGGAGCCAGGGTGGCTCACACCACCCTGTGGCGCGGGCCCACCTCCGCACCACCAGGTGGTGAGTCCACCCAGACTCCGCCTCTGACTCGTTTTCTCCCAGTACCTTCCTTTTGATATGGAACTCCATAATATATAACCCCCCGGATCCCCCGAGGTTTGTATATCGTGTTTTCGTCGTGTTTTCGTTTCGGTCTGTTTCTACCAAGGAGAAAGGGAAGGAGCCTATGGAAGAAGACCTCCAAGACCCCAAGCAGGGGCTGGTACCTTTAGTCTCTTGCCATGCATCAACGGAAGCCCTATGAGTCACTAAGGAGTTCTGCGATAAGTACCGAGACTTGAGGAGGAAGGTGGACATTCTTCAATGGGAGAATAATAGACTTCGCAAGATGCTAGAAGATTACCTCACGTCAACTAAGAAAATATTACCACCACCACCAAAGGAGTAATTCGTCATCAGGTTTGGCATCCCCTTGGTTTGTTCCAAGCTTGGGGGAGTGCCGCGGTATCATATCACTATCTTCTATCTTTTTACCTTATTAGTAGAGTCATATCATGAATAGAGGAGTTATTATGTAGTATGGTTTGCATTATGGAAGTGTCCCCTCTCTCGTTAGATATGTATCCCTTGGTGTGAGTTGCTGTTATGGAATATTAATGAGAAGTTCCATCATTCACTCTTTTGCATAGCTTATATTAGTTTTCAATTCGTGGTTATATGATTGATCTTGTTGTTAGTATTGGTATCATGTTGGGATCATTGAGTTAATTTAGTTGGTTTTGGCAAACCTGGCTTGGTCAGTAGCACACTATTTTTGAGAGTTGAAAGAAAAGATAAAAGTACTCTAAAGAAAAATTATTTCATCATCTTTCTTTCTTGATTTGCTCATAAGTCTAGTATTATCTAGTTAAAATCTTTTGTGCTTCCAAGGAAGATTGCATGTTTGTTTTTATCACTTGTATGTTTGCTTGTTTCCTTCAACTTTTGTACTTGCTACCCAGCCTTGCTAGCCAAAAACCTGTACTGAGAGGGAATTCTTCTCGTGCATCCACCTCCTTTAAACCCAAACCTTTGCCATTTGTGTCCACCATACCTACCTAGTAGCATTATTGCTATTCCAAGTAAATTCTTGTTTTATCTACCTCCCAAATTAAACTTGTTATGTGAAAATTAGTGATTAAAGCTCTCGCGACATTGATGGCACACTTTACTTTTTGCATCAAATAAACTTGAACCATTGGGTCCTTCTTTGTTGCGTATATGCTTGCGCTTTATGAGTTGAAGTTAGCAGAACCATGTATCATGGGGACCGCTTTCAACACTTCATTGGTACTTGTACCTAGTTGATATCATGTTCTTTTGCTTATGGATCCCGACGGTGTGAAATAAAAGTGGAACTTGTAAGATCATGGAGTTTATATGTGTGTTAGAGAAATGCCTGGGCCGCTAGCCTAAGCCATGCCTAATCATGGTGGAAACTTGCAGCATAACTATAGTGAGCATTCTATGAAGCATCCTCAATAAAAACCTATGCAAATAGCAAAAAAAAGATCGCTGAGATGCTCACTGTCTGCTTGCCTTGTCATTTTGATTATGGGATAGCTCCTGTGTCATGTGCAAGGGGTACCCCGTTGGCGGTTCTCAATGATACGCATGTATTTACAATGACAAGAGCTTGCTCGTGACTGAAGTTGAGTAGCATGAGGTTCGATACTCATAAGTAAGGGGCATGGGACTTCAATTTATAACTTGTCAAGCATATCCTCTTAGTTGTGTCACTTTAACCTTAATCACCGAAAGATGCCTATGAGAGGGGCAATGAGAGCTGAAAGCTAGTAAGTGTCATAATTTTTGGGAGCTCTTTATGAGACTTGCAATGCCTGCTTCCCTCCGTGAAGGGCCTTTATTTTACCTTGTAGTTGAGTCAGTAAACCTATTCCCTTCTATCTCAGCAAGTATTTTGAGTTGTTGTGTTTCATTCATTCATATGATGATTTATGCAATCATGTATTATGTTCCTTGTTTTGCACATTGCTCTTATCTTGATGTTTACTACTTTGACAGCTTTCATTGAAAACCAGCTATTTGTGAACTCCAACAAATTATCAACTATTCTTCGACCAAGAGCTAAGTTTTCCATTACCAATTATGATTCACTAAGGATGCCAGAAGATGGAGGTGGTGTGGCCACCCTGGCCCACTCCAGCCTCTCCCCTCTAGCATATATCATCCTCCCGAAACCCTAAGACTCGGGGAGCAACCACAGAAATATTCCGCCGCCTCTGCGGGGCGGAAAACACCGAGAGAGAAAGATCTCTCCGGTAGACAGATTCCTGCCGGGGGACTTCCCTCCCGGAGAGGGAAGATCGTCGCCATCAACACCATCATCAAGCTGGACTTCATCAGGATCATCATCATCATCACCACGATCATCATCATCAGCACCCTCATCACCATCTCCATATTGCTGTAACAATTGAGTTGAATCTTGCATTAGTTCATAGGGGAAACTTTCCCGATGTTGATTACTCTTTGTAGTTGATGCTATTGAGTGAACCATTGAATTATTATTTATGTTCTGATTGTTATACATCATTATTCCATCTCTGATCATGATCCATATGATGTCTTGTGAGTAGTTCTTGTTCTTGAGGACATGGGAGAAGTCTTGTTGCTAGTAGTGGAGTTGTGTTGAGAAAGATTCAATAGATTGTTATTTAAGTTGTGGTGTACTTCTTCTAGTGGTGTCATGTGAACGTCGACTACATGATACTTCACCTATATGGGCCTAGGGGAATGCATTGTGTATTTGGCTACTAATCGTAGGGGTTGCCGGAGTGACAGAAACCTGAACCCCCTTTAGGAAACCATTGCACAAGGGACGTAAGGGTCTTAGAGTTTAAAGCTGTGGTCAGGTTTCTACCTTAATTACTTTCTTGTACTTACGGATGTTTGCAAGGGGTATAATCACAAGTATGTATTAGTCTTGGATGGGGCGGTACATTAGCACCGGTTCACCCACACAACACTTAGCAAGCTAGAGAAGATTAATCAACTATATGAAGCGAAAGCACTTGACAGTCTTCCCATGTGTCCTCGAAACGTTTGGTCATCTTAAGTAATACACCCGGCTTGTCCATTGCTACATAAAGGATTGGGCCACTTGCTGCATTTATTCCTATTTTCTTTTATTTACTCGTACTTTGTTTACTTGCTTTATCAAAAAACCCTAAAAATCTGTTTGCTTAGTATTTGCAGAGAATTCCTGATCCATACCACTAGCCAACACCTTCTGCTCCTCATTGGGTTCGACACTCTTACTTATCGAAAATACTTTGATACACCCCCTATACTTGTGGGTCATCAATGTTCATCACATCATTTCACAAATGCTATGACCTTGTTATTAACAACATCCAATGTCCATGATCAGGAAACCTTGATCATCTTGTTAAGCAACAAGCTAGTCTATAAGAGAGGCATAACTAGGAACCCTTTTTGTTTATTAAATACACATGTATTGATGTTTCCGATCAATACAATTATAGCATGCAAAATAAATGTCTATCATATATAAGGAATACATAATAACAACTTTATTATTGCCTCTTAGGGCATATTTCCTTCACGCAGGACATGCGGATGGGCTACCATCGGCTGCTGAAGGAGGAATACAGACGCCAGCTACATGCAATCGCGCAACTCGAGGTGCGTAAAAAGGTGGCAGGTGAATCAAGCCTTCGGAGAGCTGGGCTCTCCTCCCACGGAGGTTCCTCCTCCAAAGGCAACGAGTACCTGGCCAACAAAAGAATATCTCGACTGGCCCACCTCACCGAGCAAGAGCGCGTAGAAGCCGCGAAAGTCCTCGACTTTAGCTCCATGACGGTGGACACACGGGGCAACATGCTCTCGAAGACGCCGCAAGCGCGGTAACGGCGGCCACCATGTACCTCCTCAACAACCAGCCGCCAGCTGGAGATCCACGAGCTGCCATGCACCGATCTACGATCGCGCGCTTGGGGCTCATCGAGGCTGCCCTCGACAAGGAGCCAACACCAGAGCCAAAGAAAAGCAAGGCTCTGGCAAAATGCTACTCCTCGCCCTCGTCTAGTGATGATAGCCACAACCTATCTCAGCGTCGCCGCTCACGACGGCACGATCGCGACTACGACGCGCGTGATGACATCACACAGCACAAAGTCGACAAAATGCGCGCAAGACTTTCTCGTTCGACTGACTCAGAGGACGAAGAAGTGGAGCTCTGTGGCGCCAGATGCTTCAGCAGAGCCATCTGGCAGAAGCGAATGCCTAAGGGGTTCAAACTCCCATCAGAGAACCAAAAATTCGACGGCCTACAGGACCCGAAGATCTGGCTGGAGGATCATATCTCCTCCGTCAGGCTACACAGCGGGAGTCAAAGCACGGCCATGCAATGCCTGCAGCTACAGCTGCAGGGCACCGCTCGCGTATGGCTCAACAACCTGCCGTGTGGATCCATTCGCAGCTAGGAAGAACTGGTCTATAGCTTCGTGCGCAACTTCAAGGGCACTTACAAAAAGCCCGCATCAATCGAAGAACTAAGAGGTTGCCAACAAAGATCTGGCGAGTCGCTGCACTCGTACATCTAGAGGTGGTCCATCATCAAAAACTCTACAGAATATCTCGGAGGACCGCACAATCGACACGTTCAACAGTGGTGTTCTCCGCATAGAGCTCAGTGAGGAGCTAGGCCGCTCAAAGCCCAAAACAATCGACCACCTGATGGAAATCGCGAATCGGTGGGCGGACGGAGAAGACTTGGTGAAAAACCGTGCCCACTCTGACGATGACGACGACCTCGGGCACAGACGCGAGCACCGAGGCAAGTGTCGAATGCGCATCTATGATGACCACGACGATGTCAACATGGTCGTAGCCGGCTACACCGACAAATGTGACGATAACCACAACAGCGATTATCGCAGCGGTGGATATCACGACTCCGGGAAAACCACACAAGTGTGCCAGCATCGCACTCGCGAGGAGGCACCTGCAACATCTATCGAGGACAAACTGTCCGGACCATGCAACATGCACTTCTACATCAACAAGCACGATGACAAGAAGAAATCCAGCCACCTTCTCAAGGACTGCGTGAGTTCCTCAAACTCCATGAGGGCCTAGCTCGGATGAATCGCGACGCGGTCAACAGGGGCTACGGAGTTGCCCTAGGCGTTGTGGCACATGGAGCTCCTCCACCACCGCCCGGACAAACACCACTCGCGACCGCACCAGTCCAGCACCATGGAGGCGAACCATACCCACGGGCCGTAGGCAACATGATGATCCAAAAAGGGCGCCCCTCAAATCGAGTGCAGAAGGCCATCACTCGCCAAGTCAACTTGGCGACAAATTCCCTGGCCTCCACCACTGAGTACCTCAGTGGAAGCGACTCCTGCATCACCTTCGACAAGCGCGACCATCCGCGTCAAGTCCCTCGTCCAGGCCACTGTCCCCCCATACTCGAGGCGCAGGTCGGAGGCTTCGATATGAGTCACGTCTTCATGGATGGCGGGAGAGGCATTAACCTCATGTTCGCGAGTACATTGCGTGCAATGAGGATCCCTCTGACCTGTCTGGAGGTCTCAGACATGACGTTCCATGGCATCGTCCCATGCAAGGGCATATATCCCCTAGGAAAAATCAACCTCGATATCATCTTCGGCACGCCGAAAAACTTTCGGCGAGAACGCATCGACTTTGAAGTCATCGACTAGCCTTCGCAATACCACTGCATCCTCGGACGCGTCGCGTTCGCTAGGTTCGTGGCAATGCTGCACTATGCTTACCTGGAGATGAAAATGCCAGGTCCAAATAGCATCATCACAATCAATGGAAACTTCGAGAGGTCCGACAGTTGCGACATGAAATTCAACAGAATATCCCAGTCCTTCGGCATGCAGGAGGAACTTGCAAGATTGAAGGAGTCGATAGACAACAGTCTGCCTCCCCTAAGCAAGCCAAGTGCACCCGATCTGTCATTCGACTCGTCGGTGCACACGAAGAAAGTTCAGGTCCACCCAACAGACCCGACCAAGACGACCCTCATCGCCAACAACTTGAGTTCCGCATAGGAACTCGCGCTCGTCGAATTCCTCCGTGAGCACTGGGAAATCTTTGCTTGGTGTCCAGCGGACATGCCAGGGGTTCCTAGGGAATTCGCCGAGCACTCACTCAACGTGAACCCAGACACAAGGCCAGTCAAGCAGACAATACGGCGACTAACTAAACCAAGAGCAAAAGCAGTCGGAATGGAGATCGGCAGACTCCTCGAGGCAAATTTCATACGCAAGATCAAGGAGAGCACCTGGCTCGCTAACACAGTGCTCGTGCCTAAATAAGACATGGACATCCTGCGGATGTGCGTAGACTTTACCTCCTTGAATAAGCACTGCCCAAAGGATCACTTCCCGTTGCCGTGAATCGACCAAATCATCGACTCCACCATAGGATGAGAACGCCTCTGCTTCCTCGACGCCTACTCGGGCTACAATCAGATTCGAATGAAGGAGGAAGACCAAGAGAAGACAGCATAACGACGCCCTTTGGTGTGTTCTGCTACAACACCATGCCCTTCGGGATAAAAATGCAGGAGCTACCTATCAGAGGTGCATGCAGGCCTGCCTCAAGAATTAACTTGGTCGCAACATCCAAATCTACGTTGATGGCATCGTCATCAAAACCAAGGAGGAAGCTTCATTAATCGACGATCTCCGCGAGACCTTCGCCAACCTTGACCGCTACCAGATCAAGCTCAATCCGGACAAATGCGCTTTCGGCATGCTATCTGGGTAGTTACTCGGGTATCTCATCTCCGCGAGAGGGATCGAAGCAAATCTGAAGAAAATAAAGGCCATACTGGCTATGGAGAAGCCGGAGAACATAAAAGGCGTCCAGCAGCTAGCTGGGCGAATTGCGGCGCTCAGTAGATTCATCAATCGAATGGGCAAAAAGGCACTGCCCTTCTACCAACTCCTGTACAAAGATGACAAGTTCGAGTGGACAGACGAAGCACAAGAAGCATTCGAAGACCTCAAGCGTCTACTATCCACTTTGCCAGTACTAGTGACGCCCCGCAAAAAGGAGCCACTACTGCTCTACATCTCCGCCACCAACCAGGCGGTCAGCACTATGCTCGTGGTGGAGCGAGCCGAAGAAAATAAAGTCCACGGGGTACAACGCCCAGTATACTACCTCAGCGAGGTGCTCACACCAACAAAGCAGCAGTAGCCGCACTACCAGAAGCTGGCCTATGGTGTCTTCATGACAGCCAGGCGATTGCGCCACTACTTCCAGGAGCACCCAATTGTGGTGGTAAACGACGCCCCGCTTGGGCACATACTCAATAATCCTAACGCCACCGGACGATTCGCGCTCTGGGGAATCGAGTCGTCTCCACGAGACATCACATACAAGAAGCGTGACGCGATCAAGTCGCAAGTTCTCCCGGACTTTCTTGTGCACTAGATGGAGAACCAACTCCTCAACAAGCCAGATATGTCCTACTTTGGACAATGCACTTCGATGGGTCTAAGCGAAAGGACAGGGCCGGCGCAGTGTCATACTGACATCGCCCCACGGAGACAAGATGAAATACATTCTGCGAATGCAATTTACCGCCTCCAACAATGAAGTTGAGTATGAAGCCCTAATCCATGGGATGCGGATGGCGAAAGCCTGCGGCGCCAAAAGGCTCATCATCTACAGCGACTCCAAACTAGTGGTCAATCAAACGATGCACGAGTGCGACGCACTGAGCGACAACATGATCGCCTATCGTGACCTCTATGATACACTCGAACGAGACTTCGACAGATGTGAGCTACGACATGTGAGTCGTGAAAGCAATGAAGAGGCGGATCTCGCCAATATTGGCTCCACGTGCACCCCCATACCACCTGGGGTATTTCTTGAGCGCATCTGCGAGCGCTCCATCAAGCCCAAGGCTCCAGCGAAGAAAATAGGCATGTCAACGGACTCGGGGGCTACACCACCTAACGGGCCAATGACACTCGACGACTCGGAGCTCGATACAGGACTCGAAGGACCAATGGGCGCCATGATGATCGAGCCATCTTGGACAGAACCCGACATCACATATCTACTCAGCAAAAGGCTATCGGACGATCCGACTGACGTGCGACACATCGCGCAATGATCCAAGGCATTCGCCCTGATCAATGGGGAACTATACAAGCGCAGCATCACGGGAGTACTTCAACGGCACCATGCTGGCAGTCATGCCCTTGTTGCCAAAGTTCTACGAGCTAGATTCTACTAGCCCATGGCCATGCGCGACGCCAAGGACATCGTCCAGCACTGTAACTCCTGCTAGCGATTCGTAGACAAACCTCACGCACCTGGCGCGAAAATTCGTCCAATACCATTGGCTTGGCCCTTCGTGCAACAGGGACTCGACATGGTCGGCAAGATCCCAAAATCCTTGCAAGGAGGTTACGTCTATATCTTGGTTGCAGTCGCGGGCACCATGCTGGCAGTCATGCCCTTGTTGCCAAAGTTCTATGAGCTAGATTCTACTAGCCCACGGCCATGCGCGACGCCAAGGACATCGTCCAGCGCTACAAATCCTGCTAGCGATTCGCAGACAAACCTCACGCACCTGGCGCGAAAATTTGTCCAATACCATTGGCTTGGACCTTCGTGCAACGGGGACTCGACATGGTCGGCAAGCTCCCAAAATCCTTGCAAGGAGGTTACGTCTATCTCTTGGTTGCAGTCGACAAATTCACCAAGTGGATCGAGGCCATACCGGTGACAAATCAATCAGGGGCCATCGCCGTCAAGTTCTTCGAGTCCATTGTCTACCGCTTTGGAGTGCCACACAGCATCATCATGGACAATGGGACAAACTTCACCGCTAAAGAGTTCCAGGAATTCTGCGAAAACCTGGGAATCAACATAAGCTATGCCTCGGTAGCTCACCCGCAGACCAACGGTCAAGTTGAAAAGGCCAACGGCCTCGTCTATGGCGGAATCAAAAACGACTCCTCCAACCACTCGAACAAGTCGTTGGATGCTAGCCAGACAAACTGCAATTAGTTCTTTGGATCTTGCGCACAACTCCAAACAGCGCCACGGGTACACTCTGTTCTTCATGGTGCACAGTGCTTAAGCGGTACTACCCGTAGAAGTACGCTACAAAGCCCTACGGGTGGTCGCATACAGTGAGAAGGAGTCAACAGTCGCACTCGAAGATTCTGTCGACCTCCTTGACGAAGCACGCGAGATAGCAGCGGAGAGATCAAAGGTCTACCAGCAGAGCCTCTGCAACTACCACAATAGAAGGCTACGCCCAAGATCCTTCGTCGAAGGAGACCTGGTTCTGCGACTGAAGCAACAAGGAAATCTCAAGCTCGAGTCCCCTTGGGAAGGACCTTATGTGATTATAGAAGTAATCACAGGTGGCGCCTATCGCCTTAAAGATTTCAAGACCGAAGTCGCATACTCCAACCCCTGGAACATCGCGTAGCTGCGTCGTTTCTACCCTTAGTCGTTTTTGCATTACAAATAAGGCTATTCAGCTAGGCTACTCAACCACACATTGTACCTCATACTATTCTGCGAATAAATAAAGCTAAGTGCTCCGAAACTCTGTATATATTTTTCTACCTTCCTGCAATTTCATCACTCGGGCGCTGCGCCACCCTTTGCACTTCTGTTCTACGAACTAATCGCGGTATCCTGAGTAGCTGACGCACTAATCGAACCCTTGATAAACACCAACCCAGCTGCAGCGCACCTGACATGTTGGCAAGATGCTGAGATAAACACACGTCAGGCTAACGAAAAGGAACTGCAGAGTACAATACACTCGAAAAATATATAAGCTAACAACCTCCTCACATATCAGCGGGTGCTCAATACACCCAATGCAATCATAGGAACTTTGCAACACTTATACAATTATGTGCAGGATACAAATCACGTTACTACTGTATGAGAAGGACGTTCGTCTACTCCTCGAAGAAATTGACGATGTCTTCTACTGGCAGATCAACCACCATATAATGCGGAACCATGTTCCAAGTCATTAATTCTGGCGGAGGTGGCGACCTAGCAGAAATAGACGCAACATCTTCGTCTGGCCTATGCAGTCGCACAAGCGACAAAGCAGCTTTAACACCAGCTACCAACTGCTGCCATACGCACTTGCGAACCGCCCTCATATCCTAGAACTTCGCCAGCAGAGCCATCAAACTTGAAGGAACCACGTCGAGAGGAAACATCGCTTCGTAAATATTCCTAAGGCATGACTGCGTCTTCTTCAAGCATTGGAGAACTCAAGAAGAACGATCATGCAGGGTCGCCAAGGCAACTGCATGATCGTGGTCCACCCAAAAGTACCCACTCGCCTGTAGCTGCTCCTGGGTCAGGTTGTTCATTTGAACGGCCATCCGGTCCTTCTCATCCTGCAGATGATGAGCGCTAAAATCTACACCAAGCAAGCAGCAAAGTGTGAAGACAAGGCATCGCCACGACTAACTAAAAGAAAAGATGAGAAGGCAGAAAGCTAACATTTGAACTGCTCATTCAGCTGCGCCACTTCCTCCAGGAGATACTTCTCACGGGTGGTAGCCTTCTCCACCTTCAATTTCCACACATCCGCGCTACCACGGATGATGGGCAACTTGCGCTCCAACTGCTTAATGCGGTCACGCAATCGCGACAGCAACGACAGTTCCTCCACCTTTTAACGCGGTTGTGCCATGGTTTCATCGGTGGGAGGAGAGTCACGAGGATCACTTGAGGGACCACTCGGCGTACCCTATCACAAGCAAGAAGCAAATAAGGGACCAAGGATACATTGATAAAATCATGAATGCATTCAAGCTCGGCAAAGTATCAACAGGGACACTCCCACAAAAGCACAAGTTCTGACAGAAGGCAACTACAGCTATTACAGACAGGCAACTAAGGAGCACTTTGCTTCTTCGACTTTGACTTTGACTTCGGGGGCCTCATCGAGTCCGTGGCAGCCTCTGACACCATAGACTTTCCGGTGCCAGCCCCTGACGCCGCAGCCTTCGCTGCCTTCTTCGCTCGTTGCAGCTCCTCGGAGTATTTGGCAACTGTATTGATGAGTTGTGGCCTATACTTACCACGGCCAGTAGCGAAGGGAGCAAACACTACCTATTGGCCATCCGCATTGACGGGCATCACCTTGGAGATCACGGCGGGGTCCAGCTCCACACCATGGGATTGCACCATTGCGAGTGCCATGGTGGCGCCAACAGACCACTGTGAGTTCCTAAAGTCCATGGGAATACCCCCAGCAAGGGATTCCACCAGGCCATCAAGATTGTTGATCAGCCCGGCCTTGGGAGTTCGGTCTTCACGGATGTGACTGAGCACACCCTTAGCCTTCCCCAGCGTCTCCTAGAGGGAGGCAGCGCGATCCTCGACTGCGGAAACAGCGCTAGCAAGGGCATCCTCGCGACACAAAGCTTGGGCATCGAAGTCGAGGCTAGCAGCATCTGAAGAGCACGGAAGTGTCAGCACAAGGAAAAGATAGCAAAAGATGACGAAAAACAGCACAAGTACCTGAGAGAGCTTTCACAGACGAAAAAAGGTGTTCCGTGAATAGCTTCTCCCTCTCAGTCGCGGCAACGCGCAGGTCTTCCTCACGATTTTGCGATTCCTCCAAGGCTGCAATTGCCTCGTCGCGCTTTTGCTCCGTCGTGGCAAGCCCCTTCTCGAGGGACGTCATGCGATGGAGAAGTTCATTGTGCTCAACTACAAAGCACAGGGTGAATTATCAATCGAATTCACGAATTTCACGATGTCCAAGATCAAGCCAAAACTAACCTTCAATGACACGATGGCGATTGTCTAGCTGTCGTGGTGGTGTCACAGCAGATGCCATGGATAGGCTAAAGGTGGAGACTAAATGCACTAGGGGAATCTAGGGAGGGATAGTGTGGTGATTCCACACACAGTTGCTTTGTATTCGATTCACTTCCACAGTTTACAAGTGCTCCTTGAGCTGTATTGCGGAGAGGAGGAAGAAGAACTCTCTTACTCTCACCACTAGCCTGCCCTCAGGAACAAACTAGTAAACCACAACCCACCAGAGATCAACCCTTTCTACAGAGACCCTAGCCCTCCTTATATAGGGGTGGCCAGGTCTCCAGTTAGGGCATACGTGGAGGCATATTCCTTGGAATATGCCTCCTCCCAAAATAGTAAGCTGACCGGGTCACTTTTGCCCAGCGTCATCCATGCAGAGGCTACGTGAGCCTCTACGGCGCCCGCGTCATTCGACACAGGCATCGTCACCTTTGTCGGCCATGCCTCGGTGGTCCTGGCCTCTGTCTGCTTTGCTCACGCTCTGCACATAGTGGTCACCCTTTGACCAGCGAGATACCTTCCTTCTCTTACAAGCTTGATATAACTCGGATCATACCTAGTTGATCCGGCCACACCTGTACCTGCATATTAGTTAGATACATCTTACCGACATACGGCATAAGTCGGTTGAGACCCAGTTAGGTGGACATCCCCTGGTCCGGGTTACTCCGTGATTTGGCCTGCCTTGAGGTGACTCGGCCAACACTTGCTTTGACCTTGCCGTACCTCGGTTAACTCGGCCTTTATACCCCGACGTGACCCTACCCGGGGTATCCCCCCAACATTAGTCCCCGAAGCTGGTGCGGTCTTAGCTCCCTTAGCCGCTAAGGCCACAACATGTTCAATTTTACTGAGCCTCTTGCTCCCTTTCCGAGTTACCTCATGGTTCGGATTCCCTTGGTTTGCTTTCCCTTGGCATGTTTAGAGTTTTCACTCACTGGTCGGGTCATCCTATACTTATCCGAGTTATTCTTCCTTATCTTGTACGCTTTCCCACGTGGAGGCTAATCATTACTTTGCCTCATTTTAAGGGCCTGTGACAGTAACCGCCGCAGTTATTGTTAGAATTTACTGTAGCACACGTCACATCGTGCCTGCCTCCTCGTTAACTGTATCATAACGTCGCGTCGTGGGATCCGCTGCGCTCTGTGGCCCTTCATGTGGCTCGTCGCTGATTGGTCGATCCGTGTCATACACGGCCACACCGTGTGGCCCGTCCGCACAGCGTGATCCCACTACCTCTCTAGGGCGCGGTTAAATAGGGGAGGGGCGTGCCCCTTGGGTCTTTTCCCCACTCTCGCGCCCCTCTGCCTCTTCTTCTCCTTCTTCTTCCCCGCGACAGCACCGCCACCACCGCACTTGCGTAGCCGCGTCGCCGCCGCACCGTTTCCTCGCGCACCTGTGTAGCCGCCACCTCCGCGCATCTCCTCCGCCACGGGTCCTCGCCAGTCCAGGCCACTGCCCCCCACCGCTGCTAGCGCCAGTGAGGATAGTGAGCTTGAGATGACAGAGGAGGGAGCTCGTCGTTGCGGAGCAGGAAATGGAGGAGGACGCGGGGAGTGCTGACCGTGGCGCCTGGGTTGGGTCCTGGGTTTGCTAAGATAATCTTGACTAGTAGTATCGCACCAGGCGTATCCCAGAGGGCATCATCGCCCGCCTCACCGCCGCGGAGCTTGCCCCCTCACCCAATCCGGGTGAGTATGTGGTACTCCTCTCCCACTTCCAACGTGGGTTCGGTCTCCCTGTCAGCGACTTCTTTCGCGACTGGCTCAACACGTATGAGCTTCAGCCGCACCATCTTCCGGCTAACGCCATCACTTCCCTCGCTGCTTTTGCTTCCACCATTGAGGGTGATGCTGGATTATGGCCCACTAAGGAGCTCTGGATCCGGTTCTTTGGTCTCCGCCGGAATGTGATTCCGAATATAAAGCTTAATCCGGAGGACAAGCAGCTCACGCAATTTGGCGCAGCTTCCATTTCTCCTAGAAAACAGTCTATTTTCCCCCGATTCACGGGTCTTGACTCTTGCAAGGGCTAGGCCTGAACTTTCTTTTATGTCAGAAATGGCACAACTGAAGATCTGATCCGGCTGCGCCCCTACGCTCCGGGTCCTCCTAATCCGGATATGTGGGACAAGGTCCCCAAGAAGCCCACTGTCCTGGCGAACCAAGTCAACAAAAGGTTCCAGGAGCTGAAGGATATGGGATTGCGCAATGAGGACGCAATGATCACATTTGTCCGCAACCGGATCTCCCCCCTCCAGAAACGCACGCATAAACTCTGTCATATGAGCTGGGGCCGTGACCCCAATCGGACCTCCTCATTCGAATTGAGCAACACCAAGATCTACCGCCGGGTCAAGGCCCTCTTCACCACCCACAAGGACTTCTCTGTTGAGTGGACGTGGGGGATCAAACACTTCTGCCGAGATAGGCTTCCCCCTGCGGTAAGTATCGTGCCCCAAACCTCATACGTCGGTTTTTGTTGTAGGTTTAATCCTTTTGCCTTTTCTTTCCCTTAGATGTTTCTTCAGCAAACCATTGAGGATGGCACCAAGCCTTCTCTCAAATGGGCGCCTGATCAAGATGCCTCGGATGAGGAGGAGCCAGATCAAGAGACGTTCCTGTCGATGGCTGATGCGACCAAGCGACACACCGGTAAACTCTCTTCCATTAGAGATTGGCCTGATGATGAAGATGATTCAGACGTTGAGGTGATGGAGGCATTTGACGTTGTCCCCCTTTCTTACGCTTTTCCGGCATCAGCTAACCCCGGCGGGCAGATCCATGAAGATCCTCCCCTTGCCATGGGTGAGCCTGTCCCGGTCGTATCGAAGAAGAGGGGAGCCGCATCTGCTTCTTCCTCCGGACCTTCTTAGCCAGCTAAAAGGCGAAAGAAGTCTGCGGACAAAGCTGCCACCAAACCTACAACCAAGGCCATAACCTGGAGGGCTCAGAAGCCCAAGGAGCCTTTGACCTCGGATGAGTAAGTCACTTATCCCTTTGCTATTCACTTGTTCTTCCTTTGTTATAGTTTCTCATCATTCACGATCTGATTCGGCAGGGCCGTGGTGGAGGTCCCTCAGAGTGGATCCGGCATTGCCTCGCCGCTCCGACATAGCCCTTTTCCCCCTCGTGGCGACGATTCACACCCGTTGAGCCCCATTCAGGAGGGCTCAGCGGCTGCTCCAGGTTCTAGCCCACCTCGCCAAGTGGAGGGCAACCTCGGAACGGGGGGAGCGGTTCTGCCGAGACTGTAGTTGCTCCTTCTTCGGCACAGCCACAACCAGCCACTACCGAGGTTCCTTCAACACCTCCGCCGAAACGGAAATCAGTACCAGCATCAGCTCCAGCACCAGTAGCAACAGCAAAGGCACCAGCAACAGCGCCAAGCCCCTCCGCCTCGTCCGAGTCTTCCAAGACTCGGCGAGAAGGCACTAGCAGTACCAAGGCGAGCAGTAAGGCCGCTCCCAAGGGAAAATCCGCCGCAGCAACTTCCACCTCACAGCAGCAACCCAAGGGCAAAAAGGCTCCTGACACCACCAGGGCAGCGTCAATCGAGGATGGACAGCGTACACTTGCGTCCATGCTCCCGAAAAAGACTCCACCATCGAAGGACGCCCCTGCCGAGCCAGCTGATGCGCAACTCGTTTTGCACACCAGCCCCGCCGTTGCCCAGGTTGAGAGGAGGGAAGCTCATGCTAAGTGTCTAGTTGCACCCTACATGCTCAACGGCGAACGCTATCCTCCGACCTTGATCGAGTTTGTAAACAATTGGAACAAGGCGGAGTTCATCCACAATGAAGATCTCCTGGAGAAATTCGTGCCCGCTAAGTTTGCTGCCCAAATGAATACCGGTGCTAAGGCAATTAACCTTGCTGGTCGGATGATGGAGGTATGTTACTTCGCCCTTTCCTTAGCATTTAGTAGGTATTAGTGATATAGCCATTAGTCCCCGAGCCTCCGGGGGAGTAACTTGTTACTCAGTCGGATGCTCCTTAGAGAACTAACGTAGCTCCTTAATAACTTCGAATATGCACACACCTAGAGCCGGGTTAAGTTCCACTTGGCCCGGATTTTGTACACTTCGAATATGCACACACCTAGAGCCGGGTTAAGTTCCACTTGGCCCGGATTTTGTACACTTCGAATATGCACACACCTAGAGCCGGGTTAAGTTCCACTTGGCCCGGATTTTGTACACTTCGAATATGCACACACCTAGAGCCGAGTTAAGTTCCACTTGGCCCGGATTTTGTACACTTCGAATATGCACACACCTAGAGCCGGGTTAAGTTCCACTTGGCCCAGATTTTGTACACTTCGAATATGCACACACCTAGAGCCGGGTTAAGTTCCACTTGGCCCGGATTTTGTACACTTCGAATATACACACACCTAGAGCCGGGTTAAGTTCCACTTGGCCCGAATTTTGTACACTTCGAATATGCACACACCTAGAGCCGGGTTAAGTTCCACTTGGCACGGATTTTGTACACTTCGAATATGCACGCACCTAGAGCCGGGTTAAGTTCCACTTGGCTTGGATTTTGTACACTTCGAATATGCACACACCTAGGCCGGGGTTGAGTTCCACTTGGCCCGGATTTTGTACACTTCAAATATGCACAAGACTAAGCTGTCCTTTTTTACTCTTTTCAGGTGACCACCAATCGTCGGAGCGCTGACTTTCAGCGTCTCTAGGATACTCACAAGATGCTGCGCGCAAAACATAGTGCGCTTCTCGCCGAACACGATAAAAGGGGTAAGTTTTTTCTTGGCATTTTTCCATTTCTCTTCGTCTTTTCCCGCCGAGCTAATCCATCGTTCGGATTTCGCAGCTGGAGTGGAGGCTGAGAATATCCTTATGAGGAAAATTTTGGACCAGATAAAGGGTAAATTATTCTTGCTCAACCTTGCTATGCTCTCTATCTCCTTTTCTCCTTGGCTCGGCAAATATTCATACCTCGGCTTTGCTGGGTCAACAAACTATTTCAGCCTCTCTTGAAGATAGTGTGCCCGTGCCCGACATGATGCTACATTTTCTCGAACAAGCAGGGCAACACCAAGCCAAACTCAAGAAGAAGGACGACAAGCTTGCCCTCCTCCGGACCAAAGACGAAGAAATTGCCAAGCTTAAGGCAGACATGAAGAAACTCAAGGTGCAGCACAAGTCTGAACTGGAGAAAGCAGGCCAAGACTTTACTGAAGAACGAGAGTGCCTCAATCTCCATATCGCCAAGGACCAAGAACTGCTTAAGGAAGCTGACGTTAAGCTTGAGTCGGCGAACACTAAACTTGCACAACTCTAGAAAAGGCGTGATGACTGTACCAAGGAGCTGACCCGGATCCACATCCACATTTCTCGTAAGTTCTTTTCCTTCAGCCGGCATGAATCTCTCCGGGTTGCTTTACTTGTCTTTTCCTTAGTTGCTTCACTTGTCTTGTTTTCAGACAAATTTCCGGAGGGCAATGCCATTGCAACCACTATTGTTACCAAGTTCCGCCAGCAGAGGGGTACCCCAATTGCTCCTGGCGCTGGAGAAATTCCTTATGACATGGAGGACCTGCCGGTCAGCTTGTCTTCTCGCGTCGAAATTGTGAAGAATTATGGCAAGGACATTCTTGATGTGGCAATCCGGATCTTCAATGCCTTTTGGCCTAATGAAGATACTCCGGAAGGGGCCACAGCTCTCGCTGCCAAGTTAATGGAGTGCGAAACCCAACTTGATCTTTGGAGGGAGTCTGCAGGTCGTGCCAGAGCTGAAACTGTTCTCCACTACGTGCTTACGTGGTATGAGAACATCAACCTCGGTCTTCTTGAGCGGATGCGCACCGGGTCAAGGTGGTCCAATGATCCGGATTGGATAGCTTGGCGGAAGGCTTGTGCTCACAACCTCATTCAGTATGCCCTTGTCCATCAATGGAATGAGGGACCAAGCTTCCTTGGCGCTGCCGACGATGAAAATGCCGAAGATGACTCGGGTGATGACGAAGAGGACGACGCCTCGGACGTCGAGGAAAGTGAAGATGACGTTGAAGCCGAAGCTGGAGCTACACCCGCTGGCGCAGAATTACCTCCTCCTGCTTCTCCTTGAGCGAAAACACTTTAAAGTTTATCAGATCCCCGGCATGCCGGGTGCAATTGTATTAAGCACATAAGTGATGTTTTGCTACTAAGTTTTTGTGCCGGATTAACTTGGGCGTAGTCCCCGAGTTTCATTTTCTTGTTCTTCCAATTTCTTGCCTCGGCTCGTGTCCACCTTGGTTCGGTTTTATGACTTACGAGTCCGAGTTTCAAAAATTGTCTTAACAATACTTGAGAACTTTAGGATTAGCTGAAAATAATTCAGCATAGTAAACATAAAATAAGCCTAAGGTTAGTCCAAAAAACAAACGTCGGCTCGATTAAGTTCCTTTCCTTAGAGGATTTTCGTGTGCTACGCAATTCCAAACTTGTTCTCTTGCTTGCCATGAAGCCAAATCTTGTTGGATAGCAGCAAGTCGAAGAGTTGGGTTTTCGGTGCTCACACACTACTAATCCAGCTTAGGTAGAAGCAACTTACGCCAGCTGACATATAAATAATAAATACAGAAGACAACAAATATTATTAAGGCAGCCCCCGAGTTACTGCTCGAGGTGCCAACATTTCATTGATAAGATCATTGCCGGTATACATACCAACATATGAGAGACTCGGATGCATACACTTCTTTGCTAAGTGTAGAAAGGACAAAGTAGAGCTACATTCCATGGACGCTTAGATTCCTCGTCGGACATGTCCGCCTTGTTCTTCTCCTGCGGTTTTGCATCTATGATATAGTATCAGTCACTGTGTAATGCTTTGCTCACAATGAATGGTCCTTCCCATGGGGGGATAACTTATGCATGCCAGCAGTACGTTGTACCAACCGGAGTACCAGATCACCTTCCCGGAAAACTCGGGGGTTTACTTTCTGGCTATGATAGCGTCGGAGATTTTGCTGACATATGGCGGACCTAGACAATGCTAATTCTCTCGCTTCTTCCAGCAGATCAACATCATTTTGCCGGGCTTCTTGCACTTCGGCTTCTGTGTATTGGGTGACCCTAGGCGAGTCATGCTCTATGTCGGCTGGTAATACAACTTATGCCCCATATACCAGAAAGAATGGCGTATAGCCTGTTGATCGATTTGGAGTTGTTCTTAAACTCCATAGTACCGCTGGTAGTTCTTCTATCCAGCACCCCGCTGATCTTTGCAGCGGCTCAATGAGCCAGGGTTTTATCCTGGATAACACTAATCCGTTGGATCTCTCCACTTGCCCGTTCGACGAGGGGTGGGCTACCGAGGCAACGTCCAGCCGGATCTTCTTATCTCGGCAGAAATGTGCAATTCTCCTTTAGCAAAATTTGTGCCATTATCTATTATGATACTATGAGGATAACCATATCTCAAGATGATATCTTTGAGGAATGTCACGGCGGTAACTCCATCACATTTTCTTATTGGCTTCACCTCAATCCATTTTGTAAATTTGTCAACCATGACCAAAATGTGGGTCATGTTCCCTCTTGCTGGTTTGAAGGGGCCAACCATATCCAAACACCATACGGCAAATGGCCAAGTAATTGGTATGGTCTTGAGCTCCGACATTGGCATATGCGTTTTTGTCGCATATCTTTGACAGCCATTGCACTTTCTTACCAAATCTTCTGCTTGTTCCAAGGCACTTGGCCAGTAAAACCCATGACGGAAAGCTTTTGCCACCAAGGCTCTGGACGAGGCATGATGCCCACATTCCCCTTGATGTATATCTCGGAGGATGTCCAGTCCTTCCTCCGGGTCAACACATCGCTGGAGGACATTTTCACACTCCTTTTGTATAGCTCGGAATTGATGATCGTGTATGCTTTTGCTCTCCTCTGTGTTTGCCTAGAAAGCACCTCCTCAGCGGGTAAAGTTCCATCTTTCAGGAATTGAAATATGGGTAGTGCCCAAGCTGGTATAGCTCGCACTGGGAACACATCCTCATCAATTTCCATCTGATCCACCGGCATAACCTCAGCCGGATCACGTTGCGCGGTCCCCGGGTCCTGTGAAGCAGTCCCCGAGTTTGCCGAGACAGTCCCCGGGTCAATATCCATGGGCACAGCCTCCGACTCCGGATTTTTTGGGATATAAATCGACTCGGATTCTAGGGATGGCCTGATAGATGGTTTTCTGAGGTGTTCTAATGCTACACCTGGTGGAATTGCTTGTCGGGTTGATCTGAGCTTCGACAATACGTCGGCAGCCTCATTTTCCACCCGGGGTACATGGTGAAATTCGCATCCCTCAAAGTAACCAGATATCTTCTGGACATGGAATCTGTATAATGCCATGTTTGCATGCAAATCATCCCATTGTCCGGAGACTTGCTGGACTACGAGATCCGAGTCACCGAAGCATTGGATCTGGCGTATCCCAATTTCTTTTGCCACTTTGAGCCCATGCACAAGTGCCTCATATTCTGCAACGTTGTTAGATGCTACGAAGTGGATCTACAGCACATATTTTAGCTGATCTTTCTTGGGTGAGGTTAGCACCACTCCGGCGCCTAACCCGGTTTTTGTTTTTTACCCGTCAAAATGCATTCTCCAGTAGTTCGGATCTGGCAATGGTGGTTCATATTGCACCTCGGCCCAATCCACAAAAAAGTCTGCCACAGCCTGAGATTTGATTGCTTCTCTTCTGTCATACTGTGGTGCATAAGGGGCTAGCTCAATTGCCCATTTTGCAATCCTGCCACTCGCATCCTTGTTACTCATGATCTCGAATATGGGAGCTTCACATATTACTTTGATGGGGTGCTCCTCAAAATAGTGTTTTAGTTTCTTAGTCGACATGTACATGCCATAAGCTACTTTCTGATAGTGCGGATAATTTTGTTTCGAAGACGACAATACCTCGCTTAGATAGTATACTAGCCTTTGCACTGACTTACCCTCTTCATCGCGCTCTACCACAATTACTGCACTTACAACTCGGTTGGTTGCGGCTATATAGAGAAACATTGGCTCCTTTGATAGTGGAGAGGCTAACACTGGTGCAGTGGCTAACATTTTCTTTAATTGTATAAAGGCTTCATTGGCCTACGGCGTCCAAATGAACTTGTCTAACTTTTTCATGAGTTGATAGAGAGGCAGTGCCTTTTCTCCCAACCGACATACAAACTGACTTAGGGATGCCAAGCAACCAGTGAACTTCTAGACATCGTTAAGGCACTTCGGAAGTTCCATTCGCTCTATGGCCCGGATTTTAGTTGGATTAACTTCGATACCTCGGCTGGAGACAAGAAATCTGAGTAATTTTCTAGCCGGGACACCGAAGGTACATTTCTCTGGATTAAGCTTCATTCGGAACCTCCTTAGGTTCGCAAATGTCTGCCTGATATTGTCAAGGAGCGTTTTTCTTTCCTTGGTCTTGATAACAACATCATCCACATATACCTGCACATTTTGACCAATTTGGTCGTCTAAACATTTCTGCATACATCTTTGGTACGTTGCTCCTGCATTACGTAAACCAAAAGGCATGGTGCGATAGCAATAAGCCCCATACGGGGTGATAAACGCAGTCTTTATTTGATCACTTGGGTTCAAAGGTACCTGGTGGAAACCAGAATATGCATCAATGAATGACAACAGTTCACACCCAGCAGTGGAATCTATGACTTGGTCTATCCTTGGCAGTGGGAATGGATCTTTTGCACACGCCTTATTCAGGTTCGTGTAATCGATACACATACGCCAAGCCACTGCCACGTTCGGATCGTCCTTCTTCTTCTCCACCAGCACCGGATTAGATAGCCAATCTGGGTAAAGCACTTCCATGATAAATCCAGCAGCCAACAACCGAGCTATCTCATCTCCTATGACATTTCTCCTGTCTTCGGCGAAGCGGCGGAGAGGTTGCTTCACCGGCTTTGCTCTAGGTCTCACATTCAAAGAGTGCTCGGCCAACTCCCTCGGAACACCTTGCAAGTCCTATGAGGACCAAGCAAAAATATCTCGATTCTCACGGAGGAAGTTGATGAGCTTGCTTTCCTATTTGTCATCTAACCCGGTACCAATTGTTACGGTGCGCTCTGGGAACATATCATCAACAGGTACCTTCTTGGTATCTTTTGTCGCTTGGAATGAGACACTACCATGCGGGTTACTCAGCACCGACATATACTGC
Source organism: Avena eriantha (assembly GCA_910589775.1). Lineage (NCBI taxonomy): Eukaryota > Viridiplantae > Streptophyta > Magnoliopsida > Poales > Poaceae > Avena > Avena eriantha. Next base: position 230,222,109 of record OU342745.1, read on the forward strand.
TGCGCGGATTGAGCCAATGTCGCCACCTCCTGGATTTTTCTTCTCTCTTGCGCAATCACGAGTGACTTGGCCAGGTTAGACCCGGCTGACGCGCACTCAATGGAACGTCGAAAATCACCAGCTATGGTAATCACACCATTTGGCCCGAGCAGCTTCATCTTTAGGTAACTAATGTGACAACTTGCCATGAACTTGTTCAGGGCTGGCCTGCCGAGCAACACGTGATACGCACTTTCCAAATTAACAACTTCCAATTCCAAATTCTCAGTCCGGCAGTTATCCCTTGTGCCGAACAACACGTCAACCCGGACCTTGCCAATGGGTTCGCAGGAAATGCCTGGCACAATTCCATGGAATGTTGTCCTTGTAGCTTGGAGCATGTTCTCCGTGATACCCAACTTGCGCATCGTGTCTACATACATGATGTTGATGCTACTGCCATTGTCAATCAGCACCTTCGAGAACCTCACATTGATGTTAGGCCCAATGAATGTTGGATCCAACACCAGCGCATATGAACTAGGACTAGGCATAATCTTGGGATCCTCTTTGATGCTCCAGGTAATCTCCTAATCTGACCAAGGCATATACCTCGTCACAGCCAGCATTACTGCATTAACCTCCATATGTCGGTGCTGCAAGCTCTTTCTGTCTGTTTCTTCTGTGGTGAACACACAGTAACTCTGATGATGCTCTCTGTACTCATTCCTCCCCTCGTTTCCGGGGTACCTCTGATCCAGTTGATTATGATTCTCCACTTGATGCACTGCATCCCTTCTCTCATGGTTATCATACCTCGGCGGAGGGGGGGCAACATTAACTGTTGCATGTTCGATCCGGTGAGCAATTGCTGCCGGGGTAACTCCTGCCGAGGTTGATCATTCCGAGGTGCCTGAGCATTCCCCGAACCACCGTGTTCTATCTTCCTCATCCATTCACACTGACGAGTTGTGTGACCCACTGGATTACTCGGATTTGGCGTGTGGAATTTATACGGCTCATCCAGCATTGCCTCATAGGTATACCTCAGACGGTCCTTCTTTTCCTGCCACTGTTTCTTCTGTTCTGGCGTCCAAGTTTTCTTGCCATCATTCCTTGGAGTCCATTGCTGCCCTCCAGTTTTCTGACGCTGGTTGCTTCCTGCTCCGGGCTGATCTTGATTCACAGCCGCAACTTGTTGCGAACTGTACCGGTAATCTGGTCTGTCATCTCTTCTTTTACCTCGGTAATCATTTCTCCGGGATGGCCCGGCCCCATCTCGCTGATAATACTCCTCGCTTGACTCGTTTGACATGAGCCTAGGCTGCATCGGATCACCCAAGGCATATGAATCAGCAATCCGGATTGTTTCTGCCAATGTAGTTGGCATATATCTTTGCAACCTTTGCCATAGCATGCTTGCATATCTGCACCCCTAAGCAAACCAAGCTATGGCCTATGACTCAATCACGCCCTCACAAGAGTTCCGCACTATGCACCAGCGGGTCAAGAATTCCCGGTCAGTCTCATTCGGTCTCTGCTTGCACATTGCTAGGGTCTGTGGCATGTTGGGTCTCTGATACGTACTTGAGAAATTGCTAACAAACATTTCCTCAAAATTGATCCAATAGTTAATACTTCCGGGCGGCAAATTGTTTAGCCATACCCTTGCTGGCCCCTCCAACATCTGGGGTACATATCTCATAGCCCATCTCAAGTTGCATGTAGCAATTTTTACAGCGGTTGCATAGTTAATCAACCAATCCTCCGGCTTCGTGCTGCCGTCATATGTCTTTGTGCCTCTAGGTAACTGAAAGTTAGGTACCGGAGGTTCCTTCATGATCCGGGGCCCGAAACATGCTAGACCCGGAGGACCTTGACATTCAATTTGCTCCGACCTATATAGCCGATCCAGTTTTAACCTGGCATCGTCAGGCATCAAATTCCTGCTTCCCAATCTGGATCCTATCACGTGATGGTCTAGCCTGGGATACCCAGCATTCACCATTTCTGAATCACCATCATTGTATCTATCTTGCTCCTGTGGAGCTACTCTCTGTTGCATACCTTGGCTGGCACTGCGCTCTTGTCATGGTATATTCCGCCGCTGCGGTTGCCCTGCACCTACCGAATTATGCTGTCCGGCATTGCTGTTTACAGCGTTCCCTTGACCGGCATTGCCTTGGTCGCGGTTACCTCGGCCAACTTCACCTCGGCTCACACTTCGTCGATCCTCATTTCTCTGTACTTCTTTTTCTTTCCCTGCCCTTGCCGGGTCATATGGGATTATCTGCTTATTCCTCCTGGCCAAGGTTACTACCTCTTCTCTCCTAGGACCACCATGAGGAGACGATGCAGCTCCAGCGGATTTCTCCGGGTTACCCACCGCCAAATGAACGATCTTGGAGGCCCCAACTCTCTCCAGGTTAGCCCTGAGCAATTCCTCATTTTTCCTGTTCGCAATCCGAACCAACTCATTGACCCTATCTTGTTGTCTCTGACGGGCTTCACCCGTCAGACCTTCTAACTCGGATGTAGCCGCATCTGCTGCTCTGAGGTTCTTTGCCGGGGTACTATACTTTGGTAGCCCCACGGACAAGCAGTTCTCTGATTCCTCAATCCTAGTGTCACCTTCTTTGTTCATTTCACTCATGAGGTTTCTCCCCTTCACTTTTACAGCATCTACCTTATTTGCCTTTGCGTACTCATGCAGTGTCATGTTCAACGACTGCTGAGCCGCGGCTATCTTTTTTGCACCCTCTAGTATATTTTTCCTAGGCTCCTCTAGCTCGGCCTGTGCCTGAGCCGGATCTACTACTGCTGCTACTAGGTTTGCCAAGCTATCCATCGCTTGCTGCAGCACATTCTCTGGCCTCTCTAGCGGAGGACCTCTACTTTTCCTCGGTGCCTTAGGTGTTACCTCCGGATTTGATGCCAGATCCTTGCTTGCGCCAGCGCCAGGCACAGTCATCATCACCTCAGCATGGTCCAGGGAGCGAGTGATACGCGCCCCGCGAGCCGCACTAAGGGGTGGCTCGCCTCCTTCGATGACGTGCCGCGGATGAACGCACGACACATCGACAGCAACGTAGATCTTGTGCGCGCCGAGCTTGACGAAGAGGCCGTTGCGCGGAAGAGGACGCTTGCCGAAGCAGCCAGCGTTGTTGCTGACGAAATCCAGCGCTCCAAAGCACTAAACGAGCCCGGAGATGATGCGTTCTCCGGTGCCGATGAAGTTTCCTGTCTGGATCTTCACCCCTGCTAGCGCCACTAGCCCCACGGTGGGCGCCAACTGTTGTGGTGGTGTCACGGCAGATGCCATGGATAGGCTAAAGGTGGAGACTAAATGCACTAGGGGAATCCAGGGAGGGATAGTGTGGTGATTCCACACACAGTTGCTTTGTATTCGATTCACTTCCATAGTTTACAAGTGCTCCTTGAGCTGTATTGGGGAGAGGAGGAAGAAGAACTCTCTTACTCTCACCACTAGCCTGCCCTCAGGAACAAACTAGTAAACCACAACCCACCAGAGATCAACCCTTTCTACAGAGACCCTAGCCCTCCTTATATAGGGGTGGCCAGGTCTCCAGTTAGGGCATACGTGCAGGCATATTCCTTGGAATATGCCTCCTCCCAAAATAGTAAGCCGACCGGGTCACTTTTGCCCAGCGTCATCCATGCAGAGGCTACGTGAGCCTCTGCGGCGCCCGCGTCATCCGACACAGGCATCGTCACCTTTGTCGGCCATGCCTCGGTGGTCCTGGCCTCTGTCTGCTTCGCTCACGCTCTGCACACAGTGGTCACCCTTTGACCAGCGAGATACCTTCCTTCTCTTACAAGCTTGATATAACTCGGATCGTACCTAGTTGATCCGGCCACACATGTACCTGCATATTAGTTAGATACATCTTACCGACATACGGCATAAGTCGGTTAAGACCCAGTTAGGTGGACATCCCCTGGTCCGGGTTACTCCGTGATTTGACCTGTCTTGAGGTGACTCGGCCAGCACTTGCTTTGACCTTGCCGTACCTCGGCTAACTCAGCCTTTATACCCCGACGTGACCCTACCCGGGGGTATCCCCCAACATTAGTCCCCGAAGATGGTGCGGTCTTAGCTGCCTTAGCCGCTAAGGCACAGCAGGTTCAATTTTACCGAGCCTCTTGCTCCCTTTCCGAGTTACCTCATGGTTTGGATTCCCTTGGTTTGCTTTCCCTTGGCACGTTCAGAGTTTCACTCATTGGCCAGGTCATCCTATACTTATCCGAGTTATTCTTCCTTATCTTGTACGCTTTCCCACGTGGAGGCTAATCACTACTTTGCCTCATTTTAAGGGCCTGCGACAGTAACCGCCGCAGTTATTGTCAGAATTTACTGTCGCACACGTTACATCGTGCCTGCTTCCTCGTTAATTGGAGAAGTTCATTGTGCTCAACTACAAAGCACAGGGTGGATCATCAATCAAATTCACGGATTTCACGAAGTCCAAGATGAAGCCAAAACTAACCTTCAACGACACGATGGCGATTGTCCAGCAGAGCATGTTGTCGACCCATGACAAGGACTTGCTCCGCTAGGCGAGTAGCTTCCTTCACAATAAGCTGCATAAAAAGGAAAACAAAGGTTCAGCGGTAGCACAAAGTATAATTCGACTGCCAAAACAGCAAAGAGGAAGCTTACGTGATCCTCCAGAGACTCCGAAGATGACTGTCGTGCAGTCGTCCGGGCAACCATCTGGTGTTCCCCAGCATGCGGGGAACTTGAAGAATTGTGCCCGGAGTGGGCCACTAATGACCCACAAGTATAGGGGGTGTATCGCAGTATTTTCGAGGGAAGTGAAACCCAATTTATTGATTCGACACAAGGGGAGCCAAAGAATATTTATCAGCCTTAACAACTGAGTTGTCAATTCAGCTGCACCTGGAAACAATCTTGCTCACAGTAGTTTATCAGTAGCAATAGTTTTGTAGTAGGAATAGTAAAGTAACAGCAGTAGTAAAGCAACGACAGTAGTAACAAAAGCAGTAAACAATGGGATTCGAGTGCGGTAGGCATAGGGATGGATGGACGGGCGTTGCATGGACAAGACAATTAACATAGCAATCAAAACATAGGGCAATTGCAGATAAATAAGATAAAGCACCCAAGTACTAGACAATCCTAGGCATGTGTTCCATATATAGTCATACGTGCTCGCAATGAGAACTTGCACAACATCTTTTGTCCTGCCAGCCCGTTTGCAGCGGGGCCTCTAGGGAACTACTGGCAATTAAGGTGCTCCTTTTAATAGAGCACCGGAGCAAAGCATTAACACTCCGTGAACACATGTGATCCTCACATCAAAGCCTTTCCCTTCCGGTTATCCCGATTTCTGTCACTTCGGGGCCATAGGTTCTGGACAACAACGTGTGTATACAACTTGTAGATAAGACCAGAAGCAATACTATCATAATGAATCAATAATAAGTTCAGATCTGAAATCATGGCACTCTGGCCCTAGTGACAAGCATTAAGCACAACAAGTTGCAACAAAGTCATAAAGCACTAATAAAGAGATACTAGGCACCATGCCCTAACAATCTGATGCCATTACATGAACGATCTCATCCAATCCCTACCATCCCCATAGCCTACAGCGGGGGATTACTCACTCATAGATGGGGGAAACATGGATGGTCGATGGAGAAGCGATGGTGATGATGATGGAGATGGCTCCGGGGGAATTTCCCCGTCCTGGCAGGGTGCCGGAACAGAGACTTTCTGTCCCCCGAATCTCCCCTTTGGTGGCGGCGGCACAGCTGAACTTTTTCTGGAAAAACATCGACCCCCCCCCCCCCCCCCCCCCCCGATGTTTTTAGGTCAGAAGGCTTCTTATAGGCGAAGAGGGACACCGAGGGGGTGCCTGGGGCCACCACACCATGCCCTGGAGCGGCCAGGCCCAGCCAGCGCCTGGGGGTGGTGTGGCCAGCCCTTGGCCCTCCCCCGTCTCGTATTCTGGCTCCGTGAGTCTTCTGGAAAAATAGGCACTTTGGCTTTTGTCCCGTCCAATTCCGAGAATATTCATTTTCTGACTTTCGTGGAACCAAAAACAGCAGAAAACAGGCATCTCGCACTGTGGCTCTTATTAATAGGTTAGTCCAAGAAATCATATGAAAAGTATTCCAAAGTGTGGACAAAACACAAGAAAGTGGATAAAACCAAGCATGGAGCATCAAAAATTATAGATACATTTGCAATGTATCAACATCCCCAAGCTTAACTCTTGCTCGTCCTCGAGTAGGTAAGTGATAAAAAGAAAGAATAATTTTTGAGGTGACATGCACCATCAAAGACTTGATCAAAGTATTTGTAAAACATTCAAAGCTGGGATCATAGTACTTCAATCATAACATGAAAGACAAAGTTCTAGCAATAATACAAAGAAACTATGATGCAACATGAAAAGGCACAAACAAAAGATTCATGAATAGCAATGCTTTGCAAGACGTTTGTTTGTTTCACATAAAGAAAACATAGCAAAGTGGCATTCAGCTTGTCCCTCAAAGAGTAGCAAACATAAATGCATAGGACACCTCCAAATTTTACAAGAGTGACTAGATACAAATAGTTTAAAACAAGCAATATCAAGGTATGCATCAATCAACAAGTCTTGGGACAATGCACATAGAACTAAGAATGGCCACTATGCTCTCAAGAAAGTGCTCATAGAATGTGTGGAGACTCAATAAGTAAAATAAAAGGTTTTGCATAGTTTGAAAGGCTTCCAAATGTTGAAAGTATGGTACTCATTAGCTTTGAGCTCTTATTGCCCCTATCATAAGCATCTTTAATGTGGTTAAGGTGAAAGTGACACAACTAAGAGGATATGCTTGACAAGTTATAAATCGAAGTCTCATGCCCCTTCTTACGAAGACCGGTCCTCATGCTACTCAACTTCAGTCATGAGCATGCTCTTGTCATTGTAAATACATGCATATCATTGAGAACCGCCAACGGGGTACCCCTTGCACATGACACAGGAGCTATCCCATAATCAAAATGACAAGGCAAACAGACAATGAGCATCTCAGCGATCTTTTTATTTGCTATTTGCATAGGTTTTTATTGAGGATGCTTCATAGAATGCTCATCATGGTTATGCTGCAAGTTTCCACCATGATTAGGCATGGCTTAGGCTAGCGGCCCAGGCGTTTCTCTAACACACATATAAACTCCATGATCTTACAAGTTCCACTTTTATTTCACACCGCCGGGATCCATAAGCAAAAGAACATGATATCAATGAGGTACAAGGTACCAGTGCAACGTTGAAAGCATTCCCCATGATACATGGTTCTGCTAACTTCAACTTATAAAGCGCAAGCATATACGCAACAAAGAAGGACGCAATGGTTCAGGTTTATTAAGTGCAAGAAAATAAAGTGTGCCATCAAGTTCGTGAGAGCTTTACTAACTAACTTTCTCATAACAAGCAAACATTTTTTTCGGAAGAAAACAAGGCATAATGAATATGCACGGAAATAACAAATGATGCCAATAGGTAGGTATGGTGGACACTTTGGAAATATTTGGTTTAGGGAGTTGGAAACTTGAGTAAAACACTCAGTGTAAGTGAAGGCTAGCAATAGTAAGGGAGCGACAAACGAGAGAGCAATAATGGCCATAATCATGCAGAGCGACAAAACATCATTGCTCAAAGCATAAAGTGATACTACAAGTTGAAAACTAAAGGATCATAAAGGCTTATGGTGACTTGGGATAGTCATAACATGGAGTGAACATGTGCCAAGTCAATCCAAATAAAGCATCAAAGGAGAATACCACTATACTATGCTTTAATATGCTAAAACAACGCGTGACTCATCCAAGGCACATTAAGCAATCTCAATTGTTTATAACAAGTCATGCTACAGCAAAGAATATTAAGCATAAAGCCAAAACAATATCAAGCATGGCATGACAAAACATAGGCCACAGTCAAAATCAAGCTCTCTTTACCACTTAAGTATGAACTTTCCTACTCTTTTCCAAACCCAACCAAACTATTTGCACACCAACGTATGAAAGAGGGGGTCCAACCAATTTATTCAGAAAACTAAGCAAACTAAGCAAATGAAAAACCAAAACGAAAAACAAAAAAGAAGACGCTCCAAGAACAACACAACTGTGCATGAAACAATAAAAATGAAGTGTTTGGAAGAAACCTACGATTTTTATTGATGAAGAAGGGGATGCCTTGGGCATCCCCAAGCTTTGACGCTTGTACTTCTTGGATATTTCTTGGGGTGACACGCGTGGCATCCCCAAGCTTGAGCTTTAGTACATCCTTCATCTCATTACTCATTCCTTCCATACACCTGAAATTTTTCCTTCATACAAAACTTCACACAATCTCATTACCAACATTAGTGCACTTACGATAAATAAGTCTTAAGGTTCAGTTCTAACACCAAATAAACTTCCATTAGAACACTAGCTACTGTAGCACTTCCCTCAGAAAGCTCAATTCCCCAAAAGAACTCAAAAAGGAACCAACAAGAAGCAAATGCAGAAAATGGCAGAAATCTATCAAAATAGACCAACAGGAGGAGATGAATTTTTTTCGAAGACCTTCTGTTTCTCAAATCAAAAAGTATTGAACTAACGAAAGTTAGAAAACAACCTGGGGAAGAAGCACAAAAAATTACAGTTCAATCCGACATACAGAGATCTCTCGCAAATTTTTACGGTGAAGCACAAAAATCTGTTTCGGGACAGCAACTTTCCCAATCATCACTTCACTCTCATTAGAGGTTACTCTTGGAACCAAAAGCAAATAAAAAGGATAAGGAGAGGTTATTACAGAGGTAATAACTTCCAAGACTCATCTAAAACTTTTGGGTTATCTCCCAATAAGTACTTTTCTTTAACGCCTTTAAGTTAGGCATAAGCAAAAACTAAAATGGATAGAATAGAAGTAAGTGGAGATAATCACGGTGAAAACATTGTTTTGTTCAATGAAATCCTTTTGTTAACAAGGTTGATCAGGTCTTGTTACCAAAACAATTTCATATGAGACAAAACTTTGTATTCCACTAATGATTATGTTACCTCAACCTTGATAGCAATGGTCCTAATCATAATAGTTTCAAATTTTTCTCTTGGTATGGGAAAATATATTTCTCCAACTTGAATGCCTTCAACATGTTCAATTGAATTCAAACTATAAGTCCTTTCAATCTTCTTGGGGAAATAGACAGTATGTTCCTTGTCATTAACATTGAAGGTCACCTTTCCTTGATTACAATTAATAACAGCTCCTGCAGTATTTAGAAAAGGTCTCCCAAGAATAATAGACATATTATCATCTTCAGGCATACAAGTTTGAGAGCATGCTCTCATAAGAAATATGAGTTAAAGTAAAAGAGAGCATCAAGAAGCAAATTCAAAACACATTTAAGTCTAACCCACTTCCTATGCATAGGAATCGTGTAAGCAAATAACAAAGTGACAGGCATAGGAAGATAAAACAAGATTAACTCCAAAACTTTCAGCACATAGAGAGGTGTTTCAATACCATGAAAACTTCCACAACCATATTTTCCTCTCTCATAATAATTTACCTTAGCCTCATGAAGAAACTCAACAATATAACTATCACATAAAGCATGATCTTCATGATCTACAAGCACTAGAGCTTTATTATAAACATTTTCAAGAGAAACCTCAGGAACATAACATTCACTCTCCTTTAGTAAGCAAGGGGGACAATCAAATAATGTAAGGGATAAAGAGTTACTCTCATTAGAAGGTAGGCATGGGTAGCTAATCAATTCTTCCTCCTTTTGTTCATCACTCTCCTCCTCTTTTTCATCTAATGAGATTTCAGGTTCATCAATTTCTTCTTCCATAGGATCCTGCAAGGCATTAGTCTCTTCCATTTGTGGAAAGCATCTATTAAAATATTCAAGAATATAGCCATTTTCATCCTTGTAATTATCAAAGAAAAATTTAAGTATACCATACACCTCATACTTATAAGGTGAATCATCAATATTTTCAAGCAAACTAGCAAGTTCAAAAGCACCCTTCCAAGCAATAAATTTTCAATTTGTTCCGCACCATAAAATTCATAAATTCCTTTAGCATAGGAAGATATGGTATCATTATCATTATACTCACATTGAAAAGGGAGGTGTTTATACCTCTTTCTGCAACGAGATTCATCACAGCAATAAGTAACATTATAAGTAGAGCACACATTTCTAGCAATGGTATACAATCTATCAATTTGTTCCCATAAGTGTTTTCCTTTTTGTGACAAGCGGTGTTCCTTATAATAATCCTTTTGATCTTCCGTGAACCCACCTTGCCAATAAGATTCAGTTTCAAAGAAACCAACCATTGACATCAAGCATGATAAAGCAAGACAATAACAGACCAACAAAAATAACAACTAGAGTAGGAACTAATTTTTTTTGTATTTATGATAAAGAAACAAGCAAACAAGGAGAAAGATAAACTTAGCTTGAACAATAGTGATTCCAAGTGAACTTGATAAATAAAGCTATGCTCCCCAGCAACGGCGCCAGAAAATAGTCTTGATGACCCACAAGTATAGGGGGTGTATCGCAGTATTTTCGAGGGAAGTGAAACCCAATTTATTGATTCGACACAAGGGGAGCCAAAGAATATTTATCAGCCTTAACAACTGAGTTGTCAATTCAGCTGCACCTGGAAACAATCTTGCTCACAGTAGTTTATCAGTAGCAACAGTTTTGTAGTAGGAATAGTAAAGTAACAACAGTAGTAAAGCAAAGACAGTAGTAACAAAAGCAGTAAACAATGGGATTCGAGTGCGGTAGGCATAGGGATGGAGACGGGCGTTGCATGGACAAGACAATTAACATAGCAATCAAAACATAGGGCAATTGCAGATAAATAAGATAAAGCACCCAAGTACTAGACAATCCTAGGCATGTGTTCCATATATAGTCATACGTGCTCGCAATGAGAACTTGCACAACATCTTTTGTCCTGCCAGCCCGTTTGCAGCGGGGCCTCTAGGGAACTACTGGCAATTAAGGTGCTCCTTTTAATAGAGCACTGGAGCAAAGCATTAACACTCCGTGAACACATGTGATCCTCACATCAAAGCCTTTCCCTTCTGGTTATCCTGATTTCTGTCACTTCGGGGCCATAGGTTCCGGACAACAACGTGTGTAAACAACTTGTAGATAACACAAGAAGCAATACTATCATAATGAATCAATAATAAGTTCAGATCTGAAATCATGGCACTCGGGCCCTAGTGACAAGCATTAAGCACAACAAGTTGCAACAAAGTCATAAAGCACTAATAAAAGATACTAGGCACCATGCCCTAACAATCTGATGCCATTACATGAATGATCTCATCCAATCCCTACCATCCCCATAGCCTACAGTGGGGGATTACTCACTCATAGATGGGGGAAACATGGATGGTCGATGGAGAAGCGATGGTGGTGATGATGGAGATGGCTCCGGGGGCACTTTCCCATCCCGGCAGGGTGCCGGAACAGAGACTTTCTGTCCCCCGAATCTCCCCTTCGGTGGCGGCGGCATAGCGGAACTTTTTATGGAAAAACGTCGAACCCCCTAAAGATTTTAGGTCAGAAGGCTTCTTATAGGCGAAGAGGGAGACCGAGGGGGTGCCTAGGGCCACCACACCATGCCCTGGCGCGGCCAGGCCCAACCCGCACCTAGGGGTGGTGTGGCCAGCCCTTGGCCCTCCTCCATCTCGTATTCTGGCTCCATGAGTCTTCTGGAAAAAAAGGCCCTTTGGCTTTTGTCCCGTCCAATTATGAGAATATTCATTTTCTGACTTTCCTAGAACCAAAAACAGCAGAAAACAGGCAGCTGGCACTGTAGCTCTTCTTAATAGGTTATTCCAAGAAATCATATGAAAAGTACTCCAAAGTATGGACAAAACACAAGAAAGTGGATAAAACCAAGCATGGAGCATCAAAAATTATAGATACATTTGCAATGTATCAGCCACCACTGGAGGTGAAGGAGACCCCTTGGCCACATCCCTGGCCTTGGAGTCTCCGACTCCAGACTCCTTCCCAAATTGTACGTCGTCAGAAGACGATGATGCCGCTTGACTACAAAACACATCCAGCAAAAACTTCAGGAAAGCAACTCCAAAAAGAAACCAAGACGAGGTCGCGAATGCAGAACTCACCAGTCAAATTTGTCAAGATCGAAGGATTCCTCCTCCAACGACTCCTTCGGCAGTCGCAGCTTCTTCCGAGCAGGAGGAGCCATTGCGCACACAGGAACGACGGGGATTGGCTCCTCTGCAACAACATAAGGACCTTCTGGCATCGTCGGCGAAGAAGCATCTGAGTCCTTGCTGCGAGAACGCTTGCGAGTATCATGGCCGCTGGACTCAGGGGCTCCCTCCTCTTCTTCAATTGGGACAGTCGACTCCGACTCATCCTCTTCCTCCACTTCGTGAGGAATAACTCCTTCAGGACGAGGAGGTAATTGGAAGACACCTTCCAATCCTGCATTCAAAAGATACATCACTATATATCAAGTACTTGGTGGCAATCGAAAAAGAAAACTACTTCGTAGTACAATTCTACCTCATGAGGAGGGTTAGAGGCGTCGAATGGAGGCACGACTGGTTCGCCAGGGAAATCCTCCTTGGCGGTATATTTGATCACCAATCGCAACCTCCAGTCTACCTCACCCGCAGAAATGTCATCGGTAGATACGCGAGTGACATCGCTCGCACCAGCCCAACAATACATTGGGTGAACTCTAGCCTGCAAAGGCTGGATGCGGCGGTGCAACCACGTGCGAATGAGAGCGGCGCCCCCCTCTTCTTTTCCTATGCGGTTTTTGAGGTCGTAGACGCGCTTATATAGCACTTCCGTTTCCTCGGACTCGCCAGGCATCACGACATTCTTCCAAGAGCGCCTCCTCTTGCAAAGCGCCACGGGATCGAAGGGCGCGAGTCCGTAGTGCTCTCCGTCGGCCTTCTGGTCACGTATGTATGACCACTTGTCTCTCCACCCTTGGACGGACGCGGTGAGCTTGATGTCGAAGTAGGTGACAGAAGAGTCGACATGGATCCCGCAGCCTCCTACGTTGTAGACTACCGAACCGGACGCTGACTGACGTTTCAACTTAAAAAGCCTCTTGAAGTGGCCAAAGTGTGGCTCGACTCCGAGCTAGCCCTCGCAAAGCGTGATGAAGCACGCGATGTGGAGAATGGAATTTGGGGACAACTAGTGCGGCTGGATCCCATAGAAACAAAGGAGACCCTTGAAGAAAGGATGCAGGGGGAGAGAGAGACCTCGGATGATGAATGCAAGGAACATCACCCGGAAACCCGGAGGAGGACAAGGGATTACCTCGTCACCGGGCACTCGTGAGTCATCTTCCGCGGATGGAAGAACTCCATCTTGGCGATGAAGATGCAGCTCGGCAGGCTTGATGATGGACACTCGTCAGGCGCCGTTGGTGATGTGGGTGCCCGCACCCTTCTTTTTCCCAGTGCCGGCGGTGCTGGTGCCCACGATGGTGGTACCGCCCTTCTTCTTGGTGGCGGCAATGGTGGCCACAGATCCAGCGGTGGCACCTCCTTTCTTCTTACCCATCTGTCGATGGCAGTGAGAACGGAGAAAGTAACCGGGGAAGACACGAAGATGGTCCAGTGCCACGAAGAGGAAGTGCGCAAGGAAGTAGAGAGAGAAACAATGGCGGAGGAGGCACGAGCAAGAAGAGATGGGGAAATTTACCACAGCTGCGCTGCTACTTAACCTCTTCACGGATGCCATCCAACGGCCAGCAGAAACCCTACTGGACGCGTGGTGCACATCACCATCGACACGTGGCGAAGTTGAACCACGAACCGTCCCCCACTATTCCCATTGCGTGCGAAAATCAAGGAGACGCAGTTAAAACAGAAGATTACGCACGCCCACTCAAATTGAAGTCAGAAAGTGGGACCCACCTCTCGTCACGTCCCGTCAAAACCGCTCACGCGGGTAACTGAGGTCATCACATCATCAGCATTGACGTCATCGATTCCAATAGAAGAAATTTTTGACTACTTTAGTCCTTGCTCGAGTCTTCGACTCAACCAAGCACTCGGGGGCTACGCCCATAGGTAGCATTGGTCGTGCACCCTATGATTATCTTTATGCAGGTACATGAACATTCAAGACAATCCCATCACTCGAATCTATGATTCTATTGTGAATTATGGGTTACTCCCATAGGGAGCGTCGGAAGCAAATTCAACTGAAACAAGCAACAGAAGACGACAGCAGTCGCAAAAGGTTTTTAGTCCCCGCTCGAGTCTTTGACTCAACCAGGCACTCGGGGGCTACTCCCATAGGGAGCGCTGGCCGCACACCCTATGATTATTTGTACATCGTAATATGTGTTGATAACATCCACACGAATGCTATGGCGACTCCACCTCATACTTTCCCTACAAAGAGACTACGTCTCCTGGGCCACCCGAATCATCTCCATGATGACCAAAATTTCGGATGTCGCGCTTACAACATGAAGACAAGACCTGAATAAGGTCTGGCAACGTATCTGCTGTGCACTACCAGAAATATAGCCGTGCCAGCAGGTACGATGAACATGCCTTGACTGACGCGTCGAGTGCTCATACTTATACACTGGAATCGACTCCTGTAAGACCTCCGCGGCCTGAGTCGAATTACGCCAGCACTTTTCTGAATTCGAGTCTGGAGACTCGAGTTTGAGTTGATTGTGTTGTTTTTCCCTAAGGCAGTTAACTAATACCGATACGTCGGATAAATCAGACATGTATATCAACAATCCCTATGACATAAACAGAACACTTGAAAAATGCTCAGTCATGCACTCGAAGGGCTTCATAAAGTCTCCAGTCGAATCTGCGATTCCACTAGACACTCGGGGGCTACTGATATGGGTATACCCTACAGGTACTCGAGCTTGGTATATACGGTCCAGATACGGTAGAAGCCCATGGCGTTGCCAAGGCCCAATACAAAATTCGGGTGACCCAAGGACTCTTCGATTGCTTGCGGCACAAGATGAAGCTTAAGATAGAAAGTTTAAAGTGGCAAAACCCTAATCTGTAACCGACTCGACCTGCTACCCGAGACCCAGCCTATCTATACAAAGGCTAGGAGGGGTCGGCGAGGAGGACAATCACAACCCTTGTTTCCACAACTCTCACCAGATTGCCTCTGCGCACCCCTGTAATCTTCGATTCCTTCGTTAATTCCAAGAGCAGACAAGCAGCAGTGGGGACCTCTACGAGGCCTGAACCTAGGTAAACCTTGCATCCCTGTGTGCTTGTTTGCAACCCGAGTGATGCCTCCAGTGCTCCCTCAATCTCCAAAACCCAAGTCCATAACAATGGGCATTGACGAGTTAAACCCTCGTCAGTCACTTTGGCCAAAATTAACCTCTAGCCGACTTTGGGCATCTATAGTAAAAGATTTCCAACAGAAACAATTCTAGTTCTTTTCATCCCTTGCTACACCAAGTGAAAACGAATCCAATCAAACTTTACAAACTTATAGAAACTATTTTCAAATCCATTTAAGAGGCAATTCAAAATTGAATCAAGTGTAGGTACATAGATCATCACTTTTCAAAAACCACTCAAACCTCCACCACTTGCAATTCCTAGCAACTAGAGACTACCAAGCATGTGACCAGCTCACCCACCAAAAATCATGGAATAATTCAAAGATTAAGTTCATGTGGCCATTTCATCAAACACTTAGCAGACATAGTACAAACTCAACAACTATCTACTATTTGGAATCCATATGGTGCTCATTCTTGTACTACAATCAACACAATCAATCTCACGCAATCACTCCTAGTACTTGGCCGTGCAAAGGAGCAACCTCACTCACCCCCTGCGCTAGTGCCATGACCGTACCGAGCATGTCACACCGGACGACCATGGACAAGTCGCCACATGCTGTGCCGTCCTCTCCCACGATGTCTAGAGAGTAGCCGTGACCTCACCGCCCCTCTCTGTACATCCCTTGACCAACGACGAGAAGTGGAGAAGCTAGAATCGTCGCGCCCATTTAAGTCTCTGTCATGCCGAGAGCACAACGAAGCGTTGGAGCCACCTCGCGCAGCCACGCCACGCCTCGCTCTCTTCGCTCGTACCCGCACTCGCCGCGTCACCAGCCACCTCCTAGACAACATCAGTCGTCGCTGCACGCCCCGTGACCACCGTACTCGATGACGAACACCTCCGTACCCGAACAGAGCGCCGACGTCGCCGACCGATTGAGACCGCCCCTCACCGCGCCACTACGCGCGTGAAGATCGCCGTAGTCCATCGTGTCGACCCATACCCTCTGCCATGCTTAGCACGACCTATAGCAGCGTCGCCGATGAGCCCGACCATGTCGCCCTGCCTCCAACGCCGGTGTATAAATAGTAGCCACCCCAGACCTCAAACGGCACACCATCTCACTCCCCACTCTCTTAGAAACCTCACCGACCCTTCCCCGGAGCAAGTCGAGCACCACCCCACCGGAATTTGATCGGAGCCCGCCGCTGCAGTGAAGGAAGGGCGTCATTGATTGGAGCCACCCCAAGAGCCGCTGCGACCACCGTTCGACTCGCCGTCGTCTACCAGCCCATTCGCCCCCATCACTGGACCTAGCTGGAGCCCTGGTAAGCCTCCCACGATCCCCACTGTGCTGCTAGGTTTAGAATCCCCTGCTCCCTCTGCGACATAGACGATGAACTGAATCGTTGAGAATTTTTCCATTTAGTTAAAAACCCTATTCAGTAGTATTCAAAATTGAATTCAAAGAGTTGTACTAAACCAAATTGCATGATTCCAATTTTGTTAGGAAGGTATTAAAAATATCTAATCACTCCCGTTGGATTCAAACCAATTGAACTTATAGATCACCTATACTAAAAATAACAAGACATTTTTTTAACACTTCAAGTATTTTTATAAAATTAACCATAACTACTTTTGAGTTGATTCCAACTCTAAAAAATCACATCTGCCATGCTCTACATGAATATGTCAAAAGATTTGGTTTTACGGATATTAAACATGGATTAGTATTAAAAGAATGCTATACAGGTATTTCTAGTCACTTTAATATTATTAAATAGTAATATTAAATCTTGTAATATATGACCACCACTTTAAATCACATTCCTAAGTATTAGAATGTGTGGTGATGACATGTGTTAACATGATCCACTATTTTAAATGGGAGAATATTAAATCTTCAGTATTTTTCAATGAGTAGAAATTACTTTTCCCTAATAAGATAGATAAGATTGTGCCATTAGTACATGTGATGATTGAGATGATGCTAGATCATTTAATATGATCCCTTGCGTGCTAAATAGAAGTAGTTAAGTGTTGTTTGGTAATTTTGTACATTGTATGTATTTATAGACGCTAGTACCGACTCGGGGTACGACGAGGAGGAGTACTTCGAGTAAGAAGAAGAGAACTTCAACAACTGCACTACTCAAGGCAAGCTAAAACAATGCATGCTATCCATGCCAGCCCACTATACCAGATAACCTATGCAAGATGCACTATGCATGCTTGGTTATGCAACTTGATTATACCAATCCCAGTTTTACTTACCAGCTTTACTTTTCCTTTATTGAAGTTTCTTATCTAGTTAATGAATTGTGATTTGTGGAAAAGTAGGATGGATAACATCAAGTTCATAGAACTAGTCTTGGATACTTGTATTGGACTAGCACCTCTCCAATAGTGATATCCCCAATACTAGTGGCTAGTGCTAAACTAAACTTGATTACTTTAGATGGGAACACTTGGTGAAAATGATTATGAAAACCTTGGAATGATGAGTCATTCTATTGAAATGTTTTGATATGTGTTATGAAACATAATGGTTTGATGATGAAACTGAATGAGGCATGAGCCTTGACTTTGATAAAACTGATGGATGGGTTCGGATACGATACCATTCCAGTTTTACCGTACAACCACAATACCTGAGTTGGGTAGGGCTTAACTGGAAGTTTATATGTATTAGTATGGTTTCCCTTGCGGAAGAGGTTGAGCTGAGGCTACGTCGTGAATGAATGTCCACCTATGTAGTTCCCGAGGTGGCAGTTGGTCATGGCTGGGAGGCCAAGCTCATAGGAGAGGTGCCTACACTAGGGTGTGTAAGTGAAAGGTTAGGATTGATTATCTGCATACCAAGTATGATAATTCAGGGTTATCCCTGATGGATGTATCGAATTTTGTGGTGAAAGTGTACCACCTCTGTAGAGTGTCAAACTATTCGAATAACCTCGTCCATGGTTATGGACAGTTGGAGTGGCCATATTGTTCCGTTGTCAGATGTTTTCAAAATGACTTGTGACTTGAACAATGACTTTGACTTGACCATATCAGGGTTGTGAACATGAAACCTAGGTTCCCACTTAAGTAATCTAGAGAACTAAACTAGGCTTTACGATGGAGTACTTATGAAATAAACCTGGCTTTTTGCAAACAAACCAGGAGCTTATGATTCCTACTAGTGTTACCTTACTTATGTTAGTAATAGTTTGCGAGTACTTAAAGAGTACTCATTGTTTTGTCCCTGGCTATTCCCATGGCCAGACTACAAGGAAGACTACCTAGAAGATGCACAACAGGAGGTCTATGATAACTAGGATTATCTCCTATCGTCAGCATTGCCTCTGACCATGAAGATGGATCCTACTACGTTTACTTTCTGCTGCTTTGATTGTATTAAGACTGGATCATGAGATCCTTTATTTGTAAGACCTTTATTATGGTTTGTAATGGATGATGTATTGTGCTACCAATTCTGTTATGTCTCACAAAAATGGTAATCCTGGGATTGTGATGTATGGCATAACATGCATCTGGACTTAAAAACCCGGGTGTTGACAGGCGGGCCAGTCCCTGAGCATGGAGAGTCCACTAGGGCGGCAAGTCCATGACAGGTGAGGCGAGTCCTCGAGTACAGAATTTAGCCAGAAGGAGTGGGCACAGCTAGGTCGTCGCAGTGGAAGACGGAATGGACGAAGCGGTGGAAGTCACGTCATCGAAGTCCTTATCGGAATCGGCCATCGGCCAAGCCATTGAGGATAGCCAACCCTTGTACTTGTGCACTTGGAGAAGTCGGGTCGCCGAGGCGTATGGGCTGTCGCGCGACACAGTCACAGTTGCCACTATCGCTGATATCTGTATAGCAGGCTCCTCATCGAGGTTATGAATGATTGGCACAGATGCCAAGACTGACTCAAATCCGGAGGCCACAAGTGAAGGTGGGTGTTGACATTCTGCGGCATGGCCTGATGTACGTGTGCAATACATGCAAACCAAAGCGACATGCAAAGGGTTATATATAATAATGGATTCATGAAGCAATCATTGTGTAAGATAGATAGAATTAGAAAAACCAAATAGCTATGGCTGCATGGAGCGAGTATTTCTTGTGTAGCTTTTTCATAGCAGGGTACAAGGCCATGTGGTGGTGGTTGATGCACTCTGACCGACCAATTCCTTTTTCCTTGGGACCTGATCTATGCACGAGCGGTCGATCACCCTTGTCACACCTAGGGGCGAGGTACCGGTCTGCCGCTACGACGATGCGGTTCCGCACGCTGCTACTGTAGCGCGGTGACAACACCGCCGCCTATGAGATTGGAATTTTGCCTACGAGAACATGCAAGCATAAGAGGATTAGGTCTAAATTAAATATGTTGATAATATATGAGACTAATAAGGGGAGTCTGCTCGATTGTAGGCCACCACGCGACATGTGTATGAAGAAGAATTTTCTTTGAAGACCCGGCGGTTGGGCTTAGCTGATCGTATGAAGAAACTAATATTTAGCGGTAATTAAGATACATGCCAAATATTGACCTGTTCATTAAAGTATCATATTGCTTTACGCGTGTCTACACCACTGTCACACAACATGGGATGCTAACAACTCCGCTGGCCTTTGAACAGTCCAAAAAGAGGAAATTCTTGGAGTTTGGCTATGAGTTGCCCAACATATGTAGAAGAAATACTATATTTGGGTATGCATTGGTATTCTCATGGGCCTGTGTTCAAAGGAAAAGAGGGAATACTCCTCTGACCGTTATGAGAAATCATTATACCGAAAAGGAAAACCTTGGTAATGGTCACAAGTATCCATTCTTAGCCTGCACAGTCTGATTAAACACACTAAGTTTTGGCATGATCTCATTACTGATGAACTGAAGTTTTAGAAAGACAAAGAATAGAAAATGATTGTTTTATAGCCATGATTCATTGATGTGGATGACCAAAAGAGACACTCTAATGCTATGCTTTTTTTACATGTTCTCGCATTTCCTTTTGGCATAAATCTTGCTACTAAGAGATAAACTTTCTAAGACTCAATAACTGATGTTTCCACTTGAGAGCCTTAACTAGATGACATGATTGGGTAGAATCGATAAAATTTATTCCTATTTATGCTTGACATCTATTTGTGACTAGGTTTTGCCTCATAAAAATAATAATATGAAAAGTTATACAAAAGGTGCAATAAGAGGATCACAAGTTTGCTTGCGAGTGAGATTCACTGTTGACATGGAGCATATAAGTTTTGATGAATCTTTAGTGGTCTTTATAATTGAGCTTGTGTTGCCTTTTATGAATACATGTTTTCTCTCTTCGAGCTTGTAGAAGAAATAAGGATGCAAGGCATTGATTTCCAATGATAAGCTATTTCACAACCATTAATTTATTATCGACCCTTCCTGCTCGAGCACGAGCAAGGTCTAGCAATAACACCTCTTTTAGCCATATAAAATGTGCCATTTATCTCTCATATCATGTTTCTTCCAGATATAGTTATGCCTTATATGCATGACTTCTAGTTCTCATTTACTTTCATATGAGCTTTGCACATTTAGTAGTTTAGATAGAATT
Organism: Avena eriantha; assembly: GCA_910589775.1. Taxonomy (NCBI): domain Eukaryota; kingdom Viridiplantae; phylum Streptophyta; class Magnoliopsida; order Poales; family Poaceae; genus Avena; species Avena eriantha. The sequence continues at coordinate 230,243,039 of OU342745.1, forward strand.
TTATCACTTTCCTTATATATGACATGTGTCTAGGTGTTGGTGAAGATTATGGGTAAAAAGGAACAAAGAGAGCATAGTATGGAGGAGCTGCAGGGACCAGACTTAGCCATTTGAGAGGTTGGAAAAGTGAATTTTTCCAACTTCTCAAAATAAATATCCAAGACCATGGTGTTGTATCCCTCGACAATATGAACTCAACTAGCCCAAGAACACCCGAATCGGAGTTCGTATGAAGAAATGGCGGCCAAAACACTGCGGAACCCGAAGGTTTGACAGCCAACTATACGGCCAGAACTAAAAATTCCCGCCATATAGTTTAGCCGTATAGTTGGTAAAAAGGTCACAAACAATGGGATTTCGCCCCAGAGAAGCTCCAGAACCTTCCCTAAGTCATATGACGGTATTGGGGGAATCCTAGGGCACCCCCAAGGCCTATATAAAGGATGCAGGACCCAAGAAAGGGCCACCATACCATTGCCCTTCAAGGACGGAGCCCTACAGCCGCCGCCACCCATCCGATCTCCACGGTGGCAGAGCTCTGCCTCAACCACACCTCCGAGATCTAGATCTCCCTCAACACCATCACCATCAAGGCTTCCAAGCAAGAATAAGAGGAGGAGAAGGAAGACATCACCACCACCGCACATCGATCTCCATCTCCATCATCATCTCCATCTCCCTCTCTCTCTTGTGTTTGGTAATTGTAAGATTGAACATGGTTGTGACGTCACTATATATTTACATATGTCTTGTTGCTTATCCATGTGTGAGTTATTGATTCAATTCTAGGTTGAGGTATGATCTAGTGCGCTAAGTTAGAATTTATTGTGATCTAAGATGAGTTTATGTGATTCTTTGGTCTGGAACCTTTTGCCTTGTGGTGACACACGAGAATCATGCATAGTGCACACAGAGTGACAGCCCGGTAATCAAATGGGGAACATTTATTTGTCTAAGGAATCTCTTATAGATCACACATATATTTTCCTATCTAGTACTAGTGAGACCGAAGCCTAGAAGCCCTCTCTCATTCCATTCAATCCTACAACTACAATCTCTTTAATTCAGTTCATATTCCTATTTAATTTCCATCTTAGTTTATTTTGTTCATGTTAAAAGTTCTTTGTTATTAGATATTTTAAACCTCTCTCAATCATCGCTATTCTAGTAACTTATATAATAGGCTATTTCCAAACACGGTTTGGGTGTGAAACGTGGCCGCATTAACAACGTGGCTGCGGGGTTGTGTTGTTTCCGTTCATCGATCTCCCATCGGGACAAACTCTTAAATATTTGCTGCTACAAGTACTGCAATAACCCCGTTGTTGGTGGAGGAATCCATCCATCAGTACACTGGCGAGGGTGGGGAATCGATTATGTCGTGGCCACATTCTCCTTCTCCTACCACATCGAAAGTGCATGTAGCTCCTTCTCTTTGTACTACTATTGAATTTGAAGTGCTGACATGGCCTATCGGATTGATTCCAATTTGGTTTGTTTTGGGATTGTTATAGTGTGCTATGCAAGCCGATGATCCATGGTACATTGTATACCAAGATGAATCAACTCAGTGGTCTAGCCATAGGATGGATTTGGAGGAGATGGTTGCCAAGTTAGGTGATGAATTGGCCCGTAAAATCCTATTGATATTCGAGCTGAAGCATACTATTGAGGAAGAATTCATAGCTTATTCGTAAAAAGAAGTTGACACCTAAGGTTGATCTTGCCGTATATGATCAAGTCATAGAAAATATAAAACATGAACTTCAAGTGAAGAGGGGGAGAATAGTAGATTCATGTGGGCAGTTTTAGTAGTTATCATCAGCGTCCTAGTAGTTACAGTATGCGGTTGTGGTGAAGGGTGGCACGTGTAATGGTTAGTTCAATAGATAGATAATTTAGAAAGTAGAATTGTTATTCAATAGATGGTTGTGAGTTCCTGCTAATTTAGTCACTTTGCGTTCCCAAAGTTGTCGAGAGAATGCATTGCGGTGCCCGAGTTGCTTGCCATTGGATCTAGAGGTCCCAAAGTTGTTGAGAGAATGCATTGCGGGGCCAGAGTTGCTTGCCATTAGATCTAGCTACCCATAGTTGGCATGCCAAATGCCTAGAGGGTCAAGTTGGGGCCTATCAGTTTTGACTGTTCTATCACTGCCATCGTGGCTGCCATGTAGAGTTGCAGCATTGGCGGCAGCATCCATTCCCCATTCCAAATTAGTGACTGAGATTGTCAATCCAAGTTAGTTGACTCAACTTCCTCAAGATACAATTGAATCTAGACAAACCTAAATCAACTAATTTGGGTCGGAGGGATTACTACTTATGAATCAGCTTTGGAGCATATCCACTGTCCTCACTACTCAAATACATATCAATTTTGATCCAAACCATACATATTTCGATCAAATTTATATAAGCTCACCGGAGATTGTCAAAGCAAGTACTACTACTCATGAATCATCTTTAGAGCATATCCACCGGTCTCACAGCTCAAATACATGTCAAATTTATTCAAATCATACATATATTTTAAGTCACGGAATTTTGGTTCAAATTGGGCTTAAATTTGTCCCAATATTAAGCGAGCGGTCATCTAGCCGCCCTCCCCACCATATGTGTACTCCAAGAAGTACGGGCAAAGTGCTCCCATCCGGCCTTCACCATTGAAGTGCACCTCGACGTGTCAGTCGCGGCCTGCCTCCCACGGCTTTGGTTCACGAGGGCTCGATCTGCACCGTCGCAGTGATGTTGTGGATGATGGCTTTAATCGTCTTCGCATCGATGACCACTATCGGCACCACAGCTGTAGATGTTGCGGATGATGGCTTCAATCGTCTTCGCATCGATGACCATTGTCGGCACCATAGCCGTAGATGTTGCGGATGATGGCTTCCATCGATGTCCTTCATCGATGGCCACTGCCGGCACCACCGTAGTCGCACCGATGTTGTGGATGATGGCTTCCATCGGTGTCTTTCATCAGCAACGGATCTGAGGATGTGAACAGAAGTGAGGCAGACAGAGAAAGAAATTTCAGACAGTTAGATCCTCACCGCCGCACGTCGTTCTAGCAGTCGTGCTTAGATCCATGCCGCTACAAGCCATTCTGACCCCCACGCGTAGGTCCGTGCCGCCGCACGTCGTTCCAACCGCCACGCTTAGGTCCGCGTCTCTGCACGCCGTTCGGACCACCACACTTAGATCCATGCCACCGCACGCTGTTCGGACTGCTGCGCCACCGTACGTTGATAGGAGGGGAGGAAGATGCGGCTGGTATACGTGCGACAGTGAAAGGGAGGGAGAGACATCCAGTCCGTCGGGCTCTCCTCGCCGTAGCCCAACGGGAGAGAGATACCTCCAGCCCGTCGGATCATGATGTATCCAACGGTGGTTAGCCAAGTTCTGTGTGACATACATCTCGACAAATCAGAGCACATCCAAACTGAGTGTTAGTTGATGCGGTTGGTATACGTGTGTCAGGGAAAGGGAGAGAGAGACATCCAGCCTGTCGGTCTCTCCTCGCCGTACAAGGTTAGGTGCGCCCATCGGGGGAGAGAGACCTCCATCCTGTCGGATCATGATGTATCCAACGGTGGTTGGCCAAGATCCATGTGACATACATCTCAACCAATCAGAGCGCTAGCCAAACTGAGACATGAAGGAGGGGAAAAGTGAGGAAAACTTTAGCGGGAGGGGAAAACTGAGGAAAACTTTAGCAAGAGGGGAAAACTGAGTAGAGCTAAGGAAAACAAGGGCGCTAAGGTAAAAAATGACTAAGGGAAATTCAAGATTTTAGCATAACAAATGGAAAATGTGTTATTTGAACAACATAATCCATCATGGCCAACATTATATTGTTTGCAACTCAAAGATACACAAGTGTGCCGAATTTGGCCTCATTTAGACAAAGTATGTTTTGGGATGGGTTATGTTGGAGGTTGACTGCGTAGAAAGTCATGCATCTTCATAGCTAGTAGCTCATTCCAAGAAGGATTTAAGAAGTGGTTTAGGGGAGAAGTCCGTTTCTCTTTATTTCCTTTTCCTTTATTATTCATGTTAGGTTGTAGTTAACATAACAAGACTCCATGCGAAGGTTGCATTATGTTTTGACTTCTTTTTTGAATTAAACTAAACCTAAAACCATTTATTTGAATTTAATCACTTAGAAAAAGAAAAATGTGGCTGATTACAAGTAAATCCAAAATTTTCAATTTCATATGGTAAATCAATCCAGGATACACAAGTGTGCCAAATTTTGGATCAATTGGTCAACGTTTGCTATGGTTTAAGCCATGAACTAGCTAAACCCCATGTGTTGACCACATGTTGAGGGAAAAACTGAGTAGTGCTAAGCAACTAGGTGGATGACAATAGAAACTTGCAATAACACATACATTATGGGGTTATCCAACATACAAACTTGGGAGCATCACAAATATCGATAGTAGTTCACAATACAAACATTGACAATAGTTCAAATTCATCATACAAATTCAAATTAATTTTTTTCTTGCTCCTAGTGTTTTTGCCTGGAATATTCTCGGAGTTCACCACCTTGCTCCGGGTGATCCTGGCTAGAATATTCTCGGAGTCCACCATCAGCTTCTTCCGTTTGTTCCCTTTGTTCTTTTTCTCTACATCAAATGAATCGAGTGCTTTAGTCTGTCGTACAATTGGTTCAACCACGTTTCGATTCATTGGTTCATACGGTTCAAAACACATTGGCATCATTTCTTTAGTATCCTCTTGTGTAATTCCTTTACTTTTGAACTCTGCTTCTAATGAATAAATTGCTTCAATCTCCCATGCATTTGGTGCAATCTCCCCTTCATTTGGTTCAATCTCCTCTCGATCCATTGGTTCAATATCCCCTGTATTTTTTCAATCTCCCCTGCATTTGGTTCAATCTCCTCTCGATCCATTGGTTCAATCTCCCCTGCACTTGGTTCAATCTCCCCTGCATTTGGTTCAATCTCCTCTCGATCCGTTGGTTCAATCTGCAATGTATCCATTGTTTCATTCTCCTCTCGTTCAGATACTTCATTCTCATCTGCATTTGCTGCTCCCGCCTGATCATCCATTCCATAAGCTGGGTTCACTGCATTTTTATAAATCCTAGCAATGTGCCCTAGGATCCCACAACATTTGCACTTACATCGTTAAGGTGGTGCACCACCCTCTGCACTAGCTCTCATCATATTCTTCCTTGGCCTACCTGCTGGTCTAGTAAAAACTGGAGGGTATAGCTTGAAGCCTGGATTCACTTCCATCCATTGGTATTTTCCCAACAAGGCTGGAACCTTTGCAAACCTTTGCAAGCCTGGATTCACTAAGTGTCGCATACATTCCCTATGCTCCACTCCGAGGAATACCGCTTCTACATCTTTCTCCAAACCTTTGCAAGCATCTATGTGGATAGTAAGTCATGGTGGATGTCGTATAAGGTCGCGCAAATTCTCCTCTAACTCAATCTCCAAAACTCCAAAAGCAACACGGAACATCCAATTGTGGCCATCAACTGTAGTAGAAGCTACTAGTTGTCCTTTAAATCTGCCATGAAGAGCCGTTGCATCCATGGCCAAATAAGGCCTGCAACCATCCAGAAACCCTTGCCAGCAAGCTCTGAAACAAACAAAAGCCCTTCTAATGCACTCCTTCTCCATTGTCTTCCCTCTTATTTTGTACTGAACTATATGCATGTCTATCTGTTCAACACTACCTGGATTAGCCATCTCCACTTAAGCTTTGAAGCTGTAAAGCAACTAAAAACTTTCATTCCATGGACCATTGATCCTATCAAGAGTCATTTCCTTTGCATAGAACATCCTCATGTAAGGTACTGTAATATTAAACTTTTCAGAAATTTTTTTATGAGCGTTGTTGCACCAAGTGATGGGTTTGCTCTCATCCAATCCATGATCTTTGCTAGTTTTGTTTTGTCCTTTGGCTGTCCCCCTTGAGGTGGACAAGAATGTTCGAACAGTTACCTTTTATCTTAAACATAATGAAAATGTCAGGTACAGTAAACAAATTCTACACAATGATCTAAAATACACAACTGGTTGTAATACCTGAACCAAACTGCTCTTGAGCATAGTGGATTCATGCATCCTCCACCTACACCTCTTGTATGGGCACTTCACTATGAACCTTGCTGGCTCACTCTTAATAACAACATAATCATTATTGGTGTAGATGCAATATGTAGTAAGGGCATTACGACAGTCCTGCATCGTTTCAAATACGGTGCCTTCTGAAATCTTAGGATCGTTCCTGTCCCACTCAATTACTGGCAAGTCCTTACCATCGTACTCAACTAAAATGAGACTATCATTGTTCTCCTCGTTCTCTTCTTCATCAGTGTCATCAAATCTGGCACCGTGGGCCAATTCCTCCATGTATTGATCCTCTAGTGCCTGTTTACTGAATCTATCTACAAATTCAGGAAACATCAACTCATCCTCGCCATCTAGTGGAGGCGCTCCCTCGGCAAGCTCTGCTTCGACCTCCACATCGGCAGCACGAGCGATTTGGCTTACACTCGTAGCGCGAACAGATGGTACTATTGTGGAACTACAAGGAGCGCGAGGGCGCACACTATTAGCAGAGATAGCAAACACACATGATGCCCGACCACTTGATGATGCCCGACCACCAGATGATGCTTTAGCCCTCTTTCCAGTGTGTTCAACTTTAGGTTGCACATGGAGACGAATTTGACCAAAACGTTCGGCAACATTCAAAGAGAAAATCATTACTAGATCAGCTTCGCTAGTTAGTGGGAGCAATCTTTGCTTGCTAATGTTGGAATATTGCAAATCAACTGAATTGCCATTTCTCTAGGGGAATTTAAAATATATTTTATCTTTCAAATCTCTGAGAGTTATGGAGGTTGCAACCACCACTGGGAAGTAAAATCCAGAGAGATACCGTTCACAACCACGAATTACGCTAGTATCTAGTTTAACCACCAGCTAAAATGCCAACGCTGGATCAATCCTATTCGAAAAGCAAGGCAGTTAGCTGAGCACCGGCGATTCGCGCTCAATTACTGCCTATAATCAATCCACAAATGGAAACAATACTTACCCAGATGGAATCCATGCATTAGATCCCTCTGATTCCACCCAATCTTCTCCGTGCTCGACGGGGAGGACCGATACACCCGCCGTCGTCGCATACTGTTCTGCGAAAGGGGTAGATCTAGCGGGGGAGGAAGCAGAGCCAGAGTGGGCTCCGAGGCTAGGGGAGGGGCAGCTCGGGGGATGAGGGCGACATAAGGTAGGAGGGGCTCTCAGGTAGGAGGGCACGATGGCGGGGGAGCGGAGCCGAGGGGTGGTGTGGGAGTTGTTCCAGGCTCGGAGCGAGAATGGCTGGTCCGACGTGTCTCCATGCATCCCCACCCTTCACCACGTATGCAAGACCCGTCCCAACGCGGCCCCACCCTTCACCACGTATGCAGGACCCGTCCCAACATGGCCCCACCCGTCAACACAAAACGGTCGAGGCGACGTAACGTAACGCTCAACGTAGGACCCACCCCAACACGGTCCCACCTATTAGCATGTAACGGTCAAGCCTTTGACCTGACAGCATCCCCGTCCGAGCGCCTGTGAGGGTTTCAGAATGGAGGGAGGGAAACATGAGGAAATACTAAGTGGCTGGGGAAAACTGAGTACAACTAATGAACCAGGAGCATGAAAATAGAAATACCTATAAGATAATGGCATGAATGTCAAAATTAGGAAGACATTAATGATTTGCAAAAGTCATAATGATCTGTTAAAACAAAACATGGACATGATGTTTTCCATAAGAATGCGTGATCAATAAACTCATATGTGATATGGTTTATGATGAGTAAAATGCGAGCTAGATTATTTGTACTCTAGTGCAAGTGGGGGACTAAAGGATATATACCTTAGAGGCAAATAATTAATAGGTTTTTATTAACATATCTCAATTAGTTCATGATAGTTTCATATTGTGCTATAACTGTATCAAGTGGAAACATTGGTACAGGTGTGGTATGAAACAAACCAAGTCTCTAGTAGCCTCTATTCATACTAGGTCATTGGTCATGAGGGGTATCTAGGTTTCAAGATCATGGGCATTTATGCCAATTGACAACAAGGTCATATTATTGGTGAATGATGTGATGGACATTCCTCAAAGATTGCAACATGATCAAGTCACATAGTTCATTGTTGTAATAGCTACAAACATAGTCTCCTTCTCCTTAGACCGTGAGATCATATTACTCACTATTTCCCGAGGCTGCTTTGACTACATCAAATGTCACACGGTTAAACGGTGATCATAAAGGTGTACGTTGGGTATTTCAAAGGAACAGTAGATGACATGTGACTCAAGAGCGGGATTTGTTCACCCACGTGACGGGTAAGATACATACGGCCGACTTGGTGAGATTACATCCATAAATGTTGCAACATGTGACTAGGTCATGGGGATGTAATATCGCGGTAACAAGTAAAACCAATGATCAAATCTCAGAAAATTTGTATGAGAGAAACAAAGGTAAATTGGACTCGATGTTTTATGGTTCAAACAACAACATCATCGTGGAATGCATAGTGGTCACATGGGCATCTCGGTCCCTCTGTTGATCATTGATATGGATCATGTCTAGAGCATTTCCGAGATGTGAGGGATTACACTTAAGGGTACGATGAGAGAGATCATCCATAAGATAGGATCATAGTAGATAAAGATAAAGCCAAATTGTTCCGTGGAGAAAGAAAGGAAACCGGAAAAGTTCCGGTGAGAGGACCGGAATCGTTCCGAGAATTTCGAAGTTGTTCGAAAGGTATAGAAAAGGGAACTGAAAGGTGTTTCAGGTCAAATCGGAATTTGTAATATGTATTTACATATTAATTAATGTAATTAATATTAAATATAATATCTAAATCTAATTTGAAGGGTTATTCCACTAATGGGCCAAGTTTCCTAGTGAAAGGGCCCATGAGGGAAAACCGAAAGAGGGAAGGGCCAATGGACAAAGGGGCCAAGGCCTAGTTGCCACAAGGGGGGCCACCCGGCCAGCCTAGGGCTGTGCGCGGGGTGGGGCCCACCCCTAGCCATCCGGCCCATGGAGCCCTAAGGGCCCATGGCGCCTCCCCATAGGGGTGGACACAAAGCTCGAGGCTCAAGGCTTGGCTCGGGCTCGACAAGACTCGACTCGGGCTCAGCTCGGTTCGAATGTTGGATAAGCCAAGCCTAAACCCTGATACTCAGGCTCGAGGCTCGGCAAGCCAGCTCGGTGAAGCTCGCAAGCCGGCTCGAGGGCTCGGTGAAATTAAAAAATAGTCATGACCATCGGTAAAAATGAACAACAATTGAACATGAAGACATCCATAACATGGTATAAGTATGCACATGATTTCTTATTAACCAATCTGCAGATTTTCTAAGATTTTAGTGCAAGTATAACTTGACCTATGTCCAAAAGAACGTTTATTTTATGAAACAGAAATGCCCATGAATAACAGTGACATCCATCCTTTTATTCCAGCAACTTGGTTGGCACGTTAGGTTCGCACATAGTGTCCAATGCTTCTGCTTTCAACAGTACATGGGAAGTTCCAAAAAATAACCATTCACAACTATACAAAAATTAATATTGCTCATGAAGTAGATTAGTTTTCTGCATACCCATATATTCAAACATGATATTGTAACCAATTATGTCAGTCCAGATTTGAATTGTTCATACATCAGCAGCTCAGCGCACTAGTTTGCCTATCAGGGACGGGAAGTGTAGAGCGTCAGGCCATGTACCTCAACCGGACTGACCTATGCTGCATAGGACTTGTACTTAGGAAGCAAAGCACGGGCACACAAGTACCCTCACAGACGCCATGGGTGTGGATTTATTCTTGTGCACGTCCTTAGCCATGGGGATTGGTAAAAAGGAGGAGCAAGCGAGCACCTCTGCTCCCTGCTGCATAGTTAGGAAACACGCGGATGGAGGGCCGGTGGGCGGCGGCCGCCGCTAACACTAGACGAGCAGCGTCGCGGGCGTCCACAGGGAATGAATCCAGGACGACCAGGGGGTAGGGAGGGAAGCCATGGAGGAGGAGGACGCGATGGGGCAGTCGACAGTGGCGGCCGACATTGCTGGCGGTAACCGGTGTCGGTGGCGACACCGGCCTAGATGGGATTCATCACAGAGGAACGAGCAAGTCAAGGGACAGAGGGGAACTGCGGGGAGACAGGGACACGGGGTGCTGGGCTTCCTCTCAGACGTTGAGCTCGCCGAGCCGCCGAGCCGAGCTCCGAGCCTAACCGAGCGAGCCACGAGCCCAGTTTTCAGAGAGTTTAGAGCACCAAGTCGAGCCAGACTTGGCTCGACTTTACCCGAGCCTGGTCTCGCCGAGCCACGAGCCGGCTCGGCTCGATTCCACCCCTACCTCCCCCTCTCTCCCTTGTTTAGTCCCACATGGGAAACCCAAAGGGAAGGGCACACCTCCCTTCCCCTATATAAAGGGGTGCTCATGGGTGTCTAAGGCATTTTCCTTAGAGAATTCCTCCATCTCTCTCTCTACATAGTTGTCTCCACGCGTTGGCACGGTCCCAAGAAAGGACTATTCGCGCAAGAGACGGTGCACCTCTAGCACACTGTTGCACTGCACGGATTCCTAGCCGGAGATCTACTTCCACACTCCTAGCGGGATCGAGGAGTCGGAGGTCTCATCATACACCGGATGTGTACAAAGCCACGAGGTGAAACACTCGGGGCACTTGGATGTCGTAAGCCGGAGCCATGCACGATGAAGATGGAGCAAGGGGTGACCTGCGAGGAGCTTCATGACCTTGAGGTCGGCTACGAGTTCGACTACATCAACCACGTTCCCCTCAGAACGTTAACCGCGTACGGTCTACAAGTGTATATATTCTATACGCTCTGATCGTTACTATATTACTATATATATAGATCTTTGGCATTAGGGAGTTCTATCGTAGGATTTTTTTTGTTTTCTGCTATGGAACCCTTCAGTGTTCTACCCGTGCAAAGCATCTATGCATAGATCAGGCTCTGACACCACTATTGCGTTCACAACATAGAAAACAAAAAAATTCCTACGATGTGAACAACTAAGAACCAAGATTTATCTATCTAGGTACAAACAATGGGTGAATATACATCCACAGAGATCTTACCATTGAAGATCGAAAAGCTTTGTTAACAAAATATGATTTTGTGGATATGTAGTCGTTCACTTGCCAATCTCAAGATCGTGATGAAGTCCAGCATGTCCATCACCAACAAGTCCAGCACCACAAAACAACCGTGCATCCGTGATCGCACACATGTTCGGTACCCCAAAAACCTCCACGTCCTCGCTCCAGCAATGCAGCGAAAACAACAACTCCTTTCAGACAAAGCCACCGGGAACATATATATCACTAATCTAATACCATGGGGAATAATTCTAGAGGGGGAGAGAGATCCTTCACGAGGAGGTGTAAGAGTGGAGGAGGAGGTGCTCCTTATATAGTGGAGGGGGCTACCCAAGGGGCATGGCTGCTGACCATGGTGGGTGCCCCCATCTCTTCCTCATTCATGCGGGTGGAGCTCCCACTCACATAAACACACCTCCACTCACATGTCCACTCACATGCATTAATTTTCCACCAAAATTAATGCAACTCTCATTAAATAAAACTCTTTTATTTATTTTATTCATAATTTTGCTAATTACTTTAATTAACAAACATTCACATAAAAACCCCTGCAACATTTTGATATCACATGCAGAAGCAGTTTTAGCAATTTCACCCGAAACAATTCCGGTTTCCAACGAAATGATTCTAACGCTTTCATAATCTTTATCTGAAACATATTTGCTCCTAAATGGTGTCAGTATCCCTTAAGTGTGTCACCCTATGGTTAGTGAATAATGCAGGCATGATCGAGACCCTCAACAGCGGGACCTGGAGATCCGTACTGACTCCCACACATTCAACGATGACTCAAGTGATCGTGTGAACCTTTAACATTTATAACTAAATCCCTTTGTCTCGCGATATATTACATGTTCGAGATTCGATCATCGGTATCCCCATACCTAGTTTGATCTTGTTATGGACAAGTACTCTTTTCTCATTCCCGTGATATAACATTCTAGTGATCTTATCACTTGCTTGCAAGCTACATCAATGTGATATCACCGAGAGGGCCTAGAGTATATCTCTCTGTCATCGAGATGGACAAATCCCAGTCTTGATCCATGAGCCTCTACATAACACTTTCGGAGTATCTGAACCCACCTTTATTGTCACCCTGTTACGGTGTGACGTTTGATGTTATCAAGTTACTCTTCCGGTGTTAGTGATTGATATGATCTCATGGTCTAAGGACTAGAGTTATTTCATATGTTGTCATAGAAATTTTAACACAATGACTTTGATCATATTGCTATTTTCAGATGAATGTTCATCACACCATTCAACCAATATTATGACCTTGTTATTAAGAACATCTAATGTCCATGATCAGGAAATCTTGATCATCTTGTTAATCAAGGAGTTAGTTTGTATGAGAGGCATAACTAGGAACACTTTATTTGTTTATTGAACACATATGTATTAACATTTCCAATTAATACAATTATAGCATGCAAAATAAACATTTATCATAAAACATGAAATAAGATAATAACCATTTTATTATTGCCTCTCAGGTATATTGCCTTCAGATCTCTCTCCCTAGCCATCCAAACTTCTTGATCTCTTGAAGATCAGGGGAGGTGACATGGATCTACACTTCCATAAAAAGAAATTTGATTCCCCCCACCCATCCATTGTGGATCTTGTTACTCTTGGGTTCTTGGAACCCTAGATGATGTAGGACGTCCTCGAAGCTCGGGCATGACTTGTGAAGCTTTGTGGAGTCATTGGGGCACTCTAATTGAGTTGTGGAGACTGCTCTCAACCTTGCTATACAGGTTTTGGTTGTCGCCTTCAAGGTCACCGATTAGTGCAACGTGAGCCCACCTTTGTGTTGAGCTCACCAGAGAAGAAGGTGAGGTCTTCATGGTGCTTGGGTGACCTTGTGAGACCCCAACACCTCTCCAACGTAGACGTTATTTCCTTGGAAGTGAACTATGGGAATTACATCTCTGCTTCTCCTCTTAGGTCTACTCGCTCCTCACATTTGCTACTTGTCTTTACCGCAGTTGTATCTTGTTGTTGTTATCTATCATTTAGGACTGCTTACCTAGCTGCATCTATAGAGAACTTTATTTCTTGCAAAGCCTAATTTTGAAGAAAAGGATAAAAAATGGTAGTCGCCTATTCACCCTCTAGCCGACCTTAGCTGGTCCTTTCGCGGTTCTCGAGCTCTCCAAACCTACAACAAGAACCTCTCTGATTGACGGGCAATGTGGAATCGTACCTCCACCCACATCCCATCCACCAGGCACTGTCCTTGCTCGAGGACCTGCAACTACTGCTTTCAATAGCCGCAGCCACGGGAGTGCCCGTTGTGGCAACTTCTGATTCATCACCGACTATATCACTGGAACACATAATCCCACAAATCATTGTTCCTCCCTCAATGACGACATCCACCATTCCATAGTTTCTGCCTCTCCTTTGACACAAACATCACTGAACTGTGTCCTCCTACCCCTTCCCCTGCCTGCACAAAGCTTCCTCTGCCCATGTTAGTTGCTCCCATACCTCGTCGTGACTCAGCTACCTGGACCCTTGATCCTTTGTCATTTTCTTCCGCCAACCCTACCACCTCTCCTCCATCATCCCTCCTCGATCAAGCATGTCGGAATATGAACGTCAATCGGAGGAACTATTGCCTTGAAACTTCATGATATACGACCTCCCCCGGCCTCATCTCTTCACACAATCGAATCTGTTCCTCCGGCGAGGCCAACCGTGCCCTCAGACACATGATCTGCCGACGAAGTTTCTCCACCCTCTCCTATCCCGACCTTCTGACCTGTGTGAACTCGATCTGTTTCTGATGCAGCTCCACGCAGAGCTCCTCCGGTCCCAATTCCATCTATGAGCGCCTCACATCTTCCTCCGCCGCAACTCAGACGCCAAATCTCTCCACGCGAGTAGATCGAAGTGCAACGGGTGGCGAGATTACGATGGTGGTAGTTGTCACCCGCTCGGTCGCCTAACCTCTCGCTTAAGCACATACCGCTTCGCTTTCCTCCTTTCGTTTCTTTGGTCCTTCTCTTTGCTACTCCGATCCTAATTAATGTTCTCAGATTTGTCTAGATTCGGATGTATCTAGCACTAAAATATGACTAGATCCATCCGAATCTAGACAAATTTGAGAACATTAATTATGATCAGATGGAATATATTTTTTTTAAGTTCAGAATGCTAATTTTCGAGATTCAGGTTTGGATCCCGCAAAAAAAAAAAAGAGAGAGTTCACGGTTGGATTTAGCTATTCACTCGTTTCTCCACTGCGGTCGCTCGCCGAAACTGCCGAATCACCACAGCGATCTCCTTCTGCATGCTGACCCTGGCGACCGACGCGCCGGACCCTTCCGAGCCAGGTCCAGGTCCAGGTCCAGGTCCAACGAGCGCCGAACCTAACCTCCCGCGCCCGCTCGGCCCAAATTTTCCGAACGCGAGCGCGCGCAACCCACGAGGGCTTTCCGCACCCCTCCCGGTCTCGTCTTTTGCTCCACCGTGACGCGCGGCGCGTGCCGCCCACAACCAGAGAGACGAACACCGCACCGCACCCCTGCCCCCCTCCCATTCCACCCTCCCCCACGCTCTCCGCTTCCGAAGGGCGATCTGGGAAGAAGCGGCGGCCGTCCCGCGGCGAGGTTTGCGCTCCAAACCCTACCTCTCCCCTCCGTCTCGCCGCCCCATCTGAAGGTTTTGGTCCCCGTAGCAATCTGGGAGGTGAGGGAGGACCCGGCTAAATCTCCTCCCCGGTCCGGCTTACTGTTTCTAGCGTAGGGCCGGATCCCCGTTGTTAAATCCTGATGTCGTCGTTCCCAAGATTTTAGCTGAACCCAGAACCCTCGTCATAGGTTTGGCCCCTATTCCTCTGCACTTCCAATTGGGCGACGGAATGCAGAACTCTATTCCCCTCTAAATTCGAGGACCCGGTTGTCTTTTTTATGTGCGTGTGAAGGATACCGCGGAATTATCTCGTAACAGCGACTTCACATTTTGTGCTCTGATTTTTCTTTTCTTGGCAAGATCGGGAGGATTTCCGTCTCAGAAACCCTCGATCTCATCCAATTTCATACCGCTCAGAAAATCTTTTGTTAGTTCCTAGGGCACGGCATTGATTTGCTCCCTGCAGTCCTGTATAAGCTGATTACAACCATGTATCACAATTCCCAAATGACAAACCCTAGCTCTACGGGGGCTGTACTCCCTTTTTTTCAACACTATATGAATGCATCGCTCACATTGTATTTTCTTTGTGAATTGATGAATGCAGTTGCATTACACGGTTGGCTGTAACAGTTTTGCTGTCAATTTTGGCAAGTTGGTGGGTATCTTGAACCTGCAATGTCTGAAAACACTCAGGGCACTGTCCGGCGAGCGTTTGGGGACTTGACAAATGTCCTGGGCAAGCGGCCAGCCTCATGTGATCTGGAGAGGAATGCAGGTGGAGTTAAGATTAGTCGGGTTGAAAAGGTCGTTGACCCTAGGAAAGGGTCTGACGAAAATGCAAAGGCCAGTGTTGGGGCATCAGGAAACATTGTTGAAGTTTTGGTTGATGGTGTTGGCAAAGAGGATTTTGCAAGGGCTTCAGTTTTCCGTGGAGCTAAGCTTCAGCACATGGCTGCTGAGGCAGCTGGGCTGCTATCCAAGGAGGATGCTGATGTAAGAAATCGTTGCTTGTCACTGGATTCTTCTGGCCTGAATGACAAGGAGGAGTCTTCGTTGGAATCAGGGGGTGGCTGTGAAGTGGAAGATGATGATGACACTGATAGTGAGTTGCTGCCATATCCCAGTGAGATTCATAAAATTGCAACTACTGATAGGGCTAACGAGGGTGAATGTCTGACTCAAGAGGAGATGGCTGCATCATCAGGAAATCAGAACTCACAGCCTTCGCTTGATGTTACAGCCCGCGGTGACAATCCATGTACTAATGTTCAGCATCCTCCAATGGGGGTTGGTGGCTTGGAAGAACCATGTGCTACAAAGTCTTGCACATGTTCTTTCTGTCTTAAGGGTATGGTTACATACTTGCTTCTGCTTTTATTGTGTATGTCATCATGATGCCATGTGAACACACAACTTATTTCTCTATTCCTGTTTGAACAGCTGCTTTTATGTGGACCGATCTCCATTATCAGGATGCCAGAAGTCGTCTCGGTGGTAATTCTCTGCAGATTCTGTTCTTTTTTCTCTATAAGCAGTATACGGAGGGCGGTTTCTTCTTCATTTGCTGCTGATCATTTTACTAATATTGATTCCATCTCTGCCAAATCTTTTGTAGCACTCAAGAAGAGCATAAAATTTGCTAGGTCGCTAGAGGCAAAAAGGCAAGGAAATGAATATCCTTTCAATGCAGGCGTATACTCTAAAAGAGCTGCACAGATGGGATTCGAACTATCTCAACAACAGAGATCCCTCTTTCTTCATACTGAAAATGCCCTTGTTCGTGAGTCTGCACAGCTCGTAAGTTGCTTTGTTCACCTCCAGTATTACAACTTAGTCAAAATTCTGCTGATAGCGTTGGCATCAATTTGTACAAGTCTACCTGCATGTATTACTGAAGTTTTGTTTGTCACAGTTTACTCACTATGTAATGTTTGGTTGTGTTGGTAGATTTCAGTGGACCATTGGTTCTTTAGTTTGCAGAGTGATCAGTGATGATTTAGCTCTGCTGTGGTACCCAGTGGTTTTGTCTTCAATTTTTTTGGTTAGATTTTTGGGGCTATCATCATAATAGGTCAATGCTTTTTTTGTCCACACATGTATTTATGATCGGCTAGAAATCTTAGGGACTGTTTGGCAACTCAGTTTTTTCTCTGTATTTCAAAGATACCACAGTTTTCTAAGATACTACAGTTTGCAATACTCTGAGTTATTTGGGTACAATAATATACCAAAAGTTTTAAAACCCTAGTATACCAAAACCTGAGTTGTTTTCACACTATAATAGAATGTGGTCTGGACCTCTTTCCAAAAACTGTGGTTTTATGAAATCTGAAGTATCCCATGCCCAGTCGCTGAAAAACCATGTTTTTTTGAATACTTTGATTTTACATAAACCAAGCTCCATACAGAGCCTTAGATATTTTTAAGATGCTCTAGTACTTATATTTCTCAGTTCTATTTAGGCATCTTAAGCAGGAAGTTGGTACCATTTTTTGCTACTTATTTATTGGTCTATGTTACCATCTACTCCCTCCGTTCCCTTGATTAAGGCGTGAAACTTCCAGAGCTAGGATTAAGGAGACCCACAAGGCGTGCAGTTTTTCCCATCGCCCCCCTGATTAATAGCTCCTCACATTTATTTCTCTCTTGTTTTTGGGCAGCGTCTCCTCATATCTAGCTAACAGCCACGTGCAGCCAATCACTGTGCACATGCACGAGCCGCGTCTCTATTCCAGCACGAGGGAGGGGCAGTTCTGGGTTAGCCATTCTACGCCATCTGTGCCTTACTGTGGCGATTTTTGTCAACAATTAGACCTTACTTACGGGAGCGGGGGAGTATTCTCCTGTATTTGCTAAAACATAATTGCCAGGATTCTTCCAAGTTGGCCAACTGTTGGGGCAAACTACTTATGTTTCTTCTGCTATCTTTGTTTCCTGTATTATGGCTTTTCTTAAAGATTTCTGTTCTTTAACTATTTTGACTGTAAACTTGGCAGTCAAAGCACATGGTAATCACATCATCCATATGTTTCTTTATTTGCTTGACACCTGTTTGTAGTGTTGTATTTTAGAAATTGTCAAATCTTTTGAATAAGTAACTCCTAAAATGGATTTGTCGAGTGGTGCTCTTAAGTATAGTGCTAGATTTTTTCTATGTACTAGGTTATGAACAGGCTGCACAGGCATATCTTTTAGTCTTTTAGTTTTGACTAGCTAGATATCCGTTTGTTGCTACGGAACAACCTATAAAAAATAGTCACATTTACCAGACCTTCAGCTTGTCAATGTTTTATAAGAAAAATGTAGAAATCACATAACATTGATGCCCCTGCATTCGGCACTAAGATTGTGGAATTTATTATTTGGCGACGATTTTACATGTTTGAAAAATAAAACTAGTCATAATCCTGCCTAGTCCTGTAGTACACGGCTTCGGGGTCGTTGTCGTCGTCAGTTGGCGCACGCGGCTGGAACCTGTGCCCTTCCGCGGTTTGCAGCGGGTAGCGGAGACCGTCGATCAACGCAGGCTGCGGGGACCGGCGTCCGCAACTGCTGCAACAGCCCACCTTGTCGTCCTCCTCGTTGTACAAGGAGGCGCGCATGGCTGCGCGCTGCCTCGGGAACTCGTCCGGGTCGCCAGTGCATCCGAGCTGGCGCGTGGCGATAGCATATTCCGGTGGCACCTGCCATTCTGGCCTCAAAGGCAGGGCGCTCGAAGGTTGGGTGCCCTGGTTGGCAACGCTGCTGCGCCCGCGGCTGCTGCTGCCTTACTTGGACTCCGTGGTGGCTGAAAGTGTGTGTACCGCAGGCGAGGGTGATCTCCATCGATGATGTGGCGCATCACACCGGCAAGGGTCTTGTTCGCCCACCAGAGCCGCCGGCCGGCTTCGTTGCTGCTGTCCTTACTTGGACTCCATGGTGGCTGAAAGTGCGTGTACCGCAGGCAAGGGTGATCTCCGTCGACGATGTGGCGCATCACACCGGCGAGGGTCCGGTTCGCCCACCAGAGCCGCCGGCCGGCTTCGTTGTGGTTCACCGGAGGAGGGCTGTCACCCTCGTACCTGGTGAGCTCTCCTTCCCGCCGATCGGCGAAGAAGGCGGTACAGGTCGCGGTGTTGTCGGGGCACCAATTGGGATCCATCCGCTGCTCCGGCGTGAGCTCGAGGTAGTAGTGGCTCGTGATGGCTGCTCGGCGGGTGGAACCTCGAGGCACAGGGGGACAGGCACCCCTACGGCGCTCAACACCCAGTCGGGGGGCAGCCGGTAGCTTGGCGGACATGGGTAGCTGGAGGCGCACAAGGCCTCCGTCTCCTCGAGGGTGAGATAGGCTCAGTGTGGGGTGTCCATGGTGAGAGAGGGCGGTGTGGATCTGTGGATGGCAATGGCGGCCGCCCTAGATATTGCAGGGAAGCTTGGCGGGAAGAGTTGGAAAGGGCGGGAAACGAAGCACCTATCTCACTGCCAGGGCTGGCCCGCGTCGTTTTCAGCTCCATCCGGCGCCCCCACTTGCCCCCTGTGGGTTGGGTTCGGCCTGGGGGCGCTGGATAACAAAACGGGCCACGCCGGCGCGAAAAAAGAATTAGGGGGGCTGGCTAGGCGTGATTTGGAGGGCCGGCACCTCCGAAAGCCCTTTAGGGGGGCTTTAGGGACCCCGAGTGGAGATGCTCTAAGACTACATTCTTTGGCGAGAGCGATCAGCTCCACCATCTCTTCATATGCCTTGTTCTCCACCTCTTCTGTCACATGCTCGCACGTTGAACTTCCAAGCTGTATTCAAACAGAACTCTATAGAAAAAATTGCTTTCTTCGAGTGATGAACATATGCAGACTAAAAAATCTACACATCCTATTGTCACAAGGTGCATCCATATTAAAAGCCCTCATCACTCTTATCTCTTTTTTTTTTCACTTCTACGACCAGAACAAGGACATGGAGCTTTTATAAAAACAACAGTGAGTATCACATAACTGATCTAAAAGCATCTCAACCATTTTAGCTGGAACACCGCTATTTCATATATAGGCACGCCTTATCAAGTCACAAAGCATGGATAACCACTCCAAAAGCTTTTAGATCAATACGTAGCACCTGTTATGACTTGCAACAAAGCTTCAATATGTAAAGACAGTACGCTGTATGCACATTTTAAATACTTCCCAGCAGCCAGCAACTCAAACAACACACGAAAGATCTCTGGGAAAATAAGAGAAAATAGCCCAAAAGAGGTAGAGAAACCGGAGAGGAATGAGCTCATGACGGACTTGGGCCTGTTGCTTTTGATCCTGAGAGGTCGGCTGTGGCCTGTGGTTGATGGCACTGCTGAGGAAAATCCTAGATTGCTCCATGTGTTTGCTCAAAATGATTGAAGGTCAGAGGACAATGGATCCATACAAGAGCCGCAGCCCTGTAGAGGCTGCTGTCTAGCTGGCGACACATGTTGGCGGTTGCTCTGCTCTGCGGTATGCATTACATACCTAAGTACCTAGGCACAATGTCTCAGACGGCTGCTTTGCTCATCATTTGGTGGCAGCTTGACTGCCTGGGGAACCAGCGGCTCAGTTAGTGGCTCACACGTGAGTGTGTCCTGTTCTACTTGTTGGCAGAGATGTGAGGGCGAGCGTGGGGACGTGGCTATATTTATTCGCTCAAGTTAGTTGGGTGTAGCAGGCCTAGAACACTGGGAACAGAGAAAACCAGGGATCAAATCAGCACAAATGGATGCTGACCGGACAGACAGACGCGTGGATATCCTAAAATCGGGTGTGGGGAAGCAGATGCCTTCAGATTGAGTTGAACGATGTACCACTACCACCGCCATCACCAACTCCACTTAAATACACCCTCCGTCCTGAAAAGTATGTCGCAGATTTATCTAAATTTGGATGTGTCGTATATAGGTACATCTGAATTTTGACAAATTTGCGACATCCTTTTCAGGATGGAGGGAGTAGTAAAGATTATTACGTGCTAGTTCTGTTCACTTCATTGTTATGTAGCATCACTCCATAATGTGATTTAATGCCCCTTGTGTCATTGCTAACAAATAGGAAAAAATGCTACAATCTTTAATCTTAGCTGAATGTGTTCAACTATCGTCAACCTGCGATGATCATGGGCCCTTGTATTGTATGATTGTGTCATTGAAAATCCCATGGGCTATTTTGGTCTAGCTGTAGAATTAGGATACAAGTTTATGAGCTAAAATCTGCTGTTGTCAGACATGCTTGCAACTTCACCTGAACATTTCAGTTTGAATATTTTTGGTTGGTGTGCTGCTAGAGTAACTTGGGGTTTGAATTTGTGCAAACTAGATTATGTTGTACTCAGTACCTTGCCTGAGGCATGATTGCAATAATTTTATGCCCTGATAAGAATTTTAATATACAGACTTGATTATGTGGTCATTTGTTATGCTAGCACAGGGTACTTATGTGAACAACTTTGTTCTTTTAATTTCAAGATTAGTTTTCTGTACAGTACCTTTTGGCACTTGCATATCTGCAAATGATGTCAGTCTTATTTGGTTGGTTAATTGCATTGTCAATATGACCATGTGCTAATATTCTCAAATCCTATTTGTTCAGCATTCAGCTGTTGTGAAGTTAAAGGACTTGAGAGACAACTGCAAGACAGATCTAAAGATCTGATCATCAATTCTTTGTCGGGGAAAATGAGTCCTGCAAGCTGGATCTGTTGGAATCAAGATGTGTATGGTGTTTGGTTGTCAATTAGGAAGTTAGGGGTTTATCAGTTAGGAAGTTTGGCTGTAGTGGTTACTCCTATCTAGAAACATTGACCAGCATCTTAGGGTCCAAAGATCATCGGGGAAATGCTTTTGTAAAAAATCTTAATTAGCAGTAGTTGGGTTGGGAACTGTAGGTTTGCGAGAGGAGCCCTTTCAGTTTCTGTAGGTTTGTGGCTGTTAGATTGCACCATATGAAGATTAGGTTGTCTGCTGCTGTCCAAAGAGCCAACCAGGAAGGTAAAATAATGCGTTTGGCTACTTTCCAGTTTCCAGTGTCTGCTGCTGATGTTTCCACCATTTCGTGCTGCATCCTGAGAGAAGTGCAATTTTTATTTTTTTTCGGTGTTGAAGCATGTAAATTGGTTGCTCAGTGTTTCTGTTTGCCTCTACAAAATTTATTAGTTTTTCCCTCCTCGTGATGATTTCTAGCTGTGCAAACCTTTTATGTGTGTTTGTTTCTTTCGGCCAATGCCTCGTCTATCTTCTGTCGCATGAATTGGATAAGAACCAATTGAACTTCCATGCGCATTCAGAAATTTTCTGCCGTCACTAACATGGCCATAAGAGCAACTTGGTAAAACGCTCAAAACTGTAAAATAACTGCCAATTTACCGTTTGAGGAAAAAAAAGGGCACCGATCAGTACCCATAAAATGCGTCTGGCCTGAAAACAGTTTTACCGTCCCTGCCGAAAACTGAGTACTGAACCCTGCATACAAGGGTTGCGTGGCCAAACCGAGCGAGGCATGTATTGCTACACGCGCAGACATTCCAGCTCCTCCATTTCCTGCTTCCTCGCTGCTGCCGCTGTCGATCTCTCGCCCACCTCGCTTTTCGGTGTCGTCGCTTGCCCTAGCCCGTCGTGCCGCCGCAACCATCGGCCAATTTCTTTGACAACAGAGACGCAATGTATGACCATGTCGTGCATGCCTACCAACCTTTTATCTCGCGATGTAGCTACGATCCTCACACGGCCACTGGGTTGTTCGCCGATCTTCTAACGAGAGCGCGATCGACATCATCGGGCAGCGCCTTCAGTTCAGAGACGAGGAGGATGAAGCCGAGGAGGAGCCTGAATTAGAGGAGATAGAGGAGGAGGTATTCGTTGCTGCCCAATCGCAGACGACAGAGAAGAAGCGAGCGGTGAACTACACCGAGATTGAAGATGTTTGTTTGGTCCGGGCATGGACGAGCGTGTCTTTGGACACGGTGACCAGCACGGGCCAGACCGGCAAGCGCTACTAGCAGCGCATCGAAGACAATTTCTTCAAGCTCATGCATTGTGTTGCCCAACCTGTTGCCCGCTCTTATCGATCTCTTTAAGGATGGTGGGACATGATCGAACCGGCGTGCAGCCGTTGGTCCGCTGCTATGGACCAAGTGCGCAACTATCCTCCAAGTGATGTTGGTATTGACGAATATGTGAGTGCTTTGCTCATATTGTTAACGTTTTATCTAGTTCATCTTGTGAACATCTTGCTTATGCATATTTTGGAGCGCATTGCCGGGGAGCGGTACAAGGAAATGAAGGGCTTCAACAAGATTTTTTTTGCTTTTCAACATTGTTTCAAGTTGCTTGAGCACATGCTGAAGTGGACGTTGAGAGACCAAGGGGCACCACCAAAGAGATCAATGAAGGACATGGATGATGATAGTGAAAATGAGGATGGAGGGCAGAACAAAGGGAAGCTGGAAGGCAACAAGAAGGCGAGGAGAAGATCAAGCTTGAGGGCGAATCATCATCTTTGAGGGACAATATTGATGACATGGTGAAGTCTAAGGAGAAGTTGATGACAAAGACATTGGAGGCAAAGATGATGATGCAAGACAAGAAGATGGTGATGAAGCATTCAAGGTGGGAGCAAATCCGCAACGATGCCATGTACAAGGCTCAACTTGAGGAGAGGAGGCTCAAGATGGAGAAGGACATCATGATGATGGATACCTCCAAGATGAGTGTGCAATAATTGGAGTTGCATGAGATTATGCTTGCAGACATCTTGGAGAGGAGGAGGCAGGCGCGTCAAGGTGATGCTCCTTCCGCAAGTTGCCTTGGTGAGTCTCCGGTGAGTGGTGGTGAAGGCCGTGTGCACAATGAGCTCGGCAACAACGATGTTGCTTGATTCCCTTGCATACATCTTGCTAGTATGTGCATGCTTTTGGTGGTTGTGTTTGAACAGGCCAATGATGAATTGGGTCCCTGTGATCATGACGATTCGATGTAGAACTATGAACTATTGCATCATTGGATTCGACAATGATCATATTTGCATGAAATTTGTGATACACCACAATGTTTACATGTTAACGGGTCGTGTTTAAGGACACTGATCTGCGCTGCGCGTGTTCGAACGGTAAAATGCGAGTACAGTCGCCTGTACACGCGTTTTACGGTTCCGTGTTTTACCCTTTCTACTAGAGTTGCTCTAAGTTATCTGTAGACTGTAGAACCTTTTTGGATCTCCCTGGAGCCACCAATACCTTTGTCGATGCGCGACCTGATGCTATAATCTCGTGAAGTGCCATCGATGATGCGCGACCTGATGCTATAATCTCGTGATGATGTGAAATGTGACATTTCTGATCCGCTTCTGACGATAGTGGCAGCCGGCTGTTATGTTGATAGGAGCGTCAACAACAGCTATTTGTCGGCAGTGAGAGGCAATTAGCTCTCCAACAATTTTGTCATCCTTGCCAGTAGCGAAGCTGTTGTGCAAACGGTACATCATCAGCAAAAGTGCAAAAAGGGCCGAGCCTTACCTGGACTGGATCATCCTGATACAGTTCCTTACGCGTCAAGGCTAAGCAACTCGATCCCATGCAATGCCATGCCTCCACTAAATGTGCGGATAAATGATCAGAACGGCCGAAATATATGCGTGGAAGCATCCGCTGTTGCTTTGTGCGATGTGGCGCATTGAAATTCTCCAACGGATAAAAGCAGTCGATGAGTCGTCAGCTTGTACCCCGTGGCGTTGGTGGCAAGTTATCCTTTTGTATGTCACTGCAAGAAGGGCCCCAACCAAATGTGCTCATGTCCATGTTGCTGTTACGCCTCGCCTCCTGGTCATGATCTTAGCCATGTACAGCTCACGTCCATGAGCACGCTGAGCGTCGTCTCGTCGGCCTACCTAATCAACAGGATATCATTTTGGTGGGATGTAAAGGGCGAGATCTGCCTGCCACTGGCGCCCCGCGAGCATTATATGGAGAATAATTGCTTAAACAAACGTGACCGAAGTTTCGTTTACTTTATTTATCGGGACACAAATGAACCTCGATCAGGCCCTTGCAGGCATGCTGGGGAATTTGCTCGTAGATCGACACTGCCCCCCAACATTCTCACCAACTCCTGTCCGCTGAGGAACAGAAAACCACTGGATCTACTGCCCAGGTACTCACAGCTGAATTTCGGCAATCAGTCGGCAGCCAAACTAGCAGGGATCCTGTCCTGTTCATACTACCAAGATCAAAAAGCACGGATCCTGCGAAACCGGGGAACAGTAGTCATAGACATGTCGAGCACAGCACCTACTCCAGCAGAAAACGAGGCTTGAATTAATTAATGTCGCCACCATTTTCTACTCTTCCATGCTTCTTTCGCGTTTATTAGAAAAAAAAAAAGAATCCCACCGCACGAGTAGCACACAAGCACTACAGTACTCTACACTAGGACTCCACAGGACACGGCCACGAGCGAGGAGCAATCATGGAGGGCGCTAGCAAGCCGAGTGCGCGCGCGCGTGCGGCGCGGTGACCTGGAAGATGGGTGTTTTCCCCGGCGTCTCATCCGATCGATGATTGCCCGGAGCATGCAACGGCCGGCGCCGACGGACGCATGTGCAGCTGGATCTTCATCACCAGAGCTAGCCGCAGAGTACGTTGTTGTTGTTAGCCTATGGAAGCACAGTTTCCAGATCCAGCAAGGGCCCGAACGCGTGCAAGAAAACAATTGCTGCTGAGTTGCCCGATCGATTTATCCTGCTTTGCTTGTGGTTGCTATTGCTAGGATCTGGACCAGACGAATGCCGAGTCGAGCTAGGCCTACGTACTAGCTTAGATCTTCACGGCCGGGCGGCCGGCCTAACCTATCGGCTATCGCTTCGCTTCGCCGGAAAATGTCTTGGCGTTCTCTGGTGAGCATGCATGTGATGTGAGGAAATAATGGTGGTGGTTGGAGGAACTCGTCGTTAAGTAGAAGATTCACTTGTTCTAGGCTTTTAGCTAGCTACACCGTACTGTGCCACAAAGCATGGATCAATCAAGATTATACTACTAGTCTATGCGAGTCTTAGATTTCACAAGACTGCTCCGTAGCATAAACCCCGTGAAACCTGTGGTTTTGCCACGGGAACACTCGCCAGAGCCACCTAATCGCCACCTAACTTGATCCACTAATAAGTCCCGTTGTTTTTATATGTCTACGCTGGAACAGCATGAAAACCAACCTACCATAACCAACCAACAGAGGAGGATCCTGAAAATGTAGACGACGATATGAGTGGATTCATAACTACTAGTACCATGCACAGGGAGCGCATCACGATACATGTTGCAGCAATCAGAAGCAAACTAGTAGCTAGAGTCGGCGCCGATTGTGTCGTTCTGGCCAGACCTTTGCACGCAAGTCTAATCTCTTGGAAACATTCCAACGCTACTACACACAGCCATCGCCTCCGTCCTAAGCTAGTACGAACACTACTAGACGTCGAACGATCGCCCTTATAAATCTTGACGATCTCGACGTGTTTCTCGATCAGTTCTCAACATTGAACGCTTCAACAATCAACATCCGCTCACAGTCTCCCGTGAGAAAAATAGGCGGCGGCTAGGGTAAAAACCCTATCAGCCGCCACGATCTACTTCGTCCTCGCCGTCTGCGACCGAGCATCGACGGGTCCCCGCCTCCTCTGCTTGCCGCTCCGGCGGCGGGAGGAGGTGGGGACCTCGGCCCTGCGCTCGGTGGTGTAGAAGGGTCCCTAAAGTTAGATTTTGGTCATCCGGCATCGTCGTTATGTGGCTATGGCGGCGTTGTGCGGGACAAGAATAAGGTATACCCGCCTCCTCTTCCACCTCGTCGGCGACGATCCTGCTGCTGGCGTTGAGAAGGGTGGAGATTCGTCTGGTCGCCGCTTCCATGGAGTGGTGGATCTCGTCCAGTCTACGTGTGTTCTGGATCTTGTCCAGTCTACGTGTGTTTTAGGTTTGGAGTTACAAGTTTCAGATCAATTTAAGGGTTCAATGGCGACAACTTCATCTCTGGGGCGCTGGTCCTTAGGGGCACGTGCACGAAGACTTCCCGACTGTCATCAACAATGGCATGCCGGCTCCGGTAATGGAGCGGCGACAGCGGCGCGTCGGCGGCAATAGTGGTCGTTAGGTGGTGCAAAGACCTCGATGTAATTTTTATTATGTTTAGGATACTTTGTACTTCTTATGAACTCATGAAATAGATCCGGATCTTTTCCCGCAAAAAAAAACATCCGCTCACAGTGGCAGGCCAGTCCACTGGCCGATTGCTGCTATTCAGCACCTTCCAACGGTGACGTCATCCTATCGCCCCCGGTAGCGGTAGGCCGGTACCCACGCACTTTGCTCCGGTTTTCCTCCTCTCCGTCAAAATTCCTGATCTATAACCACATATCGCGGCTGATCTCCCACCTTCTCTATTTTCGGAAAAAAGAGAGGAGAAAATTGTTTGCCGGTATAAAAATCCGCACGTTTTTTTGTTGACCTGCAACTGTAGCCAGAGGTTGCAGGAATGTGTTGATCATGA
The DNA here is from genome assembly GCA_910589775.1 of Avena eriantha. Classification (NCBI taxonomy): domain Eukaryota; kingdom Viridiplantae; phylum Streptophyta; class Magnoliopsida; order Poales; family Poaceae; genus Avena; species Avena eriantha. Next base: position 230,270,413 of record OU342745.1, read on the forward strand.
AAAAGAACTCAAGTGCACTAGTGAACATGCACATGTGAGGTAATTTAAATAAAAATAACCCAAACTCGAAATAAATTTAAATAATAAACCTATTCCAAAACTAGTTCGTAGCGAGTAACCCTTTTCTGCCACTCCCGCCCGCGCGGCGCTGCACACAAGCCTGCGGCGCCACCGCCAACGGCGCCGCACAAATGCCACGCTGGCCCCGTGGGCCCTGGCGCCGCAGCGATGCCACGCTGGCTTGACCTTGTAGCGCCAGCCACTCTGGCGCGGCACATACCCCTGCTGCTCCCGTCGGTGCGGCGCGGCAGCCCGTGCCACACTGGCGCATGGCCCCCCCTGCAGTGTTAGTGCCGCGCCACTCGGGCTGGCGCCGCACCCTAGCCTTCCGCGCCGCTGCGCACGACGCTGCACAAGCAGCAACACTAAGACGCGCGGGGTTCGGCCCGGCCCGACCCTCTTCTTCCTCTTGTCCCATTTTCACCCGAGCAAGAAGGTGGTGGCAACGGCTCTCTCTCTCTCTCTCTCTCTCTCCCCTAGTCCAATCTCCACCAAAAACACAAGATTCGAAGGAAAACTCGGAGGATTTCTTGCCCAATCGCTTCCCCAAGGTATTCTCCTCTACTTCCCTCAATTTCACCCACAAATTTTAAGTTATTTGTTCATATTTTGCAAAATTCGTCCAAATCTAGAACCTCATTGGATATGTAAATTTGTATGGAGCAATGGTATGTTTGGTAGATATCTAGAGTTAGTATAGGTATAGGATTGGTATACTAAGCCTTCTTGTGTAGGTAGCTAAGATTTTTAGGGTTAGGGTTAAGATAACGGTAAGGTTTTGGTTTTGTGAGCATGTTGTTAGTGCAAAATTTGGTATTGGTACTTATTGAATTTATTACCGTTGTTTTGTTATACTTGTTTTAGGTATGGCTAGAATTGTGCATGTTCATCATACGGACAAAGATGGATTCTTGAGAGGCAATATTGAGCCGGACCCGGATGAGATTGACCTAGTGTTCGAGCATAGTCCTACCTATCCCGAGGTGTTGCACCAAGTTCGAGTAGATTTGAATTGGGTTGATCCTAATGATGTTGTTGAGTTGGAAGGTAGGCACAATGTTGGATTTGGGATGCACAATTGTTGGAAGACAATGCGTATTAGCTCTGAGCAACGTTGGGTTGCATATAAGGAAGTGGTGGCCGAATCACAAGACAAAGCTCTTGAACTATTTGCCACAAAAAAGGTTGATACTAATATGCAAAACAGTATCATACAAGTTGCCTCCCCATATGAAGCTCAGAGTCCTCCACCCATTAACCAAGAGGAATTTATTGAGCCTCCTTTGACCCAACCACATGAAGTGAGGACATGTGTGAGCCCCGTTTCAAACAACCAAGATGAAGCAGTGGGAGAGGACAATGATGAGTATGAGGACAGTGATGACGAGGTGGAGCTCAATGACAACACTCTTGGAGATTTGGACCTATATCTTACACAAGAGAACATGGATCACAACATCCCATATTCTCAAATGTATGCATCGGACTCGGATGAGGATGGCCCTGATCAAGAGGTTGATGAAGAGGGATTCACGAAGGATGAGGCCAAAGTGCACGAGAAGGTATTTGGAAGGGATCCTCGGATACCCTTGATGTGCGATCTCAGTCTAGCGGATGAAGCCACAGTTGACGGTGGCAAAGGTGTAGTGCTTGGACCAAGGCCAACTTCGTACCAGGATGGTAGCCACGAGAAGAACGGGATTTCAAAAGGACTTAGGTTTTCCACATTGTTGGAACTTAAGCAGTGGATCAAGGACTTCTCTATTAGGTATCATCGGCCATTCACGGTGGCACACTCGGATGTGAAGAAGCGTTACACTGTTAAATGCGAGGATGATGGATGCCCTTGGATTGTGCGGGCAAGACCATACAAGGGAGGGCCCGATTGGCGCATTTCAAGCTGTGTGTCAACACACATGTGCCATGGAAAAAGGGTGGATGGCAAAGATGTGAAGCACGAGCACCGCCAGCTAACCTCCGAGTTCCTCGCCTATAGGCTTTTGAACCAAATTTTATCACTTCCTACAATGACCATCAAGATGGTCATGGAGATTGTAGAAGCTCTATTTAACTATGAGGTGAAGTATGGGAAGGCCTGGAAGATGAAGCAAGCCGCATTCAGGATGTTGTACGGTGGTTGGGAAGAATCATATAGCCGAATCCCTAGGTTGTTGTTAGCAATGGCCAATGCTAACCTGGGCATGGTTCACGTGGTCGAGCCATATGGCCCCGAAACAATGGTTCGTAACGAAAGAAATGTTCGAGTATTTGAGCGTGCTTTTTGGGCGTTCGAGCAATGTGTAAGGGGCTTCGAACATCGTAGGCCAGTAATCTCCGTTGATGGCACCTTCTTGACCGGGTAGTTCCGTGGCACTCTCTTGATTGCAATTGGAAATGATGCAAATAACCGGTTGCTTCCCTTGGCTTTTGCTTTGGTTGAGGTGGAGAACAATGTTAATTGGGAGTGGTTCTTACGTCTTTTGAGAACCAAGGTATTATCTCTTGATAGGAAAATATGTGTCATCTCATATCGCCATCAAGGAATTCTCAATGCGGTGACAATCGACATTCCCGGTTATCCTCCTTTGCATCACCAATGGTGCATGAGACATTTTGTTTCCAACTTCTATAGGGCATGTAAGAGCAAGGAGTTGTCTGATGATCTTCAAGATTGTTGTCTTGCTTTCATGGACCGGCGTTTTACAAACTTATATCTTAGATTGTTGAACAACAAAAAACTCGATTTGAATGGTCAAGAGTTTCTCGGTAGGCACATTCAACTCCAGGACAAGTGTGCACGAGCTTATGATGAGGGTGGCCGGAGGTATGGTCAAATGACAAGCAACATGGGAGAGGCCTTCAACAAGGTGCTTAAGGGTGTCCATGCATTACCCGTCACTGCAATAGTTCGATACATATTTGACAAGTTGAATAGTTATTGTTTGAACTACTCACTTGAAACGGATAAGAAAATTGCGGGACAGAACAAAAATGAATACAAGTACAAGTACCCACCCAGGGTTGACGATTGGATGACATTTTAGTCACGGAAGGCGGACTCCCAAGTTGCCATGGTTTTTGATAACGACGAGCTCGTTTACCAAGTGGTCGAGCCTGGAGGAACCACTTCGGATGGTGTCCAACACGGAGGCCGAGCCTTCAAAGTCTCCCTAAGGAATTGTGATTGCACATGCAGAATGCTATTGTTTCTCCATCTCGCTTGTTCTCACTTACTATGTGCGTCTCGGAAGCGCCATGTCGATTATAATCACGAGCGCACCATTAGAGAGTCCGAGTTCTCTATCATGAAGACTAAGATGACTTGGGCTCCTCGATTTCATCCATACCTTGACCAATCACAATGTCCGGAGTACCATGGATTGCAACTATGGCCTCATCCGGAATGGAAGGTGGTTAAACATGGTAGACGCAAGACAAAGTGTTTTAGAAGTGACATGGACGGATGGGGCTGTGCTGGTGCGCGGGAATCGGGAAACGACCAATTTGAAGAGCCTCGTGAGAGATCTCGTTGTGGCAAGTGTAGTGGTGAAGGGCACAATGCTAGGAGTTGTACACAAAGGAAGAGAGCAAAAGGAAATGAAGCAAGCACAAGCGGTCCAAGCCATCAAAATGAGCCTAGCCAACCAAGAAGTAGACAACAAAATGGTCCAAGTCAACAAAATCCTAGCCAACAAAATGGTCCAAGTCATCAAGTTCCTAGCCAAGGGATAAGTAGCCAACAAGTGCCAAGCCAAAGGAGGAGTATCCAACATGCTCGTAGGCAACAAAGAGGTCGAACACTTGGTCTTAGTAGAGGAAGAGGTCGATCACTTGGGCTTGGTAGAGGAAGAGGGCGTGGACCAAATCCGGCTAGTATGATAGGTTATTTGGCGGGACCAAATCCGCATGTGCATAGGTATGGCGAAAAAAATGATCACACTTTTATGCTTACTTTACTATCTTTCATGCTTATATTTTTCAAACCACTATTGTTCACATTCATGCTTACTTAACTAACTTTCACCTTTTCCCTTATTATAGGTATGGCCAACAAGAACAATGATGGGGATGGTGTGAACTACTCGAAGTTGTGGGCGGACGCTTTGGCAGTGGTGAGAGAGAGGAAGGAGAAATAGGAAGAGGAGGAGAGGAAGAGGAAGAAAGTTGAGGAAGAGGAAGAGAGGAAGGGAATGAGACATTTGCTCATGAATTCGAGTCGGTGGTTCAACTTGCTCGCGACTTGAGAAAAAAGGAGGATGAAGCGGAGGAGAAGAAGAGGAAGAAGGAAGAGGAAGATAAGAAGAGGAAAAAAGAGAAGGAAGAGGAAGAGATGAAGAAGAAAAAGGAGAAGGAAGATGAGGAGAGGAAGAGGAGGTCCAATGCTAGGCCACCTTGCGCCGATCAAGCGGAAAGGCCACGGAGGGCATATCGTACATCCACGGCCCATGGAAAGGAGATTCCAATTTGTTGGTGCAAAGATGATTGCATTGTTAAGGAGTCCATCGACTATAATTCCGATACTTGGGGAAGAAAGTTCTTCATGTGTGCCAACTACGCTCGCTCTCCCATGCGTACCCGCAACCCGTATGAGACTCCACCGGTATGTACAAAGCAATTTAATTAAAGAACCTTTATTCCATATCATATTAATAACATGCTCTATTATCTTGTAGTCTCCTCCTCCAGTATGGAGGTACTACACTTAGATAAACCTCAAGAAATATGAAGCTACGAAGGCTATCCAGGAGATCGACATTGCAATAGTTAGACGTCGGTACCAAGAAGCTGTGCGTAACGAGGAGATGGCGGCAAGGCGCAAGCAACGTGAGGACGAGAGTCGCAAGCAAGAAGAGGAAGAGAAGCGGATCGCTAAGGAGGCTCGGGATGCGGAGAGGGAAAGGAAGCGTCAAACGGCGTGGCGTTCCCAGGAGGAAGACGATAAGCGCAAGAAGAAGGGGAAATGGCCTCGTGTTCTAGACTTATAGACGACGAGGCTCGGGATGAACTATTTCGTCGTGCGATGTGTGAACCTTAGCTGAATTTATTTTGAGAACTATGTGTATTAGATGGGAGAACTATGTGTATTGAATTATCAAAGGAATTTGAGCCTCCTTAGATATTTATAAACTATGTGAACTAAGTGACCAAACGAATTTGAGTCCCTGAGATAATTCAGAAATGGGATAGCGCCAAGAAGAGAAGCGTGAAAACCCTGGGATAGTGCAACGCCATTTATTTCATAGTGCGGCGCCACCCCGAATGGCACGACAGGCCTAGAGAAGTGCGGCGCCACACTGGCCGGCGCTGCACTTGTGGCTGCAGCGCCTACCTGGCCCCAGGCGCAGCATCGATCGGGTCAGTACACCCTGCAACATATTTATTTCGAAGTGCGGCGCCACCCCGGACGGCGCGGCAGGCCCGGAGAAGTGCGGTGCCACACCGGCCGGCGCTGCACTTATGGCTGCGGCGCCACCCTGGCCCCCGGCGCGGCATCGATCGGGTCAGTACACCCTGCAACATATTTATTTCGTAGTGCGACGCCACTCCGGACAACGCGGCAGGCCTGGAGAAGTGCGGCGCCACACCGGCCGGCGCTGCACTTGTGGCCGCGGCGCCGCCCTGGCCCCTAGCGCGGCAGCCGCACCGTCTGTATAGGGGCACTTTGGTTTATGACCTGCGGCGCCGGGGTAGGAGGCGTGACACAGGTCGGTGCGGCGCCAGGTAGGTTGGCGTGGCACGCCTGGAGCATGCAGCGCCAGCACAGATGGCGCGGCAGGCCTGGAGGGTGCTGCCCTTAGCCCCAAACCTGGGCATCTGCCCGTGCAGCGCCACCACCAACGATGCGGCAGGCCTGGAGGGTGCAGCGCCGTCGCCCATGGCGCGGCAGGCCTGGAGGGTGCCACATATTCCAACAAATCCACAGATTCCAACAAGTTCATACAAATCCACACAAACATAGGTTCCAACAAGTTCATACAAATCCATAGATTCAAACAAGTTCATACAAATCCACACAAACATAGGATCCAACAAGTTCATACAAATCCACACAAACATAGGATCCAACAAGTTCACACAAACATAGGATCCAACAAGTCCACTTCCAACATAGGATCCAACAAGTCCACTTCCAACAATTTCACTTCTTTCTCGCACGCTTACTCTTGCCTCCTCTTCTCAAAGGCATCTTCTGGTGTGGCTCCTCATCATCCTCGGACTCGATAATTGGAGGGTTCCTTGGCCTAAGCTTGATTGTGGACCGTACCTTGGGCTTAGTTTGATTGCGGGCTTGTACTCGGTACCTCTCCAATAGCATGTTGTCTGGCACGGCCTCATCTTTATCTTCGGCCTTTAGAATGAGAACAATGATCTCAGTTGATTTGTGATACATGGCAATTCATTAAAGGATGTCATCGGTCATATTATGTCATACCGTAGTAGATTGCTATTCTTCAGGGCTACCTTCCTCTTTTGATATCGACTTGGCCCGTTGCTTGGACGACGTCGCAACCTCGGGGTCCCGGCAACCAAGCAAATTCATGAGGTGACGTAACTTTTGTGCCTGCCGCTTAACGAATTCCCTTAACTTGTTATGGCCCTCCTCGTTCCTTGGAAACTCTAAAGCGCCCTCCAATTCATCCGCCTGCTTCTGGACCTCCGTGCGCTGACATGCAAGGAAATGAAGACACGGATTATATATTTTGTTGAGGTGGTAACACGAATAAAAACTACCCGACTTACCGCAAAGTTGATCACAGGAGCAAAGGAGGTTTGGCGCCCTTCTCTAACAACCTGGTTGTACTCAAGGTTGCTTAGGTCGTCAAAACCAAGCAGCAGCTCTTCCAAAATGTCTTCTGGATAGGAATCCGGTAGGATCTTAACACGAGTGTTGTCTTGAAACCAGCAGAGGTACTCACTGAAAGCATCCTCACAATGGGGTTGTGCGATCATTCTTTTTGATTTCTTAGCTTCTTTCACACAAATGAGAAACCGAGACATGTGCTTTTGGTGAATCTTGTCCCAGTCCGTCTTCTTGCTCTTGAGCCTGTCCAACCTGTGTATGAACAAATCGCAATTTTTTTAGCACACACAACTATCATACATCATATTGGGAAACATGTATAGAAGCAATTCTTACCGGTGGAGCTCGATGCTGGTGTCCTGCCAATCCGGAGGGGTAGACTGATAGAGACCAAACTGTCTCATAACCCGCTGCGGCATATGATGCTCAACAACCCACATGCATATCATGGGGCACTGTATGTACCGGGGATTACATTCGGCGTCGCACTGCGGGTTAAGGCGAAAATCCTCTCAACCAAAATTGTCCCTAGGACCATATACCTCCCATACAACCTTAATCACACACAAGATAGTTCAATAAGTAAAGTAGTTGAACGGAATGCTAAATGGTATATATGGGGTGGAAATTCTTACTTGCTCCGGGAGAAGGTTGTCAAACTCATTGGTGTATCTAATGTACGCTGCTTGTAGGTCGGTTGGGGCCTTGGAGACCACGTCCCAATTGTAAGCCCAAGTTGGCCACCTCGATCGGTTTGCTCCATCGATATAATCCTTGGCGGGCATTTTATCGGGCCGTCCAACTGGAAAGCGTTCCCACATCCACACCGAGAGAAGTAGTAATGGACCACCAATGTAAGCCTCGGGACCAGTCCTTCAACAAGCCTCGTCCAACTACGCACCAAAGCAAACAAAGTTTAATCATGGGGACATTCAAAGAGCACATGTAAAGATGGGGAAAATGTAAGCACTTCATTACCTGTCGGTACAAGAAGGCCAATGCCGCTGAACCCCAGCTCCATTTCTTATCCATTTTAGTCAAAGCCTTCAACCAGTGCCAGTGAGCCATGTTGCCCTTACCATCAAGAAATATAGTCTTCGTGATAACATACCACACATAAACACGGACATATATCATGACCTCATCATCACTAGCATTATTAGGGCATGTACTGAAGTTCTGTGATATCCACTTGAAAGTAGCCCCGGCTGTGACCCTCAATTTTACCCCCTGTGAGTTTATAGTGTCACCGGGACACTTACCACCAGTAAGGGAACACATCCGGTCACGCCAGTTGTCAGAGGATGTGTTAATGTAGAGCGGACCCCCCGGATAGGGAGTGCGAGGATCATGGACATGTCCTGGAGAGTCACAGTCATCTCACCGGTACGGAGGTGAAAGCTATGCGTCTCTGGCCTCCACCGGTCGACAAGCGCGGTGATGGTAGCAGGGTTCATGTGTGGTGTACCACGGTTGACCATATGGATGAATGGGAGCTGTCCTAGTGCTTGGATGTGCACCGTGTACCGATCATTGTATGGCATCATCTCTTGGAAATGCCCGTGATACCTCAGTCGTAGGGGAACAAGAGTCTGCACACATACAAGCTCGATTATAACATTTCCATCAAACTTTAGCAACACAACATGAATAGTTGGGTTTATTTTTCTTACCCGCTCGGTCATCAGGTAGGCACGATGACGCTTATCATACGTCGTCTCAAGAAGCGATGTGCCTTCGACATACCCGGGTTCTACATAGGTTGGGCATGGGTTTCTTCCTCTTCCGATTCTGACATACTATATAATTAAAAAAAGAAAGTACAACTAAAAATGTGAGTAATTTGTAAATGGCATACTAATATGAATAGAGTGCTTTCTATATGGTCATATCTATGTGAGCAAATTTTATGTGGGCTAACAAGCACATGATGAAGTATTGCTAACAACCATATCTGTATGAGCATACATACTACAAATATTTTCAAGTACAAACATAGTAGTTCAAACATATAGTTTCAAGCTACAAGCACATATATAATTTCAAGCATATATATTTGATATCTCTATGTGGCCACTATATGTGAGCATACATACTAATATTTTTAGGTACAACCATCTCTATTTTCCATCTCTAAATCTAGACACACTACCACATATCTATCCTCCTTTAAGTAATCAACAAATCAACTATATGTCTTGATTTTGGGATGAACTAGGGTTTTCCTAAACTATCAAAATTAGTGAGATTCATTGGACAAAGAGGGGGATTTGTTGGACAAATACCTGGAGGAGGTGCTCAACAACAAGATCCGCGGGCAAAATCTTCAGATTGGAGAAGGATTAGAGGAGGGGGAGGTCAACCCTAGCCGCCGTCGCCATGGGTATGTGTTCTCTGTGAGGAGTTGGAGAGGAAGAGGAAGAAGAGGGTCGAGCCGGGCCGAGCCCCGCGCGTCTTAGTGCTGCTGCTTGTGCGGCGCCGTGCGAGGCAGGCTAGGGTGCGGCGCCAGCCCGAGTGGCGCGGCACTAACGCTGCAGGGGGCCCACGCGCCAGCGTGGCACGGGCTACCACGCCGCACCGACGGGAGCAGCAGGGGTATGTGCGGCGCCAGAGTGGCTGGCGCTGCAGGGTCGAGCCAGCGTGGCATCGCTGCGGCGCCAGGGCCCACGGGGCCAGCGTGGCATCTGTGCGGCGCCGTTGGCGGCGACGCCGCAGGCTTGTGTGCAGCACCGCGCGGGCGGGAATGGCAGAAAAGGATTACTCGCCGTGAAATAGTTTTTGAATAGGTTTATTATTTAAATTTGTTTCGAGTTTGGATTATTTTTATTTGAATTACTCACATGTGAATGCATGCAGCAGGAAGCTCACTGGATACATCACATCAGTGTCAGGCACTGTTCGTCGCCATCTGATATTTCCAACGATGTAAACTTGTGTGATCTTGCAGAGGGGCCACGTACAGGGAGGCTCACCACGAGAGTGTAAACAAAAAAGGCTCCGTGGACGAGTCGGGTATTTTGGCATCGCATACGGATCCAGTCGGTCTTTCTTTAGCCCCACGCACGATCCGACGGCTCCGGCGTTGCTGTTGCGTCAAGTTACTCTACGTCAGACGTGTGGCTGCGGTCCAAATTCTAGTAACTTTTTTTTGAGTAAAAATTCTAGTCACTTGAAACTGTGGCGGGAATTGACGGCCACGGGCCTAGGGATGGCAATTTTATCCATGGATCTGGATATCCACGGATATTCGACCTGACGGATAAGGGTATACAGGGCTAATTACATCCACGGATTTATGGGGGCGGATATTCCCTAATTCATGGAGCGGGCATGGTAGTGGTTGTCTCCATGGATATCCAACGGATATCCGGCTGATACGTGAGACCCACATGTCAGTGAGACTGTTATGAGACATCTATGTACTTTGTGGTTTTATCGTGTGATATTTGAAATATTTTAAGTACTATGTGGTTGAAATATTGTTTCTTTGATATTCCTATGTATTATACATATAATATTTGCTGAAATGCTGTCGAAAAGTGCTATATTGTCGCAGTTAAGCTGAATGTTGTTATGATTATGTATATGGCGTGTAAAGCAATGGATATCTTGTTATGATTATGTATATAACGTGTAAACCAATGGATATCCATGGATACATGGATATCTAACGGGTTTGGATTTAGGGCGACATCCATGCCCATAGATATCTTCGTGGGCGGGCTAGAGTGAGGTTTATGGATTTGGATTTGGTATATCCGTCCAAACCTGCTCTATCGCCATCTTACACGGGTCGTCACCGCAGCGCTAAGGGCATCTCGAGCGGCGGTCGGCGGAGAAATTTGGCTCGCCCAGTGGCGATGCCACCCATCCTATCTGTGTTGGCATGTTGGCCGTAGACAGAAAATAATTTAAAATTCAAAATAAAAATAAAAGCACGCTAATTTGCTGAAAATTTACATAGATTTATAGATAATTTACATAGGAAATAAAAGATAAAAAATATTGCCCTATCTACGACCCTTGGCATGAGGCGGTGCCGTGACCATCTACTCCTCGCCGTCGGAAACGAGATCGATATATGGCGGCACCGCCTAGAGGTTCTGGGCGGCAGCGCATCCGCTAGCGTCGGCGGGTCGATCACCTGCCCGGGCCACACTAGCCACTCGGGCTGAGGCGACGACATCGATGGTGCCACGAGATCGCCCAACCCCATCCCAAGCCGAGGAGCTACCGGTGGCACCCACGCCAGCAGTGGCGGGGAAGAAGGCAGGGAAGCGTTGGTCTCCGCGACCATCGCCATCAGTTGGATGGCATCGCGGGAGCCGTCCCATTTGGCCTCCTCCTCCTCCACAGACACATCGATGACCTGGTCGAGGATGGCATCCTCGTCGTAGCCGGCCGCCAGGATGACCTGGTACTCCGGGGGCAGTTGCGGGGCACCCGGTTCCTGCATGATGACGTGGTCGCCGCCCACGCCCTCGTCGTCTTCGTCGCCAGAGGGGGGATGGGTAGTTAGAGACATCCTCGTAGAGCTCACAGGGCTAGAGCTCACCGGAGAACGTAGATAAGCGTCGCGTGTTGTGCTCCGACGTCAGGAAGTTTTTCTAGTAGTCCTTCCTCTGGTAGGTGCTCTCCCACCAGACGACCTGTGGGAGCTTGGCGATGCGGCGGCGCATCTTCGCCTCCAACGCCTTCCCCTTCTTTGGCGCAAGCGGTACTGGCACCATGTCCAGGGTTCAGGTGCCAGCCGCTGGGGAGGGAGACATCATGGTGCTTGATGCGTCCCTCTCCCGCCAGCATCGCTCGCACTCCGCCACACGAATGTAGCGGCAACCATGTTGGAGCTTGTCATCGGCGTGGAGGATGTCGTCACGTGCCGCAGGACCGACAAAGTCCTGCGGCCTTGGTGGCGGTGGCATGCCATGGAGCAATCGCGTCATCAACGGTGGAGTAGGCGAATGACGCCCTCATCACCGGTGTGACCCAGAGATGTTATCCTCGATGTCGTTCTTCATCTTCTTTAGCCATGAAGGCGTCTTCATCATCGGTGCAGTGGGTGGTGGTGGCGGTGGAGAAAAGTTTCTTGGCTCTGACTGAGGTTTGGAGAGTGCGGTGCTGACGGGCGTTGGGCCGACTTAATAGCTCCTAGCCGGTGCGCGCGCAGGTTCTTGTGCCTTCTCCATCAATGTCGACGCGGTAACTTAGTGATGGCCCAAAATATATCGAGCTCATTGGAGAACCCTAAGAGGAAGGTATGATGAGTACAACATCAAGTTTTCCCTCAGTACGAAACCAAGGTTATCAATCCAATAGGAGCAAGGAAACACCCCAAAGGTGTAGCTAGCTGAACGTTGGCAGGGCGCACTACCGATGCCAGCAGCAACGTGGAGACCTGCACAACACAACGGCAGAACTTTGCCCCCAACTTGCGATGAGGTTGCCAATCTCACCGATTTTGCTAAAAACAAAGGATTAAACGTTCGAATGAAAGAAAGTAATAGTTTACAGAAAGTAACACAAAGTAGTAAACAGTTTGTAGAATGTATGTAAAAGAAAGGACCGGGGTCCATAGTTCACTAGATGTGACTCTCCTTAAGATAGATAACATGTTGCGTGAACAAATTACAGTGGGGCAATTGACAAACATCGATAAAGCATACAAGCATATACTAATCATCTTACTCCTTTAAGACTTGATTGGGCATTACAACATTGATGAGAGAGGGGGATGCCTTGGGCATCCCCAAGATTTGACGCTTGTACTTCTTGGATATTTCTTGGGGTGACACGCGTGGCATCCCCAAGATTGAGTTTTAGTCCATCTTTCATCTCATTACTCATTCCTTCCATACACCTGAAATTTTTCCTTCATACAAAACTTCACATAATCTTTATTAGCAACATTAGTGCATTCAAGATAATAAGTCTTTAGGTTCAGTTCTAACACCAATAAACTTCCATTAGAACACTTGCTACTGTAGAACTTCCCTCAAAAATCTCAATTCCTCAAAAGAACTCAAAAAGAAACCAACAAGAAGCAAATGCAGAAAATGGCAGAAATCTGTCAAAACAGACCAGCAGGTAAAGACGAATTTTTTCGAAGACCTTCTGTTTCTCAAATCAAAAAGTGTTGAACTAACGAAAGTTAGATAACAACCTGTGGCAGCAGCACAAAAATTCACGCCTCAAAAGGACGTTCAGAGAGTTTACACGAATTTTTACGGTGAAGCACAGAAATCTATTTCGGGACAGCAACTTTCCCAATCATTACTTCTCTCTCATTAGAGGTTACTCTTGGCACAAAAAGCAAATAAAAAGGATAAGGAGCGGTTATTACTGAAGTAATAACTTCCAAGACTCATCTAAATTTTTTGGGTTATCTCCCAATAAGTACTTTTCTTTAACGCCTTTAAGTTAGGCATAAGAATTTCGATGATGCTCACATAAGAAATATGAATTGAAATAAAAGATAGCATCAAGAAGAAAATTTAAAAAACATTTAAGTCTAACCCACTTTCTATGCATAGGAATCTTATATGCAAAAAAAATCACAAAGAACAAAGTGACAGGCATAGGAAGATAAAACAAAAGTAACTTCAAAACTTTCAGCACATAGAGAGGTGTTTCAGTACCATGAAAACCTGTAGAACCATATTTTCCTCTCTCATAATAATTTTCAGTAGCCTCATGAATAAACTCAACAATATAACTATCACATAAAGCATGATTTTCATGATATACAAGCACTAGAGCTTTATTATAAACATTTTCAAAAGAATCCTCAGGAACATAACATTCATCCTCCTTTAGTAAGCATGATAAAGCAAGACAATAATAGACCAACAAAAATACCAACTATAGTAGGAACTAATTTTTGTGTGTTTTTGATAAAGAAACAAGCAAACAAAGCAAAAATAAACTAAGCAAAACAAAAATAACAAAGGAAAGAGATTAGTTATGAGGGACTCCCCTTGTGAAGATGTCCTTGACTCCCCGGCAACGGCGCTAGAAAAAGTTGTTGATAGCCCAAAATATATCGAGCTCGTTGGGGAACCTCAAGAGGAAGGTATGATGAGCACAACAGCAAGGTTTCCCTCAGTACGAAACCAAGGTTATCAATCCAGTAGGAGCAAGGAAACACCCCAAAGGTGTAGCTAGCTGAACGTTGGCAGGGCGCACTACTGGTGCCAGCAGCAACGTGGAGACCTGCACAACACAACCACATAACTTTGCCTCCAACTTGCGATGAGATTGTAAATCTCACCGGTTTTGCTAAAAACAAAGGATTAAACGTTCGAATGGAAGGAAGTAATAGTTTGCAGAAAGTAAACACAAAGCAGTAAACAGTTTGTAGATTGTATGTAAAAGAAAGGACCGGGGTCCATAGTTCACTAGAGGTGGTTCTCCTTAAGATAGATAACATGCTAGGTGAACAAATTACAGCGGGGCAATTGACAAACATCGAGAAAGCATACAAGCATATACTAATCATCTTGACTCCTTTGAGACTTGATTGGGCATTACAACTTTATACATAGACCGCCATCCAACTGCATCTATGACTAATAATCCACCTTCAGGTTATCATCCGAACCCCTTCTAGTATTAAGTTGCAAGCAACAGATTATTGCATTATGAACTGCGTGTAAAGTAAACAATACGATTGTTCTATGAACAAAGGATTGTTGTTTTCTCCCTAGTAGCAACAACACATCTAGTAACTTAGAGATTTCTGTCACTTCCCCAGATTACCAGAGGCATGAACCCACTATCGAGCATAAATACTAACTCTTGGAGTTGCTAGCATCTACTTGGCCAAGATAGCTACTAACAACAAAAAGCATGCAAGATCACAAAGAACAAAGACATGATAGAATCAATAATCAATCTGAAATAGCATCTCAATATCCATCGGATCCCCGCAAACACAATATGCAAAATTAAAAATAGATGATCTTGATCATGAACGGAGCTCACAAGATCTAAACATGAAAGCACAAAGGAGGAGAACCAGCCATCTAGCTACTACATGGACCCGTAGTCCAGAGATGAACTACTCACGCATCACACCGGAGGCTTGCATGATGATGAAGAAGGCCTCCAGGGTGAAATCCCCTCTCCGGCAGGGTGCCGGGAAGAGTTTCAGATCCCTCCCGATCTAGGGATGGAGATGACGGCGGCTACAGACTCTTTCGTGAAAGTTTGATCGAGTACTTAGGGTTTTGGTATCGGAGGCATCTTATAGGCGGAAGGAGAGGCTGAGGGGGTGTTGGGGTCAGCCAGACCACCCCCTGGCGCGGGCCAGGCCTGGCCGCACGGCCAGGTGGTGTGGCCGGGCCCCAGCCCTTCTTCGTCTCGAATTCTGGCTCCAGATGTCTTCCGGTAAAATAGTGACTTTGGCTTTTGTCCCGTCCAATTCCGAGAATATTCATTTTCTGACTTCATGGAACCAAAAATAGCAGAAAACAGGCAGCTAGCACTGTGGCTCTTTGTTAATAGGTTAGTCTAAGAAATCATATGAAAAGTACTCCAAAGTGTGGATAAAACACAAGATAGTATAAAAAACCAAGCATGGAACATAAAAAATTATAGATACGTTTGCAATGTATCAACATCCCCAAGCTTAACTCGTGCTCGTCCTCGAGTAGGTAAGTAATAAAAAGAAAGAATAATTTTTTAAGTGACATGCACCATCATAAACTTGATCAAAGTATTTGTAAAACATTCAAAGCTAGGATCATAGTACTTCAATCATAACATGAAAGACAAAGTTCTAGCAATAAGACAAAGAAACTATGTTGCAACATGAAAAGACACAAACAAAAGATTCATGAATAACAATGCTTTGCAAGACGTTTGTTTGTTTCACATAAAGAAAACATAGCATAATAGTATTCAGCTTGTCCCTCATAGAGTAGCAAATATAAATGCATAGGACACCTTCAAAGTTCACAAGGGTGACTAGATACAAATAGTTTAAAACAAGCAATATCAAGTTTTGCATCAATCAACTAGTCTTGGGACAATGCACATAGAACTAATAATGGCCACTATGCTCTTAAAGTAGGTGCATAAAGGTAGAAGGTGGAGACTCAATGTAATGGTGGAAGAAAGTCCTTCATAGAAGGAAGCCGAGATTCAAGTTTCATAAAGAGCTTCCAAAAATTATGGTACTTATAGTTTTTAGCTCTCTGCCCTATCATAAGCATCTTGAAGGTGGTTAAGGTTAAAGTGACACAACTAAGAGGATATGCTTGACAAGTTATAAACCGAAATCTCATGCCCCTTACTTACGAAGACCGAACCTCATGCTACTCAACTTTAGTCACAAGTAAGCTCTTATCATTGTAAGTACATATGTATCATAAAGAACCGCTAACGGGGTACCCTTTGCACATGATACAGGAGCTATCCCATAATCAAAATGACAAGGCAAACAGACAATGAGCATCTCAGCGATCTTTTTATTCGCTATTTGCATAGGGTTTTATTGAGGATGCTTCATAGAGTGCTCATTATGGTTATGCTGCAAGTTTCCACCATGATTAGGCATGGATTAGGCTAGCGGCCCAGGCGTTTCTCTAACACACATACAAACTCCATGATCTCACAAATTCCACTTTTATTTCACACCGTCGGGATCCATAAGCAAAAGAACATGATATCAACGGGGTACAAAGTACAAGTGCAATGTTGAAAGCGTTCCCCATGATACATGGTTATGCTAACTTCAACTTATAAAGCACAAGCATATACGCAACAAAGAAGGACCCAATGGTTCAGGTTTATTAAATGCAAAAAAGTAAAGTGTGCCATCAAGTTCGTGCGAGCTTTAATCACTAGTTTTCTCATAACAAGTTTAATTCGAAAGGTAAACAAAAGCATGAATATACTTGGAATAGCATAAGCTAGTAGGTAGGTATGGTGGACTCTTTGGAATAACTTGGTTTAGGGAGTTGGATGCATGAGTGGAACTCATACTTGGTTGTGGAGGCTAGCAAAAGACTGGGAGCGACAAACTAAGAGAGCAATAATGGCCATAATCATGCAGAGCGACAAAACATCATTGATCAAAGCATAAAGTGATACTACAAGTTGAAAACTAAAAGATCATAAAGGCTATGGTGACTTGGGATAGTCATAACATGGTGTGGGCATGCTCCAAGTGAACACAAATAAAGCATCAAAGGAGAATACCACAATACTATGCTTTAATATGCTAAAACAACGCATGATTCATCCAAGGCACATTAAGCAATCTCAATTGTTTATAACAAGTCATGCTACAACAAAGAATACTAAGCATAAAGCCAAAATAATATCAAGCATGGCATGACAAAGCATAGGACACAGTCAAAAACAAGCTCTCTTTACCACTTAAGCATGAGCTTTCCTACTCTTTTCCAATCCAAACCAAACTATTTGAAAACCAATGTATGAAAGAGGGGGTCCAACCAATTTATTCAGTAAACTAAGTAAACCAAGGAAAACTAAAAACCAAAACGAAAACGAAAAAGAAGATGCTCCAAGAACAAACAACTATGCATGAAAGAATAAAAATGAAGCGTTTGGAAGAAACCTGAGATTTTTATTGATGAGAGAGGGGGGTGCCTTGGGCATCCCCAAGCTTTGACGCTTTTACTTCTTGGATATTTCTTGGGGTGACACACGTGGCATCCCCAAGCTTGAGCTTTATTCCATCTTTCATCTCATTACTCATTCCTTCCATACACCTAATTTTTTTCCTTCATACAAAACTTCACACAATCTTTATTAGCAACATTAGTGCATTCAAGATAATAAGTCTTTAGGTTCAGTTCTAACACCAATAAACTTCCATCAGAACACTTTATACTGTAGAACTTCCCTCAAAAATCTCAATTCCTCAAAAGAACTCAAAAAGAAACCAACAAGAAGCAAATGCAGAAAATGGCAGAAATCTGTCAAAACAGACCAGCAGGTAAAGACGATTTTTTTCGAAGACCTTCTGTTGCTCAAATCAAAAAGTGTTGAACTAACGAAAGTTAGATAACAACCTGTGGCAGAAGCACAAAAATTCACGCCTCAAAAGGACGTTCAGAGAGTTTACAAGAATTTTTACGGTGAAGCACAGAAATCTGTTTCGGGACAGCAACTTTCCCAATCATTACTTCTCTCTCATTAGAGGTTACTCTTGGCACAAAAAGCAAATAAAAAGGATAAGGAGCGGTTATTACTGAATTAATAACTTCCAAGACTCATCTAATTTTTTTGGGTTATCTCCCAATAAGTACTTTTCTTTAACGCCTTTAAGTTAGGCATAAGAATTTCGATGATGCTCACATAAGAAATATGAATTGAAATAAAAGATAGCATCACGAAGAAAATTTAAAAAACATTTAAGTCTAAACCACTTTCTATGCATAGGAATCTTATATGCAAAAAAAATCACAAAGAACAAAGTGACAGGCATAGGAAGATAAAACAAAAGTAACTTCAAAACTTTCAGCACATAGAGAGGTGTTTCAGTACCATGAAAACTTGTAGAACCATATTTTCCTCTCTCATAATAATTTTCAGTAGCCTCATGAATAAACTCAACAATATAACTATCACATAAAGCATGATTTTCATGATATACAAGCACTAGAGCTTTATTATAAACATTTTCAAAAGAATCCTCAGGAACATAACATTCATCCTCCTTTAGTAAGCATGGGGGACAATCAAATATTGTAAGGGGTAAAGAGTTACTCTCATTAGAAGGTAGGAATGGGTAGATCCATTCCTCCTCCTCTTGATAATCACTCTCCTCCTCTTTTTCATCCAATGAGCTTCCAGTTTCAGCAATTTCTTCTTCCATAGGCTCGTGCAAGGCATTAGTCTCTTCCGCTGGTGGAGAGCATCTATTAAGATATTCAAGAATATAGCCATTTTATTCCTTGTAATTATCAAAGCAAAATTGAAGTATATCATAAACCTCATATTTATAAATTGCATCATCAGTATTTTCAAGCAAACTAGCAAGTTCAAATGCACCCTTCCAAGCAATAAATTCCTCAATTTGTTCCACATCATAAAAGTCCTAATTTCCTTTAACATAAGAAGATATGGTAACATTAACATTATACTCACATTGAAAAGGGAGATGTTTATACCTCCTACAGCAACAAGATTTATCAACGCAATAAGTAACATTATAAGTAGAGCACACGTTTCTAGCAATGGTATTCAATTTATCAATTTGTTCCCATAATAGTTTCCCTATTTGTGACAAGCGGTGTTCCTTATAATAATATTTTTGTTCTTCCATGAACCCCTTGCCAATTAGATTGAGTTTCAAAGAAACCAACCATTGATAGTAAGCATGATAAAGCAAGACAATAACAGACCAACAAAAATACCAACTATAGTAGGAACTAATTTTTTTGTGTTTTTGATAAAGAAACAAGCAAACAAAGGAAAAATAAACTAAGCAAAACAAAAATAACAAAGTAAAGAGATTGGTTATGAGGGACTCCCCTTGTGAAGATGTCCTTGACTCCCCGGCAATGGGGCCAGAAAAAGTTGTTGATGGCCCAAAATATATCGAGCTTGTTGGGGAACCCCAAGAGGAAGGTATGATGAGCACAGCAGCAAGTTTTCCCTCAGTACGAAACCCAGGTTATCAATCCAGTAGGAGCAAGGAAACACCCCAAAGGTGTAGCTAGCTGAACGTTGGCAGGGCGCACTACTGGTGCCAACAACAACGTGGAGACCTGCACAACACAACCACATAACTTTGCCCCCAACTTGCGATGAGGTTGTCAATCTCACCGGTTTTGATGAAAACAAAGGATTGAACATATCGAATGGAAGGAAATAATAGTTTGCAGAAAGTAACACAAAGCAGTAAATAGTTTGCAGATTGTATGTAAAAGAAAGGACCGGGGTCCATAGTTCACTAGAGGTGGCTCTCCTTAAGATAGATAACATGCTGGGTGAACAAATTACAGCGGGGCAATTGACAGACATCGAGAAAGCATACAAGCATATACTAATCATCTTGACTCCTTTGAGACTTGATTGGGCATTACAACATTATACATAGACCGCCATCCAACTGCATATATGACTAATAATCCACCTTTAGGTTATCATCCGAACCCCCTCCAGTATTAAGTTGCAAGCAATAGATTATTGCATTATGAATTGCGTGTAAAGTAAACAATATGATTGTTCTATGAACAAAGGATTGTTGTTTTCTCCCTAGTAGCAACAACACATCTAGTACCTTAGAGATTTCTGTGACTTCCCTAGATTACCAGAGGCATGAACCCACTATCGAGCATAAATACTAACTCTTGGAGTTGCTAGCATCTACTTGGCCAAGATAGCTACTAACAATAGAAAGCATGCAAGATCACAAATAACAAAGACATGATAGAATCAATAATCAATCTGAAATAGCATCTCAATATCCATCGGATCCCCGCAAACACAACATGCAAAATTACAAATAGATGATCGTGATCATGAACGGAGCTCACAAGATCTAAACATGAAAGCACAAAGGAGGAGAACCAGCCATCTAGCTACTACATGGACCCGTAGTCCAGAGATGAACTACTCACGCATCACACCGGAGGCTTGCATGATGATGAAGAAGGCCTCCAGGGTGAAATCCCCTCTCCGACAGGGTGCCGGGAAGAGCTTCAGATCCCTCCCGATCTAAGGATGGAGATGACGGCGGCTACAGACTCTTTCGTGGAATTTTGATCGGTTACTTAGGGTTTTGGTATCAGAGGCATCTTATAGGCGGAAGGAGAGGCTGAGAGGGTGCTGGGGTTGGCTAGACCACCCCTTGGCGCGGGCCAGGCTTGGCCGCGTGGCCAGGTGGTGTGGCCGGGCCCCATCCCTTCTTCGTCTCATATTCTGGCTCCAGATGTCTTCCGGTAAAATAGTGACTTTGGCTTTTGTCCCGTCCAATTCCGAGAATATTCATTTTCTGACTTCCTGGAACCAAAAACAGCAGAAAACAGGCAGCTGGCACTGTGGCTCTTTGTTAATAGGTTAGTCCAAGAAATCATATGAAAAGTACTCCAAAGTGTGGACAGAACACAAGAAAGTATAAAAAACCAAGCATGGAACATCAAAAATTATAGATACATTTGCAATGTATCACTCAGGAAGTGTCTCATCTCGTAAGTCAGCACTGACATTAAATACCAAGGATGCTACCACTAGTTAGTCTGCCTGCGAGCGCGTCTGAGTCAATGGCATGCGCCTAAGTAGCTGCCAAGTGGGCCTAGTGCCATCGGTTGTAGGCAAGCACTCTGTCCGCCTGCATCTAGGCCCGACGCATCTGACGATGGGTAACCTCGGTAATGTCCATTGTCATGGAGTTGTGTTTCAGGGAAAAGGGTGCATTGGTGATTTCTTCGGCTTATCAGACAAACAAGCGAGGCGATATTTACCTAGGTTCGGGCCCTCGTAGAGGAAATCCTACTCCTACTTGTATGATATTTATTGATGGAGAGTACAAAGTAATCGGGTTGCTAGATGCAATCTAACTTACATAGGATTGCTATGACAATACTACAACACCCTCCCTGTTGGATCCTCCTAGCCTTTATATGAGAGGCCGGGCCTTAGAGCCCAATTCAGTTCGGTTTACAGTTTGAGAGGTAACTCTATGACTATGTCGGTTGCACTTTTAGGCTTCTACCTTGATCATCACGTTTGGTTTTTGGGCTTCGGGTGCCTAAAGACCCTTTGGCTCCTTATGGGCCTTTTCCTGGATCCGTACAAACTATACCAATAATGGAGACCTTGCGGGTCATACCTATGTCAGCATCGTCCAACCAAATTTGGTGGGCAAATGAATCACGCCGGACGAGGCGGTTCAGATGGGTCGCCCCACTGGAGGGTGCGCGGCTGTCTCTCCCATACCGCTGGACAACTTTGGATGCTGGCTGATTGTTTAGGTCGTGTCAGTGGAGATTCCCTAAGGCCACCCAACGACAACAGCAAGGGAAAGCACGGTACACATTTTGGGCTATTTGGTTGTATGCACACAGATAAATGGTGCATAATTTATTTGTTTGGATGCTTGTACGAGGGTTTGTGTCTTCACTTTAAGGCAACTCCAACGTAAGCCCCTCATAGTAGTGTTTGGAAAGGGGCACAAATAATCCGTTTAGAGGGTGCTAGACATGTGTCCCTAGATTGTCCACTGCACTCAGGGCATCTCCAGTGGCATGACTCAAACGTTCTGAGCGTGGTCTGATCCGGTTCATGCAGGCAAGAGGACAGGTTGTGCGCCCTCCAACGGCTCGACCCAAATAGATTTATCCACCCAACATGACCCATTTGCCCACCAAATTTTGGCCTCAAATGTGTCTGTGTCGTAGTCCGGATAGCACGCGTCCTCCCACATCCTGTGTCCACCCTAGGCACTCCCTCTAGTGGAACACAAGCCACTGTCTCTCCCAAACTCTCGTCCTCCCTCTCCACCGCCATCCCAGGGCGCACCACCACCTGTGATGTATCTCACCATTGCCCTACCTCACCTCGGCCCACGATCATTGACGGAGGTGACTGGCTTCTACAGATGCATCCCAATACTGTCCACGACGCCTATACCTCACCGACCATGCACTCGGGTGTGTTGCTAGCCTGTGCGCCTAGGACCTGCTCGTCCAATTTCCTAACCGCATTTGAGGTACATTCCTAACCGGCATAGGCATGGACATTGATGTTCCGGCCATGCACAACATGATCATTAAGAACGAGCGTGATGACTGTCGTCGGATTGATGACAAGTACGCCATGAGGGGGTCCTCGGGGCATGCGGAAGAGAGGGGTGTGAGACGTACGGTGTTCTAGGACTGTGAGCACACAAGTTTATCCAGGTTCGAATCCGCCGGCTTTGGACGGATCCTACTCTTGCTAGCAATCTAGTAATACGGCAGAGCCAGAATATAGGTTACAAGGGTTTCGCCTGTGCGAGTTGAGATTGTATACTATTGTGAGGTTCCCTAAAGGCTTACCCTAGGACGGCTTATATAGATATCCGGCCTAGGGTTTACAGGAGAGACCTATCCGGCTACGACTAAGAGTGGGTTACAGAGTACATCTTGAACTACAAGTAACATAACATGCCTATCTCGTAAGTCATCTGGGCCTTCCCGTAGCTGGACTAGACTTCGTCTCTTCTCCTTGACTGGGCTGCCCATGAAGCAAAGCTCTAACCCGAAGTGGGCTACCCTGGTGAGTGAGGCACAATAAGGATACCCGGAAAGTATATCCCCAACAGCAGCCCCCGGAAGCCTCCAAGATCCAGAGTCGGATTTCATCATCGTCTGGCTTGATCTATCTTCGGCTTTCAGAATCTTGAAGGGTTCCTGAAACTTAAAAAGAAAGGATAGGATCCGGGTCTCAAAATGAGTCAGACCTATGAATACGTTATTCGGGTTTCTAGCTTGAAATTCAAACTAAGCTGGAACTTAGTCTCTAACATAACCTGACATCAGTCAAGGTCAAGTCACGTCACTGACAGACATTCCTGTCAGCACGACCGTTGGTGGGCTCGCCTTTTGCGGAATTGAGGCGTCATTTTAATGCGTGCGTGGAGATCGAGGCGGCGTAATCATCGCGAGGGAGTTACCCAATTCCCTCCATGATGTGTGGCACAGTTACTGTTTTCTTCGCACGAACCTTGGCGCAAGTGAAAGATATAAGGGGTTGAGATTTCTCCCTTCCTCCTCACCAGCGCCAGTTCCTCATCCTTCCTCTCGACGTCTCCCGTGAACAGAGCTCCTCTGCCTCCCCCAAATCCCATAGCGCCGCCCACCGTAGGTCACCGGTGCCCAGAAAATGGCTGATGGATCATCTTCAGCTGCGGCGGCGATGGCAGCGACAGCTCCTGCGGCGGAGAAGGAGAAGTTCCGCCGGGTCTGGATCCCCTGCGTCCTTGATGATGCCAAGCTCCGCGTCATCGAGAATGAAGGTCTCCTCTGCACCGGCGACTGGCAGAGCGGCTTCGGACAAACCATCCCCACCCCCAACATCAACGAGCGAGTGCATTTCGGCACCCACCTCGACAGAGGTTTGAGCTTTCCACCCTCAGATTTTTTTCTGAGGTCATAGATCATTATGGAGTGTAACTCCACCATGTCCCCCAACCTCTCTCTTAGAGATGAGCGCTTATGCCTCTTTGTGCGAGGGGTATCTCGGTATTAGGTCGAGTCTCATTCTCTTTTGGTATTACTTTTATACCCGGAGAAGTTCTATCGCCGCCGGTAATCCTTATATTACCGGATCTCTTAGCTTTTCTGTTAGGAGAGAGCGAATCTATCCTAGGTTTAAGGCTAGTGAGTCGATGAAGCAATGGCCATCCACGTTCTTCTATCACAAGAACAAACTGGCTTCCGGCAAAGCATCTGCTTTGCCGGTTTTCGTTGATGGCGCCGCCACGCCCCAAGAGTCCTGGGACGCGGATCCTCCGGCTCTCACTAATGATCTGCTTCTTGCTAAGAGGCGGATCGAATATCTGATAAAGCACAAGGGTCTGAAAGGATCCGATTTGCTCCACTGCTGGATGGCACGCCGGATCCAGCCTCTCCAACACCATGGTGACCAGCTTATGCACTCCATCACCAAGAGCAAGTCGGACTCTCTCCGGATCTTCTCCCGTCCTTACTCAGAAAAGGACTATGAGTCCCAAATCAGGTGGTTGATAAGGGAGCGGATCGAGAGGAAAATCCTGGAGCTGTCCTTGGACATGAACACGGCTGTTGATCCTGTTGTACTAGTAAGTTTTCCAGTAATAACTCGAATTATGTGTTCATCTATACATTATTGTTTCTTTCTGCAATGCTGAGATATTTCTTCTTTTTAGCTTGCTGACCTTCCCGAGTTGGAGCTTGCTCCTCTCGAGGGATATCCTCCTGAGATCTCTCAGGATGATGGAGAACTAGTCCCATTGCTGGATACCCTTACCCAAAAGCGTAGGGCTTTGACAGTTTCCATTGACACAAAGGAAGTGCCTGTTGTGAAGAGGTAACTTTCTTCACAAGGTCTCTGTATTTTATCTCTCATTCTTTCTAAAGTGTAACGGTCTTTGTTCTATTACCTTCTTAGAGCTAAAAAGCTCACCAAGGGCAAGGGGAAAGGAGGCTCGTCGAAGTCCCTACGCCAGTCAAAGTTAAATTTGACTTCTCCTACCACAGCGCCTCCGACTCCTGCCCCACAGCCTTCTACAACGCTAGAGATTACTCCATCTCCGTCCATTGCAGAAGATCCGGATCTTCATTCTGAGCCAGCAAACCTTGGTTCACAGACCGACGCCACCATGGGTGACTCGGTAGTTGATAAGGGTGAACCCTCAAAGGGTAATGATCCCTCGGCAGAGGTTTTTGCCGATAACCTTCTCAGCAATCTGGGTATTACCAAGCTTGGCATTACTCAGAAAACTGCAGAAGAGATACAAAGGCTGGGTCAGCAGTGCCTTTCGAGCTGAAATATCACCGCCGAGGAAGAGGCACAAGAAGCAGAGGACGCCAAGTACTCCGAACTTCTTGAGCAAATCCATCTTCGCGATGAGAGGCTGAAAGCCGGTGTGGCTCCTCCACCACCGGTAATCCCGCTGACCCTCGCCGAGAAGGTTACCACCGAGGTGAACATGAGCTTAAGCAAGCTTACTCATGAACAACATGTATGTAGGATTTCCAACTCACCTTTTTTACTTTATTGCATATCATATCCTCTAGCCCCCAAGCATGAAGTTGGATAGACAATCCGGATTTATGCTTTCATAGGATGCCAAAGAATGAACTAGTGTAACCCCCAAAGCTCGTGCTGATATTAGTTAAAATATTAGCCCGAGTCTTTAGTATACTTCTAAATCTGGGTATTATTCTGACTTACAAAAAGTTAATGCTTATAACCAGGAATTATTGAAGAATATTTGTAACAAGAGGAGAGAGATCAGAGCTCTCCGGCTTGAAAATGCTCAATTAAAGGTGGTCAAGGGATGAGGCTGAAGGTAATCATTTTAGTCCTTACCCTTGCTCTTTTTTGCTTTCATAATCAAATTACCTATTCAACTGTTGTTCTTTTGCTTGCAACACTAGTCAAACAATCATGTGCAATGATTGAAGAGGCCGAGAATCTTAAGACCCTGGAGGTGGAGAACGTCGACTTATGTCGAGAGCTGAATAAGCTTAAGGCGGATCACGAGCGTAGCATTGCACAAGTCCTCGAATCCTCCTCCATGGCCACCGAAGAACGTGATCAAAGGATCGCAACTTAGGATAAAAAACCTTGAATATCAATGATGAATTATTCAGAGAGAAGGAAATCACCAAGGCATTCCGGGCTGAACTCTAGAGCCTTAGGACGGAGAAGACCAAGTTGACGAAGTCATTTTTGGTATGTTTCCTATTTTCTGACTTTAGGAGTTAAGATATATTTTCTAACCTTTGCTTTATATGCGCAGGTCCTCTGAATTTACTGGATTCTTCCTCCACCGAGTCTCGCACCAGCCAGCTTACATAAGTCGGAGACTTGCTTCACGATTTCTGCCAATCTTTGGAGGATATTGGCGAAGTACTCGAGGTTCTGGACATGAACAAAATGTCTGGCTTTGAGGTGCGAGACAAGGCCAACGAGATGCCCCAACTCATCCAGGACTGGAACATGTCCTATGCGTGAACCGCAGCACAGAACGCCCTCACCATGGTTATGAGCCACCATGGAAGCATGGAAATCTGGCAAGTAACCAGAGGATATTATAGAGTGGATGAAGACAAACAGGAGCAAAACATCAAGGCCATCATGGACTCCTGTGCCGGATATGGATGCCATGTAGCTGATCTGACCAGCTACGACACTCTTTTCTTCACTCGCGTGGAGATGCCTCCTCCGCTGGTCGAAGAAACAACCGAAGTCTCCGACGACGAGGAAACCGTTTCGGATTTGAATGTCTCGGAAAGATATCAAGGTGAAGTTGATGTCTCTAGTGATCCGGCAGCTCCTACCTCTTCCCCTGCATCGTAAAGTGCCAGAAAAAACAATGTTTTATTCTGAAACAATCGGATTGTAAATTAGTAGTGTAATACTTTTGCTAGTGCTAAGATTTTCTACTTCTATTTAGCACTTTTAGCTTTATTTTGATGTACTTGGAATGTTTGCATAAGCACTTTATATTTTTGTCTATACTCATCGTTTATCTGGCTTTCCGCCTCTTCCCTTTCGTGAGCCGGCCAACCTTCAACACAGAAAGTTTGCTAAGCAACAGAGCTCAATTGCTAAACCAGTTTAAACTCAGAAACAAAGCCGGCTTCCAGTACTAACAATTCACTCCTCGGAAAATGCTCGCATCCGGCAATCAGATAAAGAACCAAAGTACAAACTATAAAATTCAGATTTATACCTGAAGGTAGCATTTTTAGAATCAGAAATCTTAACCAGAACAAACATGAGCATAAACTACTTTCAAGTATTTTGGGATTTTCGATTGTGACATGATCATTTGGAAATAATATGGTAATATAAAACTTCTCAGAATAATTTGAGGCAACCAACACTTTATTTCTCATTGAACATGTACACATATATGATTACAAAGAAAGAGAACTTAAGAATAAAAGGGACGTAGCTGAGCAATATTCCACTGTCTATCTAATTCTTCCGGGTCTGTACTGCCTCCAACTCTCTTTCTTTTCTTAGTAGCAGGTATTTCTTTGACTAGTCGCATATTAGTTAGATAGTAAGAACCATTGTGCAATACTCGGCTAACTAAAAAGGGCCCTTCCCATACTAGGGGAAGTTTGTGCTTCCTTTTTTGCACAAGCTGGAGAACCAAATCGCCATTATCGAAAGACCGGTTCCTGACTCTCTGGCTATGATACTTGCGTAACTTATGCTGATAGGCTATTGATCTCATCTTATCATCGACGCGAACTTCTTCGATTAAATCGAGATCATTTTATCAAGAAATTTCGGCATCCTCTTCAATATACGCAGCAACTCGGGGAGAAGTATGAATCAAATCACTAGGAAGAACCTCTTCTGCACCATAGACCAAGAAGAAAGGTGTGTATCCGGTTGACCTATTCAGAGTTGTTCACAAACTCCATATCACAGAAGGTAATTCCTCTTCCCAAGCCCCCGCAGCACGACGTAGTGGTGCTTTGAGTCTTGGTTTGAGGCCTTGTAGGATTAAACCATTTTCTCTTTCAACTTGTCCATTAGCCTATGGATGCATGATTGACGCAATGTCAAGCCGGATATTTTGTTCATCGCAGAATTCGGCAAGCTCTCCCATAGAAAAAATACTCCTATTGTCCGTGATAATGCTATGTGGATAACCGTATCGGATTATAACATCTCAACAAATCTTCTGGCTGTTTCTCCATCAAAATTGGTGATGGGTTTAGTCTCAATCCATTTTGTGAATTTATCCACCATCACTAAGAGATGAGTAAATCCACTTGGAGCCCGTTTAAATGGTCCTACCATGCCAAGCCCCCAGACCACGAAAGGCCATGTTATAGGTATTGTTCATAGTTGATTAGCCGGAACATGAGCTTGTTTGGCGTACTTTTGGCAGCCTTTGCACGTCTTGACCAGTCGTTCGACATCTGGCTTGGCTGTAAGCCAGAAAAATCCGTGCCTGAAAGATTTTGCCACTAAAGATTTGGCTGCGGCATGATGGCCGCATTCGCCTTCGTGGATCTCTCGTAAGATTTCCACTCCTTCTTCCGGAGATACGCAGTGCTGAAAGACCCCAGATACACTCTGCTTATAGAGCTCACCATTTATTATTGTATAGGTTTTTGCTCGTAGGACGATCTGCCGGCTCAGAACCTCATCTTCGGGTAATTTTCCATCTACCAAGAAATAAATGTAGGGTTGAGTCTAGCTGGGAATTACA
Organism: Avena eriantha; assembly: GCA_910589775.1. Lineage (NCBI taxonomy): Eukaryota > Viridiplantae > Streptophyta > Magnoliopsida > Poales > Poaceae > Avena > Avena eriantha. The sequence goes on from OU342745.1 coordinate 230,299,176, forward strand.
GCCAGAACTGCCACTAAAGGTGAGTCGGATTTGGTCGGATATTCCTCATCTACTCCTTTATAGAGGGAACTTTGAGGTGCTCTAGAAAAGCACCATCCGGGACCTTTTTCCGTGTAGAGCCTATTCGAGATAATGCATCTGCTTCCTCATTTTCTGTTTGAGGGATGTGTTGAACCTCAAACCCTTCGAACGGTTTAGATAGTTCATCCACGACAGCTCTATCGGTTGCCATGTGTTTATTTGCATTACAGATATCCGACACTTGTTGGGAAACAAGATCCGAATCTCCATAACACATTAATCGTCGGATGCCGATATCCTTAGCAATCCAGATTCCACGCAGCAATGCTTCATATTCAACAATGTTATTTGTTGTCGTTATGTGGATCTGCAACACATAGAAGAGCTTATCTCCTTGAGGTGATTTGAGCACTACGCCAGCCCCTGAGCCCCCGAGCGCCTTAGACCCGTCAAAATGTAAGGTCCAGTATTCTGACTTTGGGATGATCATATTTTCCGTTGTCTCTGTCCAATCAGTGACAAAGTCAGCAAGGATTTAAGATTTGATTGTTGTATGAGGTTTGTACTCGATGTCAAAAGCTGAAAACTCTCTGCCCCATTTTGCGACACGTCCTGTAGCATCGCTGTTGTTGATTATATCTCTCATGGGAGCTATGCTCACCATGGTGATTGGATGTTGCTGAAAGTAATGCCGTAACTTCTGGGATGCAAAGAACACACCGTAAGCCAGCTTTTGATAATGCGGATACCGCTGCTTTGATTCAGTTAGAACTTCGTTGACGTAATAAGTCCGACGCTGCACCAGGTGTCCTATTTTTCCTCTGGTCTCTCCACCACCATGACGACACTAATGACTTTGTTTGTCGCAGCGAGATAGAGCAACATCGATTCACGAGGTTTCGGTGCTGCAAGGATAGGAGCAGATGTCAACACCCGAATTTTTAATCCCAGATGCCTATTATGTCATTCATCGCAATCCCAGGATTACCATTTTTGCGAGCCATAACAGATTGGATATCACAGTACGTCATCCATTACAAACCATACATAAGGTCTTACTCATGATCCAGTCTTAATACAACAAGCATCGGAAATAAAAGATAAGCGTAGCGGTGGGTTCCATCTTCAAGGGCACAGGCAATGCTGACAAAGGCAGATAGTCCTAGTTATCATAGCCGTCCTACTGGCCATCATCTTGGTAGTCTCCTTCATAGTCTGGCCATGAGAATAGCCAGGGACAAAAGCCATAAGTACTCTTTAAGTACTCGCAAACTACCACTAACAAGTAGGATAGTTCTAAGTTAAAGTGCTAACTCGAAGTTTAACTATAAAGTTAAGTTTGAAACCTAAGCTGAGTTCAGAAGCAAAGAAAGATAAAATAAAGTTCTAGAATCACTTAAGTTGGGAAGCTATTGTCATAAACACAACCCTGTTGTGGTCAAGTCAAGATTCATCATTTCATAAGTCATTTTGAAAACATCTGACAACGAAACAGTATGGCCATTCCAACTGTCCATAACTGTGGACGCGATTATTCAAATAGTTTGACACTCTGCAGAGGTGGTACACTTTCACCACAAGATTCGATACATCTGTCAGGGACAACCCTGAATCATCATACTTAGTATGCAGATAATCAAACATAACCTTTCCTTTACACACCCTAGTATAAGCACCTCTCCTATGAGCATGGCCTCCCAACCATGACCAATCTGTCATCTTGGGCACTGCATAGGTGGACAATGTTGAGAGGCAGCCTCAACTCAAACCTCTCCCGCGAGGGAACTAATACTAATGCATATAAACTTCCGGCTAAGCCTTACCCAATTCAGGTAATGTGGTTGTACGGTAAATTTGGAATGGTATCGCATCCGAATCCAACCATCAGTTTTATAAGAGGGTTAAGGCTCATGCCTCAACATTTTCACCATCATAAACCATTTGTTTTTCTCAACACATGTCAAAACATCTCAATAGAATGACTCATCATTCCAAGGTTTTCATAATTCATTTTCACCAAGTAATCCCATCTAGAGTGACTCAAGTTTTTATCTACTCTAAACTACTAAGAGTGTTAACTAAGGTGGAAATGATGTGATCAATCTCATGCCATAGAATGACATCTAAAGTTATCTAACTAGGTCAAGTTTTATACTCTTTATGCTACCTTCAAAACAAGTAAAGAACTTTGTGTAAATATAAAGGAAGTAAAGCTTGAAAATAATACTTGGGGTAAATAATAGTCAAAGTGGTATAACAAAAGCATGCCTAAAGCAGCTTTGCTAAACCATCTAGTTTAAGCCTAGCTTGCTAAGCATTATACTTGCAAGTGTTAGCTTGCATTGTTAATGATGGCTTTCCTTGTGCAGTGCAGTGGTTGAAGTTTTCTTCTTCTTCTTGGTAGAACTCCTCCTCCTCGAAAGCTTGGTCGGTACTATCGTCTATAAATACATACGGAGTACACAATCACCAAACAATACTTAACTAGTATAATTAGCATTCTAAGGCACAGCTTTGATGATCTATTATCATCACAAGCATCACAAGCTTTATTAACTAGTTTCCTTCTCTTTATTTTAGAAAAGCAATTTCTACTCATTGAAAAATTAACTAAGATTTAATATTCACCACTTAATATATGGGATCATGTGGACACATGTCATCACCACATATTCTAACATGTGGGAATGTAATTTAAGGGTTGGATCACAATTACTTTGGTTTAAGTTCATTATTTAATGATTTAAAGTGACTAGAAATGCCTATATAGCATTATTTTAGTACTAGGCCAAAGTCACTACATGTAAGCCTTAATATTATTACATATTCAGATAGGTATGGTGAAATGTGATTTTTGAGAGTTGGAATCAACTCAAAAGCTATCATGGTTGATTTTATAAAAATGTTGCAAGGTGCAAATACTTCTGTCTTATTATTTTTACTAGGAGAGATCTCTAACTCTAATTGAATTAAATCCAACGGGCTTGGTAGATCTTTTCAGTATCTTTCTAACAAAATTGGAATCACTCCATTTGGATTTGTAAATCTCTCTGAATTGAATTTCAAACTAGGGGACATAACTAGGTCTAAAGTAAAATAGAGAAATCTTAATTCAAACTAAACGGGTCGCGCGGGAAATCTAATGGGCCGGCCCAGTGACACTACGCGGCGCGGGGCTCAGCTGACAGGGAGGGTCCATCGGTCAGAGGCTCATAACGCGTGAAGCGGTACGGGGCGATGTGGGCTGTTAGATTAGAACAGGGATCAACGGCTAGGGCTCGTCGTCGACGACGGACAAGTCGCAGGCGACCTCTAACCCTAGCGGCTCGGTGGGGGTGCTCAGGGGGCGTACCAGGGCTCCAGCAACAATGGCGAGGCAGGCAAATGGACTGGTGGTCGACGGCGAACTTAGGGACGGTCGAGGCAGCTCCGGGGGTGGACGAAATCGACATCGCCCTTTCCTCCTCTGCTGTGGGCTACTCTGGCCAAATTCCGGTGAGCAAGTGCTCGCGCTGCTCTAGCTAGAGGTGGGGAACGGTTAGTGAGGTGAGGGGAGGTGAATGGTGTGCCGAATAGGGCTACAGGTGGCCTCTATTTATAGGACGACGACACGACCGAGAGGCATGGGCGGGCGGCTCCGGCGAGGGCTGCACAGCATGCTAGCGGCATGGCTCGAGGTAGGGGACTGTGGCTGGTCTCCTGGCAATGCTCTACGGGTTAAATGCGGGCGTAGGGACGGTGGCAATTGGTTGGGCGGTGCGTGCGCTCTAAGCGGCAGAGGCGGCGGTCTCCACGGCGAGCGGTGGCTGTGATGCGTTGGGAGGCGAATGGGCATGTCTGGCGTGTTCCTGGGGTCATGGCGGAGTGGTGGACGCGGGCTGCGGTCAAGGGTCGGCGTGTGCACGCGTGTCGGGCACGGCGCTCTGGCACGTGCTCGGCATGGTGCAGACACTTGGTGCGTGGAGGTTCCTCGGTGGTCCACGGCTTGGCCTGGCAAGGGGAGGGGACGTAGGGTGGTGGTGAGGTCCTGGCTAGCTCATAGACATGGCGAGCGAGAGGGAGGTGGTCTTCTGGGGCGGTTGCAAGGTTTGGCCAGCGGCATGGGCTCGGGTTGGCATGGTAATGCCACTAGGGAGGTAGGGGATGGGTGCTAAGGGCCTGGTTAGATCAAGAGGGAACAAAGGGTTTAAATGGAGATCATTTGGGGGCAAAACCCTGTTGCAAACAGTGAGCTAGGATTAGGGTGTAAATCATGCCTGCCATGTGTTTGATGAAATGGCCGCAAGAACTTTCTTTTTGAATTTTGAAAAGATTTTTGGTGGGTGTGCTAGTATTAAGCTTGAGACTCTGTGGGTGCTTGGGTTTTGAAATTTGAGCTTGTTTGAGTGGTTTTTTAAATAGTGGGATCTTCCCATATGAAATAGATTCAATTTTCAACTGCCATTTAAATTTAGTGTTTAAATGTTTTTGGCAGATCACAAAGTGGGCCTTGGTACATTATTATGTGCACTAGCAAGGGGTGCAAAGATCCATAATTGTTTCTGTTAGGTTTGAGTTCTAGGAATAGCCAAAGTAGGTATGTTGATTAAAATGGCACAAATGACCATTTGCTTCTTTTATTTGTTTTGATTTGTTTTTCTTTGGGATTTGTTTGGGAATGATCTAGATGATGTTTATTTCACCTAAGAATCATTTTACAAGCAATGGATCACTTAATCATGGCAATTCAAATCAACTCCTATTTTAAATGCACACACATATGAATGCTTTAATAATTTTAATTGGCAAAGTTTTTGTTAACCGTAATTTTTGATGATTTGGATCTTAATAACCTTATATTAAAGTTTTGGGCTGCTACAAACCTTCCCCCCTTAAACAAAATCTCGTCCCGAGATTTACAAAGAAAACTAGGAACTAAAGAGATCTAGGAACTCTGTCCTAATGTAATCTTCTCGCTCCCAAGTGGCTTCCTCTTCTGTATGGTTGCTCCATTGAATCTTTAGAAATTTGATACTCCTGGTCCTGGTGGTTCTGTAAGCTTCTTCTAGGATACGGATGGGCACTTCCCGATAGGTCAGGTCATTGTTGATCTCTACAGCTCTGTGATCGATGTTCTTGAAAACTTCAGTCTTCTCTGGCACTTCCAAGCATTTGCGAAGTAACGAGATATGGAACACGTTGTGGATGGCTGACATCTCTTCATGCAGTTCCAGTTGATACGATACTTCTCCTCGATGATTCAGAATTTTGATGGGCCCGATATATCTGGGGGCTAACTTTCCTTTTAGACTAAAGCGTTGGGTTCCTTTCAATGGTGAAACCTTGCGATACACAAAATCTCTGACATTGAAAGTCAGGTCTCTCCTTCTGTTGTCAGCATAACTCTTCTGTCTGGATTGGGCGGTCTTGAGGTGCTCACGGACTTTGTGAACCTTCTCTTCGGCTTCTCGGAGAATGTCGGGTCCCAAAATCTAACTCTCTCCTACTTGTGACCAATTCAAGGGGGTACGACACTTCCTTCCGTATAGGAACTCAAATGGTGCCATTTGCAAACTAGCTTGATAACTGTTGTTATATGAGAATTCTGCGAAAGACAGGCAGTCTTCCCATTTTGATCCGTACTCCAACACACAAGCTCTTAACATATCCTCTAGAATCTGGTTGACTCTCCCAGTCTGTCCATCTATTTGCGGGTGATAAGCGGTGCTGAAATTCAACTTGGTTCCCAATCCTTCCTGAACTTTCTGCCAAAATCTCGAGGTAAACTGGGTTCCTCGATCTGATACTATGGTCTTGGGGGTTCCATGTAGACTAACAATCCTAGCAATATACAGTTCTGCTAGCTTCGAACTTTGGTAGGTAGTCTTCACAGGGATAAAGTGAGCTACCTTAGACAATCTATCAACTATGACCCAGACTGAGTCATTTCCCCTACCGGAAGTAGGCAAACCGATGATAAAGTCCATTCCGACGGAATCCCATTTCCATTCCGGAATCTGCAATGGTTACAACAGTCATGCAAGTCTCTGATGATCTTCTTTGAATCTTTGACAGATGTCACACTTGGCGATGTAGCTTCCGATTTCTCTCTTCATCTTGTGCCACCAAAATTGCTCCTTCAAATCCTGATACATCTTTGTTCCTCCGGGGTGGATAGAATAAAGAGTATCATGAGCTTTCTTCATGATAACTTGCTTCAGCTCCGAATCTGCTGGCACACAGATACGTCCTTTGTACCACAGCACTCCTTCTTCGTCTTCAGTGAATCCAGGTACCTTTCCTGTACCAATACGACGTTTGATTCCGTCGATACTTTCATTTCTCTTCTGGGCTTCCTTGATTTGGCTAATCAAAGTGGGCTGAAGTTCAATGCTAGCTAAGAATCCTTTGCTAACTAACTCAGTCCTGAACTGCTCCAACTCCTCATACAAACTGGGTTGCTTCTCCTTGATCATGGTGTTTAGCCTACACGGCAATCTGCTAAGAGCATACGCTACCACATTGGCTTTGCCGGGGTGATAGTGAATGTCAAGGTCATAATCCTTGATTAACTCTATCCATCTCCTTTGCCTCATATTCAGCTCCTTCTGAGTGAATATATACTTCAAGCTTTTGTGATCTGAGTAAATCTCACAGCGATTACCCATCAGATAATGACGCCATGTCTTCAATGCCAGCACTACGGCTGCTAATTCAAGATCATGGGTCGGATAGTTCTGCTCATGCTGCTGCAATTGTCGAGACAGATACGTGATGACTTTGCCTTCTTGCATCAACACACATCCGAGACCAATCTTGGATGCATTAGAATATACATCAAATGGCTTCTTGATGTCTGGCACGATCAATATTGGGGTTGATATCAATCTCTTCTTCAGCTCCTGGAAACTGGCTTACAATTTATCAGTCCATTCAAACTTCTTGTCCTTCTTCAGCAATTGGGTCATGGGTCTGGCGATACTTGAGAATCCTTCTACGAACTTGCGGTAGTATCCCGCTAATCCGGGAAATGCACGGACTTGGGTTTGAGTGGTTGGGGCTTCCCATTCTTCGACATCTTTGATCTTGGCGGGATCAACAGAGACTCCTCCGGCAGACACAATATGTCCTAGGAATCCTACTTCTTTCAGCCAAAACTCACACTTGCTGAACTTGGCATATAACTGATGTTCTCTCAGGGTTTCTAGGATGATTCTCAGATGTTGCTCATGTTCTTCTTCTGACTTGGAGTAGATAAGGATGTCGTCGATAAACACAACTACAAACTTATCTAGGAAGTTCATAAAGATCTTATTCATGAGATTCATGAAATAAGCAGGGGCATTGGTTAATCCAAAAGACATAACCATATACTCGTATAAACCATAGCGAGTAGTAAAGGCGGTCTTTGGAATATCCGTTGCACGAATCTTAAGTTGGTGATAACCAGTCCTAAGATTAATCTTTGAGAATACCTGGGCTCCAGTCAATTGATCAAAAAGATCCTCTATCTTCGGCAAGGGGTACTTGTTCTTGATGGTGACATCATTCAACTTTCTATAATGTGTGCACAAACAATTTCCTCCATCCTTCTTGTCGACGAATAACACTGGTGATCTCCATGGCGATGCGCTTGGTTGAATCAAGCCTTTTGCTAACATGGCATCCAACTACTTCTTCAGTTCCACTAACTCTCAGGGGTTCATGCTATAGGGTCTCTGGGCTATGGGTCCGGTTCCGGGGATTAGTTCGATAATGAACTCAATATCCCTATCCGGGGGCATACCTGGCAATTCATCTGGGAATACGTCGGGGTATTCACAGACTACTCTGACTTGGTCTATGGTGGGTAGGGCTAGACTCTTGTTGCACTTGAATTGACGGGGTAAGGTTTCAGAGAAATGCTCTACTGTTACTCCAGAGCTACTGGTCATGGTGATGGCTTTCTTAGCACAATCTATTAGTCCTTTGTGCCTTGACATCTAGTCCATACCTAGTACTACTTCCAATCCTTTGGTTCCAAGTACAATTAGGTTGGCATAAAAATCTATCCCATGTATTCTGATAGGCACAACTTTGCAAAATTTTCTAGCTTTGGTTGTTGAACCGGGGATTTGAACTATCATGACATGCTTCAAATTGGTTGGGTGAATCTTACTAGTGCATGCAAATTCTTCGGTGACAAATGAATGCGATGCTCCCAAATCAAACAATACTCTTGCTAAAGCTGAGTTCACAGAAAACATACCCAGCACTACATCTGGCGCTTCTTGGGCTTCTTCTGTGTTCATGTGGAAGAGACGACTGTTGCGGTTGTGAGGGTTCCCTGGGGAAAATCCTCTTCCTGGTTGAACACGACGCTGTTGTTGAGCTGGGGCATTCACATTGGCAGTGGCTGCAGTCTTCTTGGGACACTCATTGGAATAGTGACCCTTCACTCCACACTCGAAACAAGTGATCTGTGACTTGTCCTTTACTGCGACAGGTACAACATTGCTGCCAGTTCTGGGTGCAGTGTTGTTGTTGTTGTTGCTCTTGGAAGGTGCACGGTTGAAATTGTTGGCATTGCCAGAGTTGTGATTGTTTTCTCCGGACTTCACATTGCTTCCACTACGGTTGGGGTAGCTTGGGCGAGACATTGGGGGTCGATTGTTCCTTGGTGCATATCCTAGTGAGGGGTTGGGACGGTACTTCTGGTGGCTGCTGGATCCAGATTGCTGCATCATACGATGTTTGCGGTTGTCGTTTGCCTCGTTAATCTTCCCTTCCATCTGAATGGCAGAATCGACTAGCTCTTCGAGATCCTCGAAACGGATGTTGATGAGGACAATCTACATCTCATCATGCAGTCCGTTCAGGAATCTCTCCTTCTTCTTGGCCTCCGTGTTGATCTCATCAGGTGCATATCTCGCAAGTGACAGGAATCTGTCACGGTATTCCACCACAGTCATTCTGCCTTGCTTCAACTCTCTGAACGCATCCCTCATTCGGGTGACTAGACCCTGCGGCACGTGGGTACGGCTGAACTTGACTTTGAAGGCTTCCCATGTCATAACTTGACCATGGTTCATCAGGCGGATACTGTTCCACCAAGCTCTTGCGTCTCCTGCCAAGTAGTGGGTGGCAAAGAGAACTTTCTCATTGTCATCAACTCTGGCTACCTCCAAGTTATTCTCCATTGTCTACAACTAGTCATCAGCATCTAATGGGTTTTTTGACGTGCTAAAGATTGGGGGATTTGTATTCTGGAAGTTCTTCAGCTTGGATCCTTGATGATCCTAATTTCCATGTCCTTGGTTGTTTTGGGCCATCTGAGCTATCTGTTGCAATGTTGCTAAGTAGGCTTGGCGCTCTGCCCTGCTTGCTTCACGGTCTGCAACTAACATCTGCATAATCTATAGCATGGGGTCTTGCGACGAGCTGCTCCCTCCTTGGTTTCCACGAGTCATCTGAAGATTGAGGTAGATAAGGGGGTAAGAGGGAAAGATCTAAGGTTCATGGTTTTGGTTTCAAGCTAAAACTTTGAGTTTGACTCAGGTTTTTCAACTAACTCCATTTCATTCATGCAAGCAAACACATGATACAACACCCACCACAACAATCAAAGGAAAACAGATGGTTTGAAGAACCATTCTGCAAGCTACGATACAGTGGGACCGATACATCTCATGCTACGATAGTGCTCTAGTGCATCTACTCATCGTCGATGAAGTCGGAGTCCTCATCATCAGTGTAGAAGTCCACATCATCCTCCTCCAGAAAGTCATCATCGTTGCTGAGGTAAGAATCCATGTCTCCCTGTATGTCTTCTTCCTCCTTTGCTGCAAGCTGAGCTTCCTGCTCCTTGACGGTCTTCTCGAGGTCGGCCACCTTCTTGCAAAGATGGGCGATGGTGCGATCCTTCTTCTCGCGCTGGAGGCGAAGAGACTGACACTCCTTGACAAGCAGTGAGAAAGTCTGGGCCTTCTGGTCGGCAATGGCACGGTTCTGGTTGGCTAACTCCCTAGCATTGTCCAACTCCTTCTAACGATCGTACAACAAGAAGTCGAGGTTCTCCACTTGGCGCTTCAGTGCTGGATGACTTGGCATCTCCATCGGCATTCCATGAAGTCACGTCTTGCATAGTGAGCAAAACGGGTTACTTGGATCTGGTTGACACTGAGGGCACATAGACGTGCGAGAGCTTCATGCATTGCCCTGGCTAATCCATCTAGCCAATTGTTCTCTCTCACGGAGAACTGAATTCTCCCGGATGTTGGTGCTTCGATGCTTCCTCTAAGATCAGCGATGACTAGCCATTGTAAGTCTCCTCCTAGGGGTCCTAGAAGTTGAGCCCTAAGAAACTCCGGATGTGGGCATCCCAGTAACTCTGACAGTGAGTCCAGATCCCTTTCAAAGATCAGCTGACCTCCGTTTCCCAACTGGTAGAACTTGCTGAACTGAGTCTCCATCTACAATAATTTAGGATGAGGAAGTTAGTGAAGTGATCAAGTGTGTCAAATTTTAAGTAGTAATGTAAGAAATTTTGAGGACATGAATTTTTGAGAGAAAGAATGAATTCCCAAGGGTAAGAGAGGAAATAGTTTTTCATAAATACTCCCTTTGCTTTTGAAACTAAGTTTTTGTTTGGACGTCCATTCTAACTAGGGTCTCCTATGGTCAGGATGGCTCTGATACCAACTTGTCAACACCCGGATTTTTAATCCCAGATGCCTATTATGTCATTCATCGCAATCCTAGGATTACCATTTTTGCGAGCCATAACAGATTGGATATCACAGTACGTCATCCATTACAAACCATACATAAGGTCTTACTCATGATCCAGTCTTAATACAACAAGCATCGGAAATAAAAGATAAGCGTAGCGGTGGGTTCCATCTTCAAGGGCACAGGCAATGCTGACAAAGGCAGATAGTCCTAGTTATCATAGCCGTCCTACTGGCCATCATCTTGGTAGTCTCCTTCATAGTCTGGCCATGAGAATAGCCAGGGACAAAAGCCATAAGTACTCTTTAAGTACTCGCAAACTACCACTAACAAGTAGGATAGTTCTAAGTTAAAGTGCTAACTCGAAGTTTAACTATAAAGTTAAGTTTGAAACCTAAGCTGAGTTCAGAAGCAAAGAAAGATAAAATAAAGTTCTAGAATCACTTAAGTTGGGAAGCTATTGTCATAAACACAACCCTGTTGTGGTCAAGTCAAGATTCATCATTTCATAAGTCATTTTGAAAACATCTGACAACGAAACAGTATGGCCATTCCAACTGTCCATAACTGTGGACGCGATTATTCAAATAGTTTGACACTCTGCAGAGGTGGTACACTTTCACCACAAGATTCGATACATCTGTCAGGGATAACCCTGAATCATCATACTTAGTATGCAGGTAATCAAACAAAACCTTTCCTTTACACACCCTAGTATAAGCACCTCTCCTATGAGCATGGCCTCCCAACCATGACCAATCTGTCATCTTGGGCACTGCATAGGTGGACAACGTTGAGAGGTAGCCTTAGCTCAAACCTCTCCCGCAAGGGAACTAATACTAATGCATATAAACTTTCGGCTACGCCTTACCCAATTCAGGTAATGTGGTTGTACGGTAAATTTGGAATGGTATCGCATCCGAATCCAAGCATCAGTTTTATAAGAGGGTTAAGGCTCATGCCTCAAAATTTTCACCATCATAAACCATTTCTGTTTCTCAACATATGTCAAAACATCTCAATAGAATGACTCATCATTCCAAGGTTTTCATAATTCATTTTCACCAAGTAATCCCATCTAGAGTGACTGAAGTTTTTATCTACTCTAAACTACTAAGTTAAGAGTGTTCACTAAGGTGGAAATGATGGGATCAATCTCATACCATAGAATGACATCTAAAGTTATCTAACTAGGTCAAGTTTTATACTCTTTATGCTACCTTCAAAACAAGTAAAGAACTTTGTGTAAAAATAAAGGAAGTAAAGCTTGAAAATAATACTTGGGGTAAATAATAGTCAAAGTGGTATAACCAAAGCATGCCTAAAGCAGCTTTGCTAAACCATCTAGTTTAATGCTAGCTTGTTAAGCAATATACTTGCAAGTGTTATCTTGCATTGTTAATGATGGCTTGCCTTGTGCAGTGAAGTGGTTGAAGTTTTCTTCTTCTTCTTCTTCTTCTTCTTCTTCTTGGTAGAACTCCTCCTCCTCGAAAGCTTGGTCGGTACTATCGTCTATAAATACATACGGAGTACACAATCACCAAACAATACTTAACTAGTCTAATTAGCTTTCTAAGGCACACCTTTGATGATCTATTATCATCACAAGCATCACAAGCTTTATTAACTAGTTTCCTTCTCTTCATTTTAGAAAAGTAATTTCTACTCATTGAAAAATTAACTAAGATTTAATACTCACCACTTAAAATATGGGATCATGTGGACACATGTCATCACCACATATTCTAACATGTGGGAATGTAATTTAAGGGTTGGATCACAATTACTTTGGTTTAAGTGCATTATTTAATGATTTAAAGTGACTAGAAATGCCTATATAGGATTATTTTGGTACTAGTACAAAGTCACTGCATGTAAACCTTAATATTATTACATATTCAGATAGGTATGGTGAAATGTGATTTTTGAGAGTTGGAATAAACTCAAAAGCTATCATGGTTGATTTTATAAAAATGTTGCAAGGTGCAAATGCTGCTGTCTTATTATTTTTACTAGGAGAGATCTCTAACTCTAATGAATTAAATCCAATGGGCTTGGGTAGATCTTTTCAGTAGCTTTCTAACAAAATTGTAATCACTCCATTTGGATTTGTAAATCTCTCTAAATTGAATTTCAAACTAGGGGACAAAACTAGGTTTAAACTAAAATAGAAAAATCTTAATTCAAACTAAATGGGTCGCGCGGGAAATCTAATGGGCCGGCCTAGTGACACTACGTGGCGCGGGGCTCAGCTGACAGGGGGGTCCACCGGTCAGAGGCTCATAACGCGCGAAGCGGTACAGGGCGATGTGGGCCGTTAGATTAGAACATGGATCAACGGCTGGGGCTCGTCGTCGATGACGGACAGGTCGCTGGAGAACTCTAACCCTAGCGGCTCGGTGGGGGTGCTCAGGGGGCGTACCAGGGCTCCAGCGACAAAGGCGAGCCGGGCAAATGGACTGGGGTTGACGGCGAACTCAGGGACGGTCAAGGCAGCTCCAGGGGTGGACGAAATTGACGTCGCCCTTTCCTCCTCTGCTGCGGGCTACTCCTGCCAAATTCCGGCGAGCAAGTGCTCGTGCTGCTCTGGCTAGAGTAGGGGAACGGTCAGTGAGGTGAGGAGAGGTGAATGGTGTGTCAAATGGGGCTGGGGTGGCCTCTATTTATAGGACGACGATGCGATCGAGAGGCATGGGCGGGCGGCTCCGACGAGGGCTGCACAGCATGCTAGCAGCGTGGCTTGAGGTAGGGGACGATGGCTGGTCTCCTGGCGATGCTCTACGGATTAAATGCGGGCGTAGGGACAGTGGCAATTGGTCGGGCGATGCGCGCGCTCTAAGCAGCAGAGGCGGCAGTCTCCACGGCGAGCGGTGGTTGTGGTGCGTTGGGCGGGGAACGGGCATGTCTAGCGTGTTCCTGGGGTCGTGGCGGAATGGTGGACGTGGGCTGCGGCCGAGGGGCAGTGCGTGCATGCGTGTCGGGCGCAACGCTCTGGCGCATGCTCGGCAATGTGCAGACACTTGGTGCGCGGCGGTTCCTCGGTGGTCCACAGCTTGGCCTGGCTCGAGGAGGGAACAGAGGGTGGCGGTGAGGTCTTGGCTAGCTCGTAGACATGGCGAGCGAGAGGGAGGTGGTCTGCTGGGGCGGTTGCAAGGTTTGGCCAACGGCATGGGCTCGGGTTGGCATGGTAATGCCACTAGGGAGGTAGGGGATGGGTGCTAAGGGCCTGGTTAGATCAAGAAGGGACAAAGGGTTTAAATGGAGATCATTTGGGGGGAAAACCCTGTTGCAAACAGTGAGCTAGGATTAGGGTGTAAATCATGCCTGCCATGTGTTTGATGAAATGGCCGCAAGAACTTTCTTTTTGAATTTTGAAAAGATTTTTGGTGGGTGTGCTAGTATTAAGCTTGAGACTCTGTGGGTGCTTGGGTTTTGAAATTTGAGCTTGTTTGAGTGGTTTTTGAAATAGTGGGATCTTCCCATATGAAATAGATTCAATTTCCAACTGCCATTTAACTTTAGTGTTTGAATGTTTTTGGCAGATCACAAAGTGGGCCTTGGTACATTATTATGTGCACTAGCAAGGGGTAAAAAGATCCATAATTGTTTCTGTTAGGTTTTGAGTTCTAGGAATAGCCAAAGTAGGTATGTTGATTAAAATGGCACAAATGACCATTTGCTTCTTTTATTTGTTTTGATTTGTTTTTCTTTGGGATTTGTTTGGGAGTGATCTAGATGATGTTTATTTCACCTAAGAATCATTTTACAAGCAATGGATCACTTAATCATGGCAATTCAAATCAAGTCCTATTTTAAATGCACACACATATGAATGCTTTAATAATTTTAATTGGCAAAGTTTTTGTTAACACTAGTTTTGATGATTTCGATCTTAATAACCTTGGATTAAAGTGTTGGGATGCTACAGCAGTTGAGAGTACTGCTTTCAGGTCTTGTAGCGCAGCCTCAGCTTCGTCAGTACAAATGAACTTTTTAGTCTTTTTCAGGAGCTTGTAGAGTGGTGTGGCACTTTCACCGAGCCGGCTTACAAATCGACTGACTGCAGCAATGCATCTAGTTATTCTTTGAACATCTTTCAGGCAAGTTGGCCTGGAAATATTGAGTATAGCCTTAATTTTGTCTCGGTTCACCTCTTTCCCTCTTTGAGACACGATGAAACCTAACAATTTTCCAGCTGGTATTCCAAAGAAGCATTTCTTAGGGTTAAGCATTATGTTGTATTTTCGTAGATTAGCGAACATTTCTGATATGTTGCTAATGTATCTATAATTTTTTTTGTTCCATGCTTGTTTAGTATCTACTTTCTTATGTTTTGTCCACACTTTGGAGTACTTTTTATACACTTTCTTGGACTAACCTATTAACAAGATGCCACAATGCCAACTGCCTGTTTTCTGCTGTTTTTGGTTCCAGGAAAGTCAAAAAATGAATATTCTTGGAATTGGATGGGACAAAAGCCAAAGTTCATATTTTACCGGAAGACTCACGGAGCCAGAAGACGAGATGGAGAGGAGCCACTGGGCGGCCACACCATGTGGTGGCACGGGTCCACCCTGGCCGCGCCACCAGGTGGTGTGGCCCCCCTGGCCGGCCACCGACCTCGCCTCTTTGCCTATAAGAAGCCTCTCGATGTAAAAACCCTAAATCGTCAAGCCTCCAGCCATGAAAAGTTCCACAGCGTCGCCGCAACCGAAGGGGAGATTTGGGGGACATGAAGACTTTGTTCCGACACCCTGCCGGGACGGAGAAGTGCCCCCGGAGCCATCTCCATCGATCTCCACCACCATCTCCATCGCCATTGCTGATTCCCATGATGATGAGGGAGTAGTTCTTCCTCGAGGCTAAGGGTTCTACCGGTAGCTATGTGTTTATGTCTCTCTCTATGCATGATCATATTGTGATCATGAGCTTTGTAATCAAGTAGATCTACCTTGCTACTCAAGTGCTTTAATAGATCTCTGCTCTCCCCATGTGTGTGAAAGTGACAGCGTGCACACCATGGTGGCACTTAGGCTAGAGATTACACATACTTGTTATGAGTTATATTTGGAGTTGGATGTCTCTATGAAATTGTGGTGTTTGTTGGAACCATTTAGTGCTCAAGGTGACAGTGTGGGGTTACCTAGATGGGAAAGGCTTACTTTGAGGTGTGCTTTTATAGCCCTACCATGGATTAGAGTGTCCAATCAGAGAGTAGTTCAGAGTAGTATCATGAAGATAATATATTTATATGAGAGTGTTCACTAGTGAAAGTATGATCCCTAGGCCTTGTTTCAAAGCATTGAAACACCGTTTGCAACTAGATCTGTTACATGTTTGCTTGCTTCCATCTTTATTTAAGTTTGCCTTTAGTCTCTTCCCACGTCAACCACACGCCAGCAAGTATTTTCTGGCACTGTTACTACTTATAATTATCTACACCACTTGTATTTCACTATCTTTTCTCCAAACTAGTGCGCCTATACACTTGACAAGTGTATTGGGTGTGTTGGGGACACAAGAGACTTCTTGTATCTTGATTGCAGGGTTGATTGAGAGGGAATACCTTTGACCCCTTCGAGTTCGATAAACCTTGGGTAATCCACTTAAGGGAAAACTTGCTGCTGTTCTACAAACCTCTGCACTTGGAGGCCCAACAACTGTCTACAAGAATAGAAGTGCGTAGACATCAAGCTATTTTCTGGCGCCATTGTCGGGGAGGTAAGGTAAAAGATACTCACATCTTATGGCTACTAAGTTATCTTCTAGTGCGGTTGCTGGTGTGTGAGTGCAATTTTGTCTTTTTGTTTCTTGTTTTTACTAGTTAGGCTTAATGGAAAACAACAAAAAATTAGAGAGCTTTATACTATTTATCTTGAGTTAGGACATGAAGTGTTTGAAGAGAAAATTAAAAAACCTATGAAACTTTATTTGCATGCTAATATCAATGTTATTAGTATGAATTCTTTGAACACCATTATTGCTAATGCTATGGAAAAGTCTAAGCTTGGGGAAGCTAGTTTTTATGAAAATGATCTTTTTAGTTCCCCAACTTTGGAAGATAGCTATTCTATTGCTTATGATGATACAAAACCTCCAATATATGATGATTACAATGATGAGTATGATATTTTCAGTCCACCTACTATTGAGGAGAAAATTAATTATGACTACAGTATGCCTCCTATATTTGATGATTATGGTGATGAGAATAATAATGATAGCTATTTTGTTGAATTTGCTCCCACTACAATTAATAAGAATGACTATGTTTATGTGGGGAGTATTAATTCTTTTATGCATGTGGCTCATGATAAGAATGTTTTATGTGATATTTATATTGTTAATTTTATTCATGATGCTACTGAAATTTATTATGAGAGAGGGAAACATGGTTTATGTGTCTCAACAATATTAAGTTTCCCCTCTTTATGTTGAAAGTATTGAAGTTGCACTTGTTTTGATTTCCTATGCTTGTTGCTTTGTGCTTTCATGACTTGTTTCTTTACAAGATTTCTATGCATAGGGAGTGGGTTAGACTCAAATGTGTTTTATATTTGCTTCTTTATGCTCTCTTTTACTCTAAATTCATATTTCTTATGTGAGCATCATTGAAATTATCATGCCTAACTCAGAGGCGTTAAAGAAAAGTACTTATTGGGAGATAACCCAAAAGTTCTAGATGAGTCTCGGAAGTTATTACCTCTCTAAAAACGTCTCCTTATCATTTTTGTGTGATTTTTTGTGCCAAGAGTAACCTCTAATGAGAGAGAAGTAATGCTTGGAAAAGTTGCTGTCCTGAAACAGATTTTTGATCTTCACCATAAAAATTCGTGTAAAATCTCTGTATGTCGGTTTGAGGTGTGAATTTTTTTGATTCTGACCCAGGTTGTTATCTAACTTTCGTTAGTTCAACACTTTTCGATTTGAGCAATAGAAGGTGTTCGAAAAAATTAGTTTTTACCTGCTGGTCTGTTTTGACAGATTTCTGCCATTATTTGCATTTGCTTCTTGTTGGTTCTTTTTTGAGTTCTTTTTGGGGAATTGAGATTTTTGAGGGAAGTGATACAGTAGCTTATGTTTTAATGGAAGTTTTATTTGTGTTAAAACTGAACCTAAAGACTTATTATCTTGAGTGCACTAATGTTGCTAATAAAGATTGTGTGAAGTTTTGTATGAAGGAAGAATTTTAGGTGTATGGAGAAAATGATGTAATGAAATGAAGAATGGACAAATGCTCAAGCTTGGGGATGCCAACCCGTGTCACCCCAAGAAATATTCAAGAGGTACAAGCATCAAAGCTTGGGGATGCCCAAGGCATCCCCTTCTTCATCAATAAAAATTTCAGGTTTCTTCCAAACACTTCGTTTTTATTGTTTCATGCACTGTTGTGTTGTTCTTGGAGCGTATTTGTTTTCGGTTTTGGTTTTTGTTTTCTTGTTTTGCTTAGTTTTCTTGAATAAGTTGGTTGGATCCCAACACACTTCTTTTGGAGAGAGAGACACCCCATTATTCATTGCCTAGAACACTCTAGTTTTCATTCTTATTGTTTTGTGAGTGTTCTCTTTTGCTAGCACTGTGTTTAGCCTTAGTTTTCTTGTGCTTTCAGCTTAGAAATTTTTAGTTCTTCTTTGTGGATTTGTGAGACAAGCTCACTGATCTTTATTGATTATTATCTTTGTGAGTTGTTTCAAATAAGTCGATTGGTGTTGGAAAAGAGTAGGAAGTTCATGCTTATAAGTGGTACAAAAGGAGCTTGTTTTTGACTGCGGCCTAGGCTTTGGCATGTCATGCTTGATATTGTTTTGTCTTTATGCTTAGTTATTTTTGTTGTAGCATGACATGTTATAAACAATTGAGATTGCTTAATGTGCCTTGGAAGAATCATGCATTGTTTTAGCATATTAACTCATAGTATTGTGGTATTCTCCTTTGATGGTTTATTTGGGTTGACTTGGCGCATGCTCACACCATGTTATGACTATCCCAAGTCACCATAGCCTTTATGATCCTTTGGTTTTCGACTTGTAATATCACTTTATGCTTCAATTAATGATGTTTTGCCGCTTTGCATGATTATGGCCATTATTGTTCTCTTAGTTGGTCGCTCCCAGTCTTTTGCTAGCTTCCATAACCGAGTATGAGTTACACTCATGCATCCAACTCCAAATAAAACCAAGTTATTCTAAAGAGTCCACCATACCTACCTATTAGCATTTTCTATTCCAAGTATATTCATGTTTTTATCTACCTTCCAAATTAAACTTGTTATATGAAAATTAGTGATTAAAGCTCGCACGAACTTGATGGCACACTTTACTTTCTTGCAATTAATAAACTTGACCCACTGTGTCCATCTTTTTTGCGTATATTCTTGCGCTTTATAAGTTGAAGTTAGCAGAACCATGTATCATGGGGAACACTTTCAACATTGCACTTGTACATTGTACCCGTTGATATCATGATTCTTTTGCTTATGGATCTTGCCGGTGTGAAATAAAAGTGGAACTTGTAAGATCATGGAGTTTGTATGTGTGTTAGAGAAACGCCTGGGCCGCTATCCTAAGCCATGCCTAATCATGGTGGAAACTTGCAGCATAACCATGATGAGCATTCTATGAAGCATCCTCAATAAAAACCTATGCAAATAGCAAATAAAAAGATCGCTGAGATGCTCATTGTCTGCTTGCCTTGTCATTTTGATTATGGGATAGCTCATGTATCATGTGCAAGGGGTACCCCGTTGGCAGTTCTCTATGATACATATGTACTTACAATGACAAGAGCTTACTTGTGACTAAATTTGAGTAGCATGAGGTTCGGTCTTCGTAAGTAAGGGACATGAGATTTCGTCTTATAACTTGTCAAGCATATCCTCTTAGTTGTGTCACTTTAACCTTAATCACCTAAAGATGCTTATGGTAGGGGCAATGAGAGCTGAAAGCTAATAAGTACCATAATTTTTGGAAGCTCTTTATGAAACTTGAATCTCTACTTCCTTCTATGAATGCCTTTCTTTTACTTTTATGTTGAGTCTCCACCTTCTATCTTTATGCACCTATTGAGAGAGCATAGTGGCCATTCTTAGTTCTATGTGCATTGTCCCAAGACTTGTTGCTTGATGCATAACTTTGATATTGCTTGTTCCTAAACTATTTGTATCTAGTCACTCTTATGAACTTTGAAGGTGTCCTATGCATCTATGTTTGTTACTCTATGAGGGACAAGCTGAATGCCACTATGCTATGTTTTCTTTATTTGAAACAAACAAACGTCTTGCAAAGCATTGTTATTCATGAATCTTTTGTTTGTATCTTTTCATGTTACAACATAGTTGCTATGTCTTATTGTTAGAACTTTATCTTTCATGGTATGCAGAAGTACTTTGATCCCAGCTATCAATGTTTTACAAATACTTTGATCAAGTTTATGATGGTGCATGTCACCTCAAAAATTATTCTTCTTTTATCAATTACCTACTCGAGGACGAGCAGGAATTAAGCTTGGGGATGTTGATACGTTGCTAACATATCTATAATTTTTGATGTTCCATGCTTGTTTAGTATCTACTTTCTTATGTTTTGTCCACACTTTGGAGTACTTTTTATACATTTTCTTGTACTAACCTATTAACAAGATGCCACAGTGCCAGCTGCATGTTTTCTGCTATTTTTGGTTCTAGGAAAGTCAGAAAATGAATATTCTCGGAATTGGACGGGACAAAAGCCAAAGTTGATATTTTACCGAAAGACTCACGGAGCCAGAAGATGAGACGGAGAGGGGCCACAGGGCGGCCACACCATGCGGTGGCGCGAGTCCACCCTGGCCACGCCACCAGGTGGTGTGGCCCCCTTGGCCGGCCACCGATCTCGTCTCTTCGCCTATAAGAAGCCTCCCGATGCAAAAACCCTAAATCGTCAAGCCTCCAGCCACGAAAAGTTCTGCAACACCGCCGCCACCGAAGGGGAGATTCGGGGGACAGAAAGTCTCTATTCCGGCACCCTTCCGGGATGGGGAAGTGCCCCCGGAGCCATCTCCATCGATCTCCACCACCATCTCCATCATCGTTGCTGATTCCCATGATGATGAGGGAGTAGTTCTTCCTCGAGGCTAAGGGTTCTACCGGTAGCTATGTGTTCATCTCTCTCTCTATGCATGATCATATTGTGATCATGAGCTTTGTAATCAAGTAGATCTACCTTGCTACTCAAGTGCTTTAATAGATCTCTGCTCTCCCCATGTGTGTGAAAGTGACGGCGTGCACACCATGGTGGCACTTAGGCTAGAGATTACAAATACTTGTTATGAGTTATATTTGGAGTTGGATGTCTCTATGAAATTGTGGTGTTTGTTGGAACCATCTAGTGCTCAAGGTGATAGTGTGGGGTTACCTAGATGGGAAAGGCTTACTTTGAGGTGTGCTGTTATAGCCCTACCATGGATTAGAGTGTCCAACCGGAGAGTAGTTCAGAGTAGTATCATGAAGATAATATACTTATATGAGTGTTCACTAGTGAAAGTATGACCCCTAGGCCTTGTTTCAATGCATTGAAACACCGTTTGCAACTAGATCTGTTACATGTTTGCTTGCTTCCATCTTTATTTAAGTTTGCCTTTAGTCTCTTCCCACGTCAACCACACGCCAGCAAATATTTTCTGGCACCGTTACCACTTATAATTATCAATACCACTTGTATTTCACTATCTCTTTGCCGAACTAGTGCGCCTATACACCTGACAAGTGTATTGGGTGTGTTGGGGACACAAGAGACTTCTTGTATCTTGATTGGAGGGTTGCTTGAGAGGGAGTACCTTTGACCCCTTCCTCCCTGAGTTCGATAAACCTTGGGTGATCCAATTAAGGGAAAACTTGCTGCTGTTCTACAAACCTCTGCACTTGGAGGCCCAACAACTGTCTACAAATAGAAGTGCGTAGACATCAGTTTCCTCCAAATCGGAAATTAAGGTTTCCTTCTTTTTGGACATTACCGCTATGTCGTCCACATAGGCATGTACATTACGTCTGATTTGACCGTGGAGGCAATGCTGCATAGTGCGCTGGTACATAGCTCATGCGTTCTTGAGCCCAAAGGGCATCATAATGAAACAGAAGGTTCCAAAGGGGTTATGAATGAAGTTTTGACATTGTATGATTCCTTCATTCGAATTTGGTGATAACCGGAATATGCGTCGAGAAAATATAGGAGTTCCGAGCCTGCCGTAGAATCAATAACTTGAGCAATTCTAGGCAGAGCGAACGGATCTTTGGGACAAGCCTTGTTTAAGGCAGTATAATCAATACACATCCTTAAATCAGTGGTGTCCTTTTTAGGGACCATTACAGGATTGGCTGACCACTCAATGTGGATGACCTCTTCTATGAATCCAGCTAACTCTAGCCAAGCTAGTTCCTTAGCTATTGCTTTTCTCTTTTCATCGCCGAAACGTCGTAAGGACTGTTTGACGAGTTTAGCATTTGGGTGTACATTTAGAGAGTGCTCGGCAAGTTCCCTAGGTACTCCGGTCATGTAAGATGGCCACCATGCGAAGATATCTTGATTTGCTTGGAGGAACTTGATGAGCGTGCTTTCCTATGCGCTATCTAAACCTACACCTATCTGGGTCACCTTGGAGGGATCATCATCCTTCAATGGCGTCGTCTTCGTCTCTTCTGATGCCTTAAACTCCGGAGTCGGCTTTGTCACCTCCTTCTTCGTTGTGTGCATCACGAATGAGTCAATGGTCTTCTTGATCTCCTGGTACTCCTGGCGTGTAGTACGGCTTCAGAAAAGGCGGCATTTCCGTCCTCGCATTCTCGTGCTTTCTTCAGGTTTCCCCTGATGGTGATCACGCCCTTTGGACCTGGAATTTTCATCATATTGTGAATGTAACACAGACGAGCCATGAAAGCCCAGTAAGCCGGGCGTTCGAATATAGCATGGTATGTGCTCTTGAACGGGACCACTTCGAAGGAAAGTGCTTCCGTGTGATAATTCTTTGAAGTTCCAAAAGTAACATCCAAAGTGATCTCTCCTAGGGAATTTGCCTGTCTTCCTGGGACAACTCCGTGAAAGATCACAGTGTTGTGATTCAGCTGAGTTTCCGAGATCCTCATCCGACACAATGTTTTGATGTAGAGGATGTTGATGCTGCTGCCGCCGTCGATGAGAGTCTTGGAGAAACCATAGCCGTCAATGAGGGGATTGACGACTAAGGCGTATTTTCCTCGCATGTGCAACTTAGGTGGATGATCAGCGCGATCAAAGGTGATTATCACTTCCGACCAGTCCAAGAATTGAGGGACAGCCAGAACAGTTGCGTTGAGCTCATGCAAAACTTCCTTCTTGACCTTAGCTGGTTGAGACCCAAGGAAAGTGACATACGTGTCTTTATTTGTTGGGAAGTTCTTCTTTCCATCCGACTTGGGATTTGAAGGGTCGGCTTCCTCCATGTCGGAATCTTCCTTGGCCTCCTTTTCTTTTTCGGGATTCATCTTTGCCTTCTTCCACTTAGCCCTGTAGCCAGCAAAATCATCTTTCTTGATGCCCTGTATCCCCCGTTGGCATCTAAGTGATGTACACACGGGTTGTTAGCAATGTCGGCCCAGGAGTAGGTTTTGCCAGGTTGCTGGTCTCCTCTACCTTGGACCCTTGACATCCCATGACCGCGTCCGCAGCCACCTCCATGCCCTCCTCGTCCTCCAGACCTGAAAGTAGCAGTGACAACTGCGGTTTCCGCGTTGGGCTTTTCTTCCGAGGTGTTCTTGCGCTTCTGAGCTTGTTGCTTCGGTTGTTTTGCCGACTGTGGTACTACTAGGAATTTTAGTAGTCCTTCTGCGTCGTCATTGGAATTTTCATATTTGCTTGCCATTTCTATCATCTCCCCCAGATCAGTGACCTTGTCGCACTTCAAGCGTTGACATAATAAACCAATTGGGAGTCCTGCAATGAAAGCTTAAACCGTAGTTTGATCATTTACCCCTTCACAGGAGTTCTCGGTGTAATCCATCGTCCGAGGTAATCTCGGAAAGTTTCTCTGGCTTTCTGGGTGCAATGTTGTAGGTCTCCTACCGTACAGGGCCTCAGATATGTGCCTTCGAAATTCCGAAAGAACACGCTTTGCATATCATACCGGTTGTGGATGGTATTCTCTAGAAGTTCATTAAGCCAGGATCGTGTCGTCTTCCACAACATAAGTGGGAGATACCGGGTTGTGACCAAGCTATTTCCGCCTTTGGCGATGCAGCAAGCCTGGAAAAAATCCTGGAACCAAGTATCTGGTCGGGCCACTCCATCGTAGGCTTGGATGTGTTTTGAGATGGCAAATCCTTCCGGGAAGTGTGTTTGTCGAATTCATGGTCCAAAGCATTTTGGACCCATGTAGATATCATCGTTCTTGTAGCACCGTGCCTCTATGTTAGAGTTGATCTGGTGTCTCGCATCACTTGGTGACAGGGAACGCCGTCTTGGTTGTTCGCTGTGGCTGCGGTGCCTTGGAGCCGGACTTCTGCTTCTGCCACCACCTCCTCTGCCACAACGCCCTCCTTGGACTCCTTGAGAACCGTTGTGATGGCTACTTAGTGGAGAGGGTGGTGCAGGTGGATTGTTTCCGGCTGATCGCCACCCTCCATCCGAAGCGTCATTATTCTAGCTCTAGGGAGGGTCTTCATTACGACGAGCCCCCTACCGGCTTGACTCAGCACGGTGTCCGTCATTCCTTCGTCCGTCGTTCCCCCTACCACGGTGGGGTTCAACCGGACGACTTGTATGTATAGGAGGTGACATCCTTTGTCGGTCCTCCTCCCGACATTGCTCTTTGTCATATTCCATGCGCTAGTTCGACTCTCGCCGGGGAAGGTGTCTTGGAACCAGTGCCACAACCGCGTATCGCTCTGCGGCTGGAGCAAAATTGCTCCAGTCACGTGCGGTTCCGTGCCATTGCCCTGAAGATCCGGTTCTTGAGTAGTTATCTTCCTGATGGTCGGAACGGTGATGTTTTTCCGGGACCCGTTGGGGCCTAATATCATGCCAGGCTGGATCCGTGCGACATTGGTCGGGTTGAGAGACCAGTTTTCCGCTTCTGGATCTCGCGACCTTCTGTTTCTCTAGACCTTTGGTGAGCAGTTTTATGCCCAACCGGACTTGATCTGGGTTTGGATTGTTTGCCAAGATATCTCGAGCTGCAGCGGTGTTCTCCACTGGCATGCCATACACCAGATATCCCTTGCTATCCGGACGAGGTTCTCCTTTGACGGCGTCATCTCCCTCAAAGAGGGTCTTGTGGACTTTCGGATTTCTGTTAGCTCGCACGGGGCCGTTTCGGGTCTTCTGATGCTGCAGGGAGTTGAAATGACCCGCAAATGCAATGCGCTTCTTCTCTTCCATAAGGTTGTTAGCCTCATCTAGGAGTACTTGACGACGCGCTTCTAGGGCTTGAGCCCTTTCTTCCAATTCTGCAGGTGTAATCTTTACAGTTGTAGGGATAGCCATAGTTAACGCAACATCGATGAGTTTACGGGCACCAGTGGTAACCACATATCCATCCACCGGAGTTTTCTTTGGCTCGTCTAGGATTAGAGCTCCATGCAAGTCTTCTTCATATTCCTAGGTAACCACTTCCTCCTCTGGGGGATCTTTGGCCGGGGTCTTCTTCTTCTTGTTCCTCTTCTTTGCCATCTTGGCAGTGCCGGTAGCAAAGATGGCTTTGGGTCCGTTTCCTGGAGTCAAGCTCTAATCAGTACTCTCGGACAACTGGACGTCGGGATTATCTCCGAGATCCATATTATCCTGCGCTTTGGGAGAGTTTTCTCCGGATCCTTCGTCCATGGCTTCTCCTTCTTCTGCAGCTTTGGGGTTGCACTCCTCTTCATATTCCACGGAGAACTTTCGGAAATCTACCGACATCATGGAATCATCTAAAGATGTCGGTAGGTCGGTGTTTGTTCGGATCACCTCCAGCACCGAGTCTTTGTTGTCTCTAGCATCGGCAGAGCCGGATCTGGATCCAACATATCCTACAAAGTGCGACGCGTGCGTCCTGAGGTAGTTGTGGCTTTCCTCGTGGGCTTCCTCGAAACGCCCGATGGTCTCGAGAACCTCATCCACGCCTGTGCCTTGCAGCATTATGCGCATCAATGTGTGCCTTAGGAAGGGTTGATTTGTTCTGGCATTGGTAGAGCCAGAACCAAAGTTGTTGTCTTGCTCCTCCTGGATTTTGACCTCAACGGGCAGATCAATCTGGAATTCGGCCTCGCTAGGTAGATCCACTCCAGATTCGACTTGCACCGCAAGATCTGCTTTAGGCTCAGCTTTCTCCACTATCTTCGCAATAGGTGCGGGCTGGGTGGGATTAGGGTTTTCCAAGATCCAGAACTTTGCCGCCTCTATGGACAAAGTGGACCCAGAAACTTCCTCTGCCTCTGTCATCACCGCTGGGGTGGGTGGGGTAGTTTCAGCGAAACCGATGTAAACATCAATCTCTCCAAAGGACATGGTGGTGTAGGCAGTCACAGCCTCCCTATCCGGAATCCAGGTCTCATCGAGAATGATGAGAGGGACGTCGCTGGCGTAGAGGACGTGATCAACGACGATGGTCTCGTCAATTCCAATTCTTACAGATTCTGCTCGGAACACAGATCTGAAGCTCACTTGCCCCACGATGGGCACCAACTATTGTTGGATTGATGACAAGTACGCCATGAGGGGGTCCTCGGGGCATGTGGAAGAGAGGGGTGTGCGACGTACGGTGTTCTGGGACGGTGAGCACACAAGTTTACCTAGGTTCGAATCCGCTGGCTTTGGACAGATCCTACTCCTGCTAGTAATCCAGTAATACGGCAGAGCCGGAGTATAGGTTACAAGGGTTTCGCCTATGCGAGTTAAGATTGTGGACTATTGTGAGGTGCCCTAAAGGCTTACCCTAGGATGACTTATATAGATATCCGGCCTAGGGTTTACAGGAGAGACCTATCCGGCTACGACTAAGAGTCGGTTACAGAGTACATCTTGAACTACAAGTAACATAACATGCCTATGTTGGTAAGTCTTCTGGGCCTTCCCGTAGCCGGACTGGACTCTGTCTCTTCTCCCTGACTAGGCCACCCGTGAAGCAAAGCTCTAACCCGAAGTGGGCCACCCTGGTCAGTGAGGCACAGTGAGGATACCCAGAAAGTATATCCCCAACAATGACAACTTCTATAAACAATACTAGGAATTTGAGGGTACCTTGGCTAAGCCAGGCAATCCACAACCCGGGAAGCATCTTCGGAAGAGTTCATGCATGTGCACCATACGATCCGTGATCGGGATCTTCATGACTTACTTCAAACATATCTGACCGAGCATATGTGGTCTCGTGCGGGGAACCAACATCACTAGTCTAATCCTTTTATATGTGTTCTAAATGTTATGTTTAAAGCTATTACCAAAGCTCTAACACTTATATTTACTCCTCTAGCTCAACAAGTAATCAAGGGGGTTGATCCAATTTGGAAGGGGAATGAGGGGAAGGCCCATAGGCCGGGCCTCATGGGGGGAAACCTCTTCCCCCTCATAACCTTAAATCTACTTCTAGATAAAGTACCTTATTTTAAGTAAGGCCAAAGGCGCCCTTTAATAGTTATGTACTTCAAAAGAATACCTTTCCCTTTAGGTAAAGGAAGACAAATATTATAAACAAAACGGAGTTGAGTTTTCGCTTGCCTACGCCAAACCCCTAGCAAGGGGATTCCCTTTCTTCCGGACTAGCTTTCCTAAGACAAGAAAAGACAAGAAAACACTAGAGAAAAAGCAACAAGGAGTATGTGAAACATGCGATCTAGTCATGATTTGTATAGTCAGAAATCCATTTATCCATTCATGGATAGTACCCATCAAGTCAATAGCACAACTATTGCTTGATGTACAATCAAATAAAGGAAAGGTTGGGGTTACCCAACCCATGAATCAATAAGAAATAAAAAAGGAATAAGTTGATTTGTCGGATAGACAAATGCAAATAGGTCTTTTCTAGCATCCTTAGATGCCAGTTATCAGGGAATCCGACCTCCAATACTATATACACGCGCGCAAGATTTTTGACCTTACATGTGCGTGATTCCTCTCGCACAAAATAAGTGCCCCATCTGCTAAGATCTCCTACCTGGAAGACCAATAGCAAAGTATTCAACAATACTTGCAGTCACAGATGGGAAATAATATGTTCACTGACCATCTGACTTGATCTTCAGTTGGGCTAATAAACACATTCATTTCATATCCCATACCTTCCATAAGTTTATATTGGTCTTTGTCTTCCGGTATAGTGTTCGCTCCCTTCAAGGAAAAAGTTGGCTTATCATGTGTCCGACTCATCATAGCCCTAATACAGTGATCATCTACGCAACAACTCAAGTGATCAGATTGTTGAATGACATGCCTTCATAATCCCATAAGGGAGTAATAAGGAAGTCTAGTTCCTAAATTGATTTGGGAAGAGGACCTGCAGGGGAACTCGAGCTAGAAGAAGGCAGAGAGTCGAACTCAAAAGAGTGACTCGATGCCGAATCAGGAGGAGTGAACACAAAAGTGTCACTCGATCCTTGACTTATCTGAGACAAACTCAAAAGAGTGAGATGAGACTAGTGAAGAAGGGACCCCACAGAGTGCCACCCACAGAGTATCACAACACCCACATTCTTGGCCACACGAAAGCGTCGCTAGAGGGAAGGTTGGATTGGTTAACCTAAAATTGATTGGAATGGAGATGTATAGATCAACGAGACACATCTTTTACCCCGGACGAAGGCGGTCGGAGTGGCCGGAGGTAGCCCGAATCTAGCGGCGATGTCGGTGGTGAATATGCTATCACGAGAGCGCGGGAGGGAGGAAGGGAGAGTGAGACCTGGGTCGGTTTGATCGACCCGGTCATCTGGACAATTGTGTCTAGCCCAACCACGTGGGACATGCCCAATTAATTAAAACGAAATAGTCTAGAAAAATAATAAAAGCCACTTAAAATTCTATAAGACATAAAAACATAAAGAAAAATCCTGAAAATAAAAAAAATCATTTTACCAAATATTCTAGTTTCTTAGAAAAAGCAAAACTAGAATTTTCAGAAGGATTTTATTATTTAAATAATAGATATTATTATAAGACTTTAAAATAGAGTAAATATTATCTTAAAATACTAAAAATATAATAAAAATCACTTTGGGTGTTAAAATTATTTTAGTATCCTAAAAATACTAAATATGAAATTCTAAGGCAAATTAGAATTACTAAATGTTACGAATATATATTGTTAAATATAATTCTTCTATTAAAATAAAAATATCACTTGAAAATAAGAATAAATTCTAATCATCTTTTCAAAACTATTTAGAATTTATTAAAGTTTATAAGGGTAATTCTTTTCTTTAAATTGAAAGAAATTGTTTTAAATACTTTTAATCATTTACACTTAAGAAAAATACTATTAAGTATCGAAAAATTGGGTAAAACACCCAAAGAAGGGTAAAACCTTTCTTTAATCTAAATAGATGGGAAATAATAATAAATATTATTATGATTGAAATAGTAAAAACCAAATTCTAGAAGTTGATTCTAAGGAACTAATTACTTTTTATAAGATACTTATAAATAAAACTTCAATGATTTAACAAAATATCGGTACAAAGAAAATTACATCTAATTATTGAAACCAAAGTTGAATTTCTTTAACAAAAAATAAATTATTATTATGATATTTTATTAAAATAACCTTATAAATTCTTATGTTCATTCCAATATCCCAAAACCCTAGTCAACTTTTGAGATCGTACATCAAAGTAAGTTACTATAGAACAACATCCTTATTTCAACTCAACTAAGTTGTTACCAGTTAGTGATCTTAGCATGTTAAAAAATAGGATCCATATGTCACATACCTAAGACTTTAATCATGTTTCATGTTGGAACCTAAGTGATTACCATTCATCTAATAATACTCTTTCGAAATCCCATACCAATTGTAAGTCAATGAATTACAAGTCAACCTTATCATCTGAATAACTTACATTGAGAGTTGAGAATCATTCATCCATAACCATACTTACTAAAATCCTAGAGCTTGGTAATACTCTAAGTAAATTATATCTTGAGTTCACCTATTCATCGTAGTTAACCTTAGTCATGCATTTCTCCTATAATAGGATTAGTTGTTCAAGATCTTTAGAGCTATGCAAATACCTATAAGATATCCTTTGGAACCTCTACACATTGTCCAACCAAGCACAAGGTATATCTTAAAACACTTTTCTACCAATGTATTATATGGTATAAACCTTACCGTGTTATGACCAATGGATTGTATATGTGTAGAACTCCACTCTCAAAGAAATCACTTAAACTCAAACATGGGGATTTACTTTGGATTTATCAAAATGCATAGCAGTACTTATGCATAATATCGCATTGCTTCTTTAAACATTAGTCCTTACCGGACCAATGATGCTATTTTAGATTTTGGAGTTTATATTGACTAGAAGACCTTGACTGCATAATCTTGTAGTCAAAAAAGGAAAGTTCATACTTGTCATGTCCTTTGATTATTTTTATCAAGTATTTGCAATCTATTGTTGTTATCACATGCATTTCGAAATGGTGTCAGAAAAATACTATTTTCAGACATAATATGACTATTTCGAACCAAATATGATATATGTGGTTGGTGGAGGTTCCATTTGCACAAGAAAATATGATCTAGGACTTAATAACAAAAGTCAATAGTGATTCTTGTGTCGTATATTACGCTTTAACCATGAGATCTATATGGCTCTAGGGAAGTCAGCTGGATCTTCTTCCGTCCGCATATCAACAGATGACCTTATCGTTAGCTGTATGTCCGCGTGCTACATGCATATGGATGGAAACCCACATTTTCCCACGGTATTGGTATCTATGAGGGTATGTAAGGGGACTATTAGAGGCATATCTGCCCACAGGGGGCACATTAGAGATATTTGTGCTTGCAGAAAAGCGTGGGCATGCGGGGTCATGGAGAATAGCAGTGATCGGCTTGGATTCTTATACTAGGTCTCATACCAAGGAAGCGTGAACATGTTGACCGCTTGGTTGTGCAATAAGGATAAGGATCTCTCATGGGTAAAGCAACACACCTCTGCAGAGTGTACAAAACTGTGAGATGTTACTCCATGTTTTGGGAAGAAACTGTGAATGCGGAAGGAAAGGAACTCCATGAAGTTCTAGTAAACTTGTGAAGGCTAACAAACATAGTTTTTCAATATAAAAGCAACCATATGAAGAAATGTTATCAAAAACTAGCACAAAGCCCGTGCGTTGCTACGGTGCGACACTAAATCAAATAAGACAATATTTTATATGTTTAAAATTGTACGCAATCGAAACCGAATATCATGAATCCTTAAGTTTATCTTCTTTTGTACCATATAATAGTGGTTATGACAGAACATCGACTTTAAAGTATAAATATCCTCGCGTCTCTCTGTGTGTACCGCTACATACCGCAATAATGGCATGCATCCTCCAACACTACCGCAAATGAGATCATACCCCCTCCCCATCTTCATTCTCTCAATCTAACCCTCTTGTTTAAGAAAAATATAAACATTATGATCTCCTTTGCAAAAAAGGAGTTCCCCCTCTGCCAATAACAAACTGACCAAACGTTAGCGATCCTGTATTATAGTACCAGCGTCAAGCTGATTTTGGGATACCTTTGCTGCGTGAATTCTCGAACATGCGGAGCTTTGGATTGTTGGTAAATTCCTTGGATTTTTTCTCTTAATCCCTTTGTACATTCATAACCTCATAGTAAAGCTGAAACCATGCGGAGTGCGCTCCCTGGTCCTAGCCATAATGTCCATATGCCCATTATTGTCCTATTGTCGTTGTCGACTGGGCAGCGTGGAGACGATGCGTGGAGACGACCGCCTCTGTAATCTGTACATGGCGTTGATTGGTCTCACAGACATACTACTGCCGGCTTTGCATCCATCGCTCCTGGCTAGGACTGTTGGCATAAGCCCGATTTTGACTGGCAGTACGATCTTGCGGAGACTTTGACTGTTGGTTAGGATCCGACGGTGCGGAGGAGGCAGCGACCTAGGTCATCCGTGAGATTAGTGATTCAGCAGTGCGGGGAAGGATCTAGAGCAGGCCGACGACTCCCCTAGACCCGCACCATGAATCATTGGACTCCCGAGCCTGGATCTTAATTTAGCTGGGTGTTAATTTATAGATGGAGTACAACAGGCAAGACGACCATTGTTGGCGGTGTCGGAAGAGAGGCGAGCGTGTATAGCCGCGCATGAGCGTCGAACTCCCAGCACACCGACGACCGCAAATCGAGCAGCAGCTCTCTCCACAAGACGCCACCACCGCCATGCCTCGGCAGCCGCTAGCACGCCATTCCTGCTGAGCCGCTACACCGCCTGAGGAAGGCCGCACTGCCACGCCCCCGACGAGCATCGCGCCCCTCCGCCTGCCATCGCCACTGACAAGCGAGGGAGAGGAGAGGCCCTGCCGCCGCCGATTCCCACGGGGATTCGCCCTGGGACGCCCTCCGGCCGTGGCGAGGGGTGTTGATGTTGTGCTGGATTTTTTGGTGGAGACCGCAGCAACGCACTAACTTACAACGGTCGAGGTAAGCGACCTTTAGTTGCTGCACTTTAGCTATTTGGATGGCGCCTGCTAGGCGTCCCCCGGAGGATGGGAAGCCCCCATCGTCCTCATTCCCGTACTGCCACGTGTCCAAGAAAAGGGTTCAAATTCCAGTTTTGCTGCAAGACACATCGTTTTGCTGCATATGTTTCTGCTTTTGCTTCCGAAGCAAAAAAAGGGTTCGTTCCAGAAATAGAATATCTCGCCGGAGACTTCGCCGGAGACCATGCAGCAAAAAAATTGTACTAATGTAGCAAAACCAACTTCGCCGGAAACATCGTCGGAAAAAACGCGCCGGTGACTCTCGCCGGAGACCTTGTAGCAAAACGTTGACACTGTTGTAGCAAAACCACAATACGGTTGTAGCAAAAAAGTTCTTCTAATGTAGCAAAAAACCTATTTCGTCGGAGACATCGACGGAGACTTTTGTGGACACCTCGTCGGATGCCTCACAGGAGATGTCACGCAGCAAAAAAATACGATATTATAGCAAAATCCGAAAACAAATGTAGCAAAAAAATAACAAACATGTAGCAAAACCCGAATTCACCGAAGACATTGTCGTACAAACATGCTATGTAGCAAAATAGTTTGTCATATGTAGCAACGCCGACTGCCGTATATAGCAATTTTGACCACCACGGGTAGCAAAAAAAGAGTCAAACGTGGCAGGGAGCAGCACCACAGCGGCAACCCTAGGCCATAGACGGCGGCACGGCGCGCCGGCTGGGAGCAGCATGGGCCCGGGGCGACGGCGGTGCCGGGAACCATGGATGCCGACGAGCTGTCCAGATGGGAGAGAGGCTGGCTGGCACGGGATCGAGGGAGTTGAGGGCTTCGAGCTCCTAGCGGTGGGGCGGCGATGCACCGGCGGCGGGCGTGGCTGCTTCAGGCGGCGGGCCGGCCGGAGGCGGAGCGCGGGGCGGCGCGCCCGCAGGCGGAGGACCGGGCGGTGCGCGGGACGGAGCGTCGGGGCAGAGGGAGGACGTGAAGAGGACGACCCGGACGATGCATCGTCCGGGGGATGGAGATCATTTTCCATTTGGATGTCATCGCCTGGCCACTGCTGCCTTGTTCAAGAAAATGAATGATTGTGGTAAGGGCACCATGCTTGACTCCATCCTCGCATTGACACCCTCAAGTTCAAAGCCAAGACGAGAGCCAATGGAGCATGTTTTGAAAATTTCCGATGAAAACTTGCGAAGTTTCTTCCACCTCCACCTCAAGAAAAAAAGGAAGGCCAGTGTTCATCTTCAATTGCTACTGCTTCCACACACACTTGAGAGGTGTCCAGGATCATACGACACGATCTCGACATTTGCACTCTGGTTGTGCGGCGCAGGGTGTCTCTCGCTCCTGTAAGCAACACAAGACAGACTCGTGCATCTCCCGGGAAAATACATGCTGACATGTTGTGTCCGACAAACGGCGAAAGATATCCACGGCGGCCGGTGGGTGGGGAGTCTATCGCAGCCTACAGGTGCCGCGCCGTCCGGCTTTCCGATGCGTGCGCCTGCGCCTGCGTTGTCGATGTACGTTTTGTCCTCCACGACAGCGTATGCTCCGTGCACAACAGGGCCGACGGCATGGCTCCCATGGTCGAGGTGCCGAGATTGGGATGAGGACCAAGTGTGTAGCTAATGTTTACTATCTCCGTGATCGTAGTCTAATCGATGGGACATTAGGCGTATATATAGGCGTATATATAGGAAACAACCAGTGGAATATCAGACGTATATCTCTACTATGTGTCATGTTCGAATACATGTCGTGTTGCCTCTCCCAGGTTTACACAGATACACATGTTTGAATACACGTGTTGCCTCTCCCGAGGTTTACACAGATACGAAGATAGCTGGCTAAGGAAAAGCGGGACCTGGCCAGCGTACGAAGACAGGCGCGATGCGAGTTACGAAGATGGAAAAGCGGACGGACCAAAACGCACTCCGACAGACGAAAAACGTTTCTACTTTTATTATTATACTATTAGGTATAGATTAGTTAACAATCTATGGTCTGGCCGTAGATAGTGCATCAAACATGCCTCTTTAATAAATTTGTTGAGTACGCTCGTATTCACTCGTACGTTCTTAAACCTTGGTAGATTTCAGAGTAATCAATGACGTCGTCAAGAGGTGAACTACTTTGAAAAGGTGAAGATATCCAGTGAAATAAATGGAGTCAACGACTACATCCGTTACAGTGAAAGTGAAGATGAAGAGTAGAAAATAGATCAGTCCCCAAATAATAGAACCTATATCTATAGACATCACTGTAGCAGCAATCACAAGACAAATAGAATTAGAGATAGCCATTAATCGTAGCAGTTAGTGCATGCAAAACTGAGACGGCACATGCATTGCGAAGGACGTAGTACGTATGAAAATGTTTTATGGCATTATTTTTTGCAAATTCACTTTCTAGTTACAAGGTAAATGGAAGTGTTTTATGACGTTAGATTTTTACGAATCTACAGTCAGAATATTTGGAAGTGTTTTATGAATTTTTTCTTTATACCAAAGAGGCTAGCAAGTTCACTTTCTATATACACTAGTTGATTGCCCGTGCGTTGCTACGGTTTCTCTAGTTTCATTCTTCATCGCACATGTGAATTGTGAAACCACATGTATAAAACTATAGCTATGTAGTATCCCAAAAGCTTTAAGATTCCATTTTCCTTCGGTTGTATTTTGGTAAGAGGTAATCCCATGTTTATGCATACAGCAGAAAGCAAGTGTCCAACTACTTATTTGCTATTAGCTGAGATCATCTAGGCCCTGCTCAAATTGTAATCTTCCAGTTCGTCTACTCTGTGCATGGCTCCGTTCCAGGTTTACTCCACATTTAGACTTGATTTACACACACACCGTTTAGAGCAAATGTCTCCTCAAGTTGGCACCTCTGAAAACACTACCCGAAAACAAATTTCTTCATACTTTAGGCTTGATTTACACACACCTTACACTTTCTTACTAATGAGTCAAAAATGCAGTAAGCACAATCCATTTGTGAGAGTGGGTGGTATGTTTGGAGGAGGACGTACACCACTGACATTATCTTCCGCGACGCCAAGCTACTTTTGTTTGAAAGGAGGACGTAGCTTCTTGTTTTGCCTTCTTAATCATACGGTAGCTGAGTTTTTTAGTTTTTCAGAAGCTTGCATCGGTCTCATATGGTTATTTTCAACTCCCGAGGGTTGCCCCTATAGTGATGTACTTCGCTTTCTTCATAATAAAGCCCATTTCAGCTCAACTAAGAATAAAAAGTATATAGTGCCAGGTTTAGAGTTCTGCTATAAAAATGTTGATCTCAAAATTTATCATCCTAAACATCTTTCAATCTAGTGAATATCAGCACCAAGTAACCACACACGTGTATAAATCTAAATCTTGGTTATCTAATCATGAACAAATGCAACCAGTGCTTGTAGTAGCAACATACAAATTTTCCATATGCATGCTTTCCCTGTGAAGCTTCTAAAGTCATGCAAATAATAAATGTTTAATTGTTATTTTGTCTTCAGTACACGCTTTTCTTTTGTAGTTTTTAAGTGACATTTTAGGTCTCAATAAATTATCTGAAGTAAAAACATTGATCTTTTCATTGGTATATCTTCTTTTTACGGAACAAATAGCAAACATCGGTACATTGAATGCTAACTTTATTTATTCCAAAGAATTTTCTTTTTAGGTGATTTGGTATATGCAAGTACGCAGTTGCTTCCATCATAGAGTTCATGTCATACCTTCTTATAGAGCTGGCCCTGAGCATATCCTTCTCCATTGGCCGCATTAGCTCCACCGCCCCTTTCATTGAATCTTTTGATTGTCCAAGACTCTTGTTCATGGAACTCATTCAAGAGTTCTTTTGTTCCTTGCTTTAACTCTGACGAGAGCAACTTGGTGGCCTCTTTCTGGCCATTCTTCAGCTTTCCTCTCCATAATTCAGACCAATGCCCGAGTATTCATGAAGATGGCCTACACAAGTGCGAGTGCCAATAATCACTTTAGTATGAAGAGTGTATTCCAATAATTAAGAATTTTGGAGTAAATGATTGGTGCATATGATGTATTGACGTGTGGTAGGAGCACGAGGTTGTGGTGTTTGCACTTTGAAATTTCAAAGTTTCTAGGGTCAACACTAGCAAATGCGCCTACCAAGTAGACGCAGACAAAATAGAACTGTCCAAGTTTGTTTCCTGAGCACAAATTTCTTGTGGCCTTTTAGGGATTTTTGGAGTAGATTTTCATGCTTCCGTAGAATTGTATGTCTGTGAACGGAATAGTGTGAATCTGGAGGATTTCACGTTGCTTTGAAAGAACAACAACCAAGGAGATAGACATGTTTACCTATGACCTGCTGCACAATTTGGCTTCTGAATCTTTCTTCCACCGGAACGCTGGAATAAATTGGCTTCTAGATTTGAGTAAAATGCACCGGAGGTCCTAAAAGTTTTGGAGGAAATCGTATGCAGGTCCTAAAAGTTTCAACTCGTGTACCAGAGGTTCTAATTCTTAGTTAGTTATGCACTGCAGGTCCTAATTCTCAGTTACTTGTGCACTGCAGGTCCTAATTATCAGCTACAACCCCAGCCCCGGCTACAGTGCACATCGATTTGAGAATTAGGACCTCTGGTACACGAGCTGAAACTTTTAGCACCTGCATACGGTTTCCTCCAAACTTTTAGGACCTCCGGTGCATTTTACTCTCTAGATTTATTTGTTCTACCGGGGCGGAGGAAAACAGGTCGCTGCTGGAGTATAAAAATTTGCTTCTTCAAAGCTTCAGATACGTCTTCAGGAGCTCATGGAAATAAGAGTTCAATAATGACCTGGGGAAAAGAAGACCAGTCGGAATCATCTTTTAC
Source organism: Avena eriantha (assembly GCA_910589775.1). Lineage (NCBI taxonomy): Eukaryota > Viridiplantae > Streptophyta > Magnoliopsida > Poales > Poaceae > Avena > Avena eriantha. The sequence goes on from OU342745.1 coordinate 230,336,415, forward strand.
TTCCCAGATCCTTGTGTAATGTACATGCTTACTTAAACAGCTATATGATTACAATGTCACATTCATATTTAGTATATCTATACATTATTAATTAGTACATAGTTAATAATGTAAAAGAAAAACTGCTCACTGGATGCAGATCACATTTTGCACAGTCGAACAGAAAGTTAAGAAAATTTGCTCACTTGCACACAAAAGATAAAATGAACTACTCACTTGTGCAACGAGGGAAACATAGAATGTAAAAATAAAGAATAATTCATATGGATATGATGTTGTTTGTGTAAACTGACATTAAAGCTTCACGAACTAAAATGTACATAATCGTTAGCACTTATTAATGCATTCCTTGCAATGTGTTCCATAAAACTGTATCTTCATATGCAATAGTAAACCACAGACCTGGACCTGAATAGAGAGTCCTCACGAAGACTTATGTGCAGTTCCCTATTACAAATGGAGATAATCTTCAGAGCTTGTTCCCAACAAAAGTGAAATATTAGGCATGGTTACATACCAAAAGTACTTACTTCTCAATATACACCGTCACATGTACTCCTTCCCTAATCTTGGCCCCACGAGCATAATCCTGGGATCAACATGTAGACATTCTCTGTAAGCAACTGAGATGGTCTCATCGTAAAAATTTATTCTTGAAATATACTCCCTCTGTTTCATAATATAAGATGTTTTAGCTGTGTGAAAAAATGTATTCTAGACCTTTTTTAGTGTGCAGGTTCGGAGTGAATCTACGTACTAAAAGAGGTCTAGATACACTTCTTTCACAAACCTAAAATATCTTATATTATGAAACAGAGGGAGTAGAAAGGTATGAGACATTTTTTACGATTAAGAAACACAAGACATGCACTTTCTTTAAACCGCACGAGTCCACTTGGCTTCCCAAAATAGCTGGAGAACCATTCAGCAGCTTCATCTCCATCATAGGCGGAAAAAGACCACTACCACACGGATAGGTCATCAAGCATGGCGAGTTATGCTGCAAGATGGACCTTGAGCGTGTCCACTCGTGGTGCTCTTATGAATGCAATTAGCAGAGGGTCAAATAAAATTGGTAACTTAGGACTGTCCTCTGGAACATGATAAACAAAATGACATCACGATTCATAATGTATTGGAGACTGACCAGATAATCTTTAACAACCATAGTAACCAATTTCGGCCGGAGCAATATTTTCTTGTATTACTAACTGATAAAAAACTATCAGTATTCAGCAAACACATGAAGAAAACAAACCATAGGTACTTAGTTAGTCTGAAAAAATCACCTATTAGATTCAAATAAAGAAGTTAGAGACATACTTGCCAAAATTTCTTTGAGGATGTTCTAGTGAGATTAATATATACACCTTAACTCTAAATATTAAGGAAATGGAGGAAGAAAATAGTATCTTCTAAGCCAACATTCCTGCAAATTATTGATCGAACAACTATTTTTTCCCTTCAACTACCAAAGTTAGATAAAAAAGAGGATGTGGAAGAGCAATTGTACAATACCCAAGTAGGAGTCAAGCATTGGCTACCCAAGTAAGACTAAACGGAGCTACCCAGGACCATTCGGGCGCTGCTTCACCATATCGGATGCATTATCTCTCTGGACTATCCCTTCTTCCCAGGACAGTGAGAGGACCTCTCGCACCTTTTTGTTCGCTGCTCTCACTTTCGCGCCGTCTGGTCTGCTGCTGCCCCAACAATGACGTTCCCAGTCTTCTGGCTGGCCTCTCGGTGAACCTCCCGCCTATGCATGTCAAGGCGCGCAACACGGTAGTGCTTGCGATCTTTTGGTATGTTTGGATCTTGCAACTGCATTGTGTTCAACGCCGACCACCTCCCTACGGGCCGGATCCTCTCCATGATGGCCGATCACTTACGTATCTGGGTGGCACGCCAAAGAACACTGATATCTCACAGGAGATTAAGCATGTGACAATTGGGGCTCTCCAACAAATCATACGTATTCGCATATGGAGAACTGGGTTAATATCAAGTGGTAACCTCTATGGTAGATATTGATCCGTCCGTTGTTTGAATCAATCCTTTCTGAATGTGTAATTTGCCAGTAAACAATAAAATCTTCGCTAAATGAGCACTAAAGATAACAAGACTTTAAAAACCAACAGAACATAAACTATTTCTGCATTGAGTCATTTCTTACTCTAAATGTAAATCTAGGTAATCTACTAAAACAAAGCCAACCAAAAAATTTTGTAATGGATGCACTTTGTAAAGTAGACCTGGATGCACTTTGCAAAGTAGACCGATAGGAGTGAACTGAAGTGTTAATAAATATTATGATCATTCTAAGAGTAGTTATTTAGTTCGTCTTGAACATCGTATGCTGCCTAAATGCATAGATATGTAACTACTATTCCAGAAGCTAAACTTGAAAAACAAAATCTTGGTTAAGCAATGGTTGACTAACCAAAACATAAACATGTGATGTTCTGGAGCAATACCTTCTTTTATCAATGAGATTGCGCTCCAGCTAGCTTCCCTGTGAAAGAAAACTGATATGTTAACAGAACATGAAGAGGGAGAAACCTGCATCTAGTCCACTACATCAAGGATTCGTATTAAAAAAGCCGAAAAAGATCTGGCAGTCGAATTTCCAACTTAGTCCAGCAATCTCAAATAGTTATTGCATTGCCACTCTTCCCATACATTTAGATACAATTACGACGACTCTGATTAGACAAAAAGAAAAAAGATTTTCATCAAACGTAGATCCTCGCAGGCAAAGAAACTCATGTGGTCATGAGCTTCTACAGCTCAATTATTTACTATAAGTCTATCACCAACTCATCTTGCTATGCCCCAGCCCTAAACATCACAAATATTTACATACATCAATTGACCACTACGGTCATAAAACTCTAAGAGCTGGGCTATGTGATGATTTAATGCCTGTCATTTCACATCTAAAACAAGCAATAGAGCAAGTGAAGCTGAATATCAAGTCGATTTTCTATGGGCTATGTCATGATCTATCAAAAACACGTCAAGCGCTTGGGCACGTGAATAAGAAAATCTAAAGGGAAACCAAATTACTTTTCTACTTAGCATTTTACATCTGCAGCTAATAAAGAACCACCGAGCAACAGTGTATCGATCTTTGCCAACGACAAGAAATTGTTGTCGAGGGATCGGCGGATGCCACGACGTGGCCTGAACGGACGCTCAGCGCCCCGGCTCCACTCTGAATCTCACCCAACAACACCCCCTTGTTCCACCCATGGACAGGCCAGACGTGGTGGTCTCCACCCAAAAACAACCGGACGCTACGCCTCAGCTTCACCAAGGAACTTCTTTGGCTGCCGCACCCCCTGCTCCCAAGCTTCTTCTGGCTAGATAGGGTTGGAGGTAAAGCCATATAAATATCAATCAAATGCCTTTGTGAGCTAAATCAAGATTACTAATAAATTACTGTAGGTAAAAGATGTATCTGCCTGATGCGCATAGTCGCACACCTTTGCACCACCCACTACTGCAGCCTGCTGGGACAACACGCGGGAGCCCAGCGCCATGGTGATGTGTGTGCTCTCGCCGAATCACATGCAGTGCCCATGCGCCAGGGTTGCCAGTCATCTACAAGGCGGGGTCAACGCCGCTTTGAGGCGGACACGGGTCGAAGGACATCGGCCCTGTCTTGAATGGTGGATGGGCAGCCCCGCCGGGGGGAGTGGGGAGGAGGAGCACAAGAACAAGACCGGCTCCAGAGGGGAAGTCTGGGCTGCGCTTGGTGTGGAGCGCGACGGGTGAGCGCGAGGAAGACATGGCGGCTGCAGGGGATTGAGGAAGCAAATGAACAGGGATCGTGCATGGTAACTGCTAATCATGGGCGTAAGTTGATCCTGTTCGTGGGCAGGGTTAGCACAGACAAATTTGGTGGGCCTAGCCCATCTGCTTATACACGCACGGGGAAGCGATGCGGGAAGGTACTACGTACCAACCATCAGGTCGTCTTCTCCTTTAATGAATAGTAGAGATTGTAAGTATGAAAAGCGTTTAATGACGAGTTTGGATTAGATTTTTACGAATCTATAGTCCGAATTTTTGGAAGCGATCTATGAATATTTATTGTATGCCGAAGAGGCAAGCAAATTCACTTTTTAGATACAAGGTAAGTATGGAAGGGTTTTATGACATTAGATGTTTTAGAATGTATATTCAGAATTTTTCGAAGTTTCTTGCTATGTAGTAGGAGTACTAGAGAGGCAAGTAATAAATATCTTTGCATTAGATTTTTCCATTATTTTCTTTAGCTATAGCGGTACTATTTGATTCACTTGTCAAGAATAAGTTACTCTACTATTACACGTTCCAACATTAACATGTGTGGATAGGATCGAGTAGCAACATTGGGATTTTTTTTTTTTTTGAGATTCATCGGGACAATTTGGTGGGTAGTATCGTCATAAGAAATGAACAATAGGCTCCACTCGTAGTAGCCCATACTCCCATGTGTCTGCGCGCGCCCTTTGCTTGCTTCATATAAACCCCCCTCGCGATAGCCAGGCCAGCCTGCCAGCCAGCCAGCCCGCCCGCCCCCACTCAGGCTTGACAGTGCGACACACCCAGACGCAGCTATGGGACGCCGCACACACGTCGTCCCTGCCCCGACGGCAGCGCTGCTGCTGCTCGTCTTCGTCCAGCTGCTGGCGTCATCGTCACGGGTCGCTGTGGCCGCCGACCCGCCCTTCTCCTGCGGCTCGCCGTCCAACGCACCATACTGCGACCGGAAGCTGTCGCTCGAGCAGCGGGCGGGCGACCTGGTGTCGAAGCTGACGCTGGAGGAGAAGATCTCGCAGCTTGGGGACGAGTCCCCGGCCGTGGCCCGGCTGGGCGTGCCGGCGTACAAGTGGTGGTCGGAGGCGCTGCACGGCGTGGCCAACGCCGGGCGCGGCATCCATCTCGACGGCCCGCTCCGCGCCGCCACCAGCTTCCCGCAGGTCATCCTCACCGCCGCGTCATTCAACCCGCACCTCTGGTACCGCATCGGCCAGGTACGTACACACACGCTTAATTCCTACGACAACTCGGTGGTTTATTAGCCGCAGTGTTTCTGGGAAGCTCCGTTGTTGATACTTGCACAATCATTGGTATGTTGGAGTACATAGTACTACTCCGTATTTGATGACATTATGGTGATAACGATGATACCCGCAAACAAAAAAAAGATAACGATAATGATTAAACGACAAGAGGGGTTTATGTAAGAAGTGCAAACAAGCGTGCTTTTGGGCCTAAATTTTCAGTTCAGAAGGCAGGGGAATTAAGAATGCCATGTAATGGCACGAGTTAGTCCGCAAGTTGGTAAAACCATCACCAACCGGGCATACCACTTTTGGACACCTACCTAGTGGTAGCACGAACGTGGTAGGTGCATGCAGCTTTGGATTTGTCAAAACTCGAAAGTATGAAATTTGTTACTCAGCATAGTGGGATCCAGTGCTTCTAGAACGAGGAACACCATAACGACATCGTAGAAACAGAGTAATATAAGTAATAGAATAAGCCTGCTTAACGAACACAGGTTCGCAACACTTGTTTACTGAACTTCTCGACGGACAGGTGATCGGCACAGAGGCGCGGGGCGTCTACAACAACGGGCAAGCTGAGGGGCTCACATTCTGGGCGCCCAACATCAACGTGTTCCGGGACCCGCGGTGGGGAAGGGGCCAGGAGACCCCCGGCGAGGACCCGACGATGACGGGCAAGTACGCCGCCGTGTTCGTCCGGGGCGTGCAGGGGTACGGCATCTCCGGCCCCATCAACTCCTCCGACCTCGAGGCCTCCGCCTGCTGCAAGCACTTCACCGCCTACGACCTCGAGAACTGGAAGGGCGTTACCCGCTTCGCCTTCGACGCCAAGGTCCGCTAAACCATTGATGGCAGCTTCCTACGCACTCTGTTTTGTTCGTCGTCGTCAGGAAGCCTGAACTGATCATGCGTGCGGAAATTTGTTCAGGTGACGGCGCAGGACCTGGCCGACACGTACAACCCGCCTTTCAAGAGCTGCGTCGAGGACGGCGGCGCCAGCGGCATCATGTGCTCCTACAACCGCGTCAACGGCGTGCCCACCTGTGCCGATCACAACCTCCTCACCAAGACCGCGAGAGGGGACTGGAGGTTTAACGGGTAAGAAGGTTCAGTAGAAAAGAACGACTGTTGAGACCGCACTAGTACCTGTTGTACTTTAGAAAAACTAACCTAATGATTCAGGAAAGATGGAGTAGTAACTGACGCTTGCAAGTTTCATCTGTTTGACCAGATACATCACCTCCGACTGTGACGCCGTGGCCATCATCCATGACGTCCAAGGATATGCCAAAGAGCCGGAAGATGCAGTTGCAGATGTCCTCAAGGCCGGTATGAGCTTTTTCATCACTCTAGCTACTTGTCAGCAATACATGCCATTCCACTGCATAATAACTGAAAACTCTAGGCAGTTAGGAGGGCATCATAATAACTGAAAACTAAACAATGATTCTTGGACACGATAATGTGGCAAATGTATAGAGGTTAGGTTAGGTCACTGAAATGCAACCAAAAGGTCTTAAAAGATTTTTGTTTTTCAGCGCACTGCTACAGATACCTGTATTTTTCCTTTTGCTGATTTACCTCGGTATGCAAGTGCAGAAGTGCTAGCGTTAGATGGCACAAGGGAACAAGTCAACAGTGACAGTCCAAATCGACCAAACAAATAATGCACCACCTTTACACTGCTCAAACAAACATTAAAAAAAATCAGGCAGAGCCCGCTAAAAAAAAAAACTTCAGTAAAGAAATGCTTACCATCTGTAACCTGAAACCCTTTCAGGAATGGACGTGAACTGCGGCGGCTACGTGCAGACGCACGGCCTCTCCGCGATCCAGCAAGGGAAGATCACGGAGCAGGATATCGACAGAGCCCTCCACAACCTCTTCACCATCAGGATGAGGCTGGGCCTCTTCAACGGCGACCCCAAGTACAACCGGTACGGCAACATTGGCGCCGACCAGGTGTGCAAGCAGGAGCACCAGAACCTGGCACTCCAGGCGGCGCAGGACGGCATCGTCCTGCTCAAGAACGACGGCGGCGCGCTGCCATTATCCAAATCGAAGGTTTCATCAATCGCCGTCATCGGGCACAACGCGAACAACGCGTCGATACTGCTCGGGAACTACTTTGGCCCGCCGTGCATCTCCGTCACGCCGCTCCAGGCGCTGCAGGGGTACGTCAAGGACGCCAGCTTCGTCGCCGGGTGCAACGCGGCGGTCTGCAACGTGTCCAACATCGGCGAGGCAGTGCACGTGGCGAGCTCGGCGGACTATGTGGTCTTGTTCATGGGGTTGGATCAGAATCAGGAGAGGGAGGAGGTCGATCGGCTGGAGCTGGGGCTCCCCGGGATGCAGGAGAGCCTCATCAGCAGCGTCGCCGACGCGGCCAAGAAGCCGGTGATCTTGGTGCTGCTTTGCGGTGGCCCCGTAGACGTGACATTTGCGAAGAACAATCCCAAGATTGGTGCCATCGTCTGGGCTGGGTACCCGGGCCAGGCTGGGGGCATCGCCATTGCCCAAGTCCTCTTTGGCGAGCACAACCCCGGTGAGGCTTCTTTCGCAGTTCCAGTCATTATTCTGAACAATTATTTCTCGGCCAAGTCTCATGGGGAGTAATTAAGCTGTACTGATTCTTGGCCATTCTATGGTAAATCATCAGGTGGGAGGCTGCCGGTGACGTGGTACCCGAAGGAGTTCACGGCCGTGCCCATGACGGACATGCGGATGCGCGCCGACCCGGCCACGGGCTACCCTGGGCGCACGTATCGCTTCTACAAAGGCAAGACCGTGTACAACTTCGGCTACGGTCTCAGCTACTCAAAGTACTCCCACAGTTTCGTGTCCAAGGGCAAACAGTCACCATCCATGAGCAGCATCGACGGCCTCAAGGCGATTGAGTCGGCGGCGGGCACCGTGAGCTACGACGTGGAGGAGATCGGCGCGGAGGCGTGCGACAAGCTCAAGTTCCCGGCGCTGGTAAGGGTACAGAACCACGGGCCCATGGACGGCAGGCACCCGGTGCTGCTGTTCCTCCGGTGGCCGAACGCGACAGACGGCCGACCGGCGAGCCAGCTGATCGGGTTCCAGAGCGTGCACCTGAAAGCGGCGCAGGCGGCACACGTGGAGTTCGAGGTGAGCCCCTGCAAGCACTTCAGCCGGGCGGCGGAGGACGGCAGGAAGGTGATCGACCAGGGGTCGCACTTCGTCGGCGTAGGCGAGGACGAGTTCGAGATGAGCTTCATGGCTTGAGTATACTTACATGTTTGTGTGTTCAGACGATGATGCTCTCAATTATATATGTCCACGGGAAAGGTGTAATCACCTAGGTGTTTTATGTCTAACTTATCTGAAGAGTAAAGTCCATTTTCAAATCTTAAATTCATAGATTTGGTCATAGACTCCTTAATCCCTCAAATCCTAGACCCTAGACTAATTTGGCTCACCGGCAAAAAGATAACCCCGACCGGGATCACTTGGTACTCACAATGACTACATGGACCCGCTTGTCATATCCATCTCATTCCCCCAGACCGATCCCCTTTCCTCGCTCGAGCTCTCTTCGGAACTGCCCTTGCTACATCTCACCCTACCATCATATGCTTTCCGACGTTGCCGACACTAGCCTCGCTACTAGCCAAGACACCTAAAACGTGCCAGCTCTTTTCTACTATATTAATGAAAGACAAAACTTTTTGCCACGTTTCAAAAAATAATAATTCAAAACGCGTAAAAAACCGCTCACGCACAACACCAACATTCTTCATGCAACTCGTCTTTGAGAAAGCGTGAGCCACTTTGCCCTTTCGGTGGCACACAATGGACCCTGTTTTCCGCCACTCGTGTCCATCTAGAGCGCCGCCACGGGTACCACAAACTATGTTGTACTCCCTCCATCTAGGAATAAGGAGGGTAGACCGACTCAAACACGCGATCCAAAACGTCCGGTTCTATCCGTTTGGGTCGAGCCACGGGGGATTTGGGTTGTGGTCCGGTATGTCCGGTCAACCGCGTCCAACGGCGCGACCTATCTGCCCGCACTTGGCCAATAGAACGATGACGATTTTTAAAAAATTAAAACAAAGACAATAACGCGCTTCATATATATTCATATGTAATTTACATTCTAAATATAAAAGACGAAACTTAAACTAGCCCTAGCTACTGATCTTCACCGTCGGCGTCGTCCCGTCCATCTAGGGGTCGAGATCGATGTACTCCGGCGGCGTCCAGATGTCTGCCGGTGGTAGGGCCGGAGTAGACGCGGACGCGGGCGGGTCGATCACCTGCCCAAGCAAGGCTGCCGGCGGTGCCATGCTGAGGTGGAGGTGCGCCAGCTCCATCCCCTCCTCCAGAGCGATTGGTGGCGTCCACCCCGACAGCGGCGGCGCTGGAGACAGCTCTGCATTTGCCTGCGCCACCATGCCGGTGATCTGGACGACCTCTTGGAAGCCGCCCACAAGGCGTGATCGTCATGTGCTGGCCGCAATGGCCTACTCGGTGAAGGCGTCCTCGTTGTAGCCCCACGCCAGGAGCTCCTGGTACTCAGGGGGCAGGTGCACAGTGGCAACTGCGACAATGTCCATATCCTCCTCCTTGACGATGATGTCGTTGTTGTTGATGCCGAGCTCATCGTCGGAGTGGTTGATGGTGTCGTCGTCATCGGGGTTGAAGGCGGGGACGTTGTAGACCTCCCACGGCTGGAACTCGCCGCGGTAGGTGCTCGCGCCCTGCGCCTTGTGTTCCCAGGCCAGGAATTGTTTCTATAAGTCATGGCTCTGGTAGCCGCGCTCTAACCGGAGGGCCAGTGCGAGCTTGCGGATGCGGTGGCGGATCTCCTCCTCCAGCTCTTTGCCCTCCTTGGGCACGGGTGGCACCGGAACCTACTCCTAGTTGAGGTGCCAGCCCGTGGGGAGGAAGACATTGTGGTGGACGATGCCTGCTCCCTCCCTCCATCGCCGCTCGCACTCCGCCAGTCGGAAGTAGCGGCAGTCGCGGCGGGGCTCCTCCACCTGGCGTACGGCGGGACAGTAGGCAAAGTCCTAGGGTCGGGGCGGGCAGCGACACGGCGGAACGATGGAAGGTCGCAGGCCAGCAGGATCGGGAGCCCCCTGCCTGCGCCGACGGCTCGAGCTGGATTCGCTCGCCTCGTGGTTGTTCCTGGCCTTCTTCATCCAGCTCGGCGTCTTCATCGTTGGCGGTGGCGGCGGCGCTAGGAGGAGTGTATCTGGCGATGGTGAGAGGTGGGAAGTGCGGCACCGACGGGCGCAGGGGCTGGCTTAAGTATCCACTTCCCGTGCAAACGTGCGCAGGTTCTCACACCTTCGTCATCAATACCGGCGTGGAAACTTAGGAGGCATCCCGTCAGTCAGGTTGTCGTCCTGTCTGTATTAATGGCAAAGGGTGCCGCCGGCCAGGTTGCCGGCTGCACGCCTGAATCGCTGCGTTGCGCGTCTGAATCGTTGTCGCGCTAAGCGTCGCTGACGGGTGGGCCAGTGGCACGCGCGGGAGGACAAGCCTTCGGTCCGCCGGCGTCTGCGTCCAACGCAAATTTGGTGGGCACGCGTCGGTCCGGATGGGTCGTACCGTCGGAGAGGCCGAGCACGTATGACCCTCCACGCGGACGAGTTCGGACACGTTCGGCACTTCTCGCGCGAAGCGGCCGTGACTCAATGGTTGCATGCCACGTGGCCGTATGCCACTCTTGCTGGCAAATGCTGCCGACCGCTCTTGCTGCCGCACGCGTAGCTAGCTGCACCTGTGGCTTGCCTGCTGTCACGTGTAGGCTGTACAACCAAAAGACATTGTAGAGTGTAGACTGTACTGTGAAAAAGAGAAAAGCAATACACATGTCGTACACTTTTAGACACCACTATGACCAAAGGAAGTGTAACACAGGAAGTGTCGGGCCATGCACTATTAGGACACGACGATCAAAAGCAGCGCGTCACAAACTCACAATACAAGAAGGCAGTGCCTTGCTCTGTGAACTGCGACCGATGGCAGTGCGACACGGCGCAAAAAGGCAGTACACGATCAGTGCATTGCTGTTGGGTTCGCAGCATAGAAAACAAAAAATTCCTACGATGAGAACTATACGCCAAGATCTATCTACTAGATACAGAGCAACGGGTGGACATACATCCATCGAGAACTTACCCTCGAAGACAACGGGTTTTGTTAACGAGTAGGAACTCGTGGTTGATGTAGTCGTACACTTGCCGATCTCAAGATCGTGTGGAAGTCTGAGCGCCGCAAATCAGCAGCGCATCCGTCCCGCACACACATTCAAGCCACCGGACAACCTCCACCTCCTCGCTCTAGCGATGCAGCGGAAGCAGCAACTCCTTCTAGACAAAATGCCACCGGGAACATGTATCTCGCTAATCCGAGACCATGGGAAAATAATTCTAGAGGGGGAGAGAGATCCTTCACGAGGAGGTGTGAGAAAGAAGGGTGAGAGGGGTGGCCTTTTATAGGAGGAGGGGGGTACCCCTCCCCATGGCCGGCACCCCATGGGGGGTGACCCCTCACCTCCCCCATTCATGTGTTGGTAACTCCTCCATATTAAAATGCCCCTTCACATTCTCTTTTAAAGTCTCCACTTTAAATGCATTAAAATTCTCTAAGTTTAATGCTCTCTCATTTAATAAAACTCTTTTATTAAATTTATTCAGAATTTTGTTAATTACTTTAATTAACAAACATTCACATAAAACCCCTTGCAACATTTCAATATCACATGCAAAACCACTTTCTGCAATTTCAGCCGAAAACAATTCCGGTTTCTATCGAAACAATTCCTGCGCTTTGCAATTCTTTTGTCTGAAACATATGTGCTCCAAAATGGTGTCCGGTAACTCTTAAGTGTGTCACCCGACGGTTCGCGAATAATGCAGACATGATTGAGACTCCTCTCAGATCAATAATCAGAAGCGGGACCTGGAGATCCATACTGACTCCCGCATATTCAACGATGACTTCTGTGATCGTGAGAACCTTTAACGCTAGTAATTTAATCCCTTTGTCTCATGATATAACACATGTCCGAGATTCGATCATCAGTATCTAAATACCTAGTTTGATCTCGTTACCGACATGCACTATTTTCTCGTTCCCGTGATATAACATTCTAGTGATCACATCACTTGCTTGCAAGCTATCTTAATGTGATATCACCGAGAGGGCCCAGAGTATATCTATCCGTCATCGGGATTGACAAATTCCACTCTTGATCCATGAGCCTCAACATAACACCTTCGTAGCACTAAACCCATCTTTATAGTCACCCTGTTACGGTGTGACATTTGATGTTATCAAGATACTCTTCCGGTGTTAGAAATTAACATGATCTCATCGTCTAAGGATAAAGATTACTTCGTATGATGTTATAGCAATATAAACATAATGACTTGATCGTAATACTATACTTCGGATGAATGTTCATCACATCATTTCACAAATGTTGTGACCTTGTTATTAACAACATCCAATGTCTATGATCAGGAAACCTTGATCATCTTGTTAATCAACAAGCTAGTCTATAATAGAGGCATAACTAGGAACCCTTTTTGTTTATTAAACACACATGTATTGACGTTTCTGATCAATACAATTATAGCATTCAAAATAAACATCTATCATATACAAGGAATACATAATAACAACTTTATTATTGCCTCTTATGGCATATTTCCTTCAGTCTCCCACTTGCACTAGAGACAATAATCTAGTTCACATAGTGATAAATCTAACACCCATGGAGTTCTGGTGTTGATCATGTTTTTCCCTAGGGAGAACTTCAGTCAACGGATCTGCTACATTTAGGTCCGTGTGTACTTTACAAATCTTTATATCTCCATCCTTGACATGCTCGCGGATGGAGTGAAACCGGCGCTTAATATGCTTAGAATTCTTGTGAGACCTCGGTTCCTTGGCATTGGATATGGCTCCATTGTTGTCACAATAGATAACCATTGGGTCCAATGCACTAGGAACCACACCTAGTTCCGTTATGAACTCTTTCATCCAAACCGCTTCCTGCGCCGCTTCTGAAGCAGAAACATATTCCGCCTCCGTCGTTGATCCAACCACCACAAGTTGTTTGGAACTCTTCCAACTAACTACTGCTCCGTTCAAGAGAAATACGTATCCGGATTGAGACTTAGAGTCATCCGGATCGGTGTCAAAGCTAGCATCGACATAACACTTAGCGACTAGCTCTTCTTCACCTTCGTATATAAGAAACATATCTCTAGTTCTTCTCAAGTACTTAAGGATATTCTTGACCGCTATCCAGTGTTCCGAACCTGGATCAGATTGGTACCTACTAGTCAAACTAATAGCATGTGCCATATCCGGTCTTGTACATAGCATGGCATACATTATAGAGCCTATGGCCGAGGCATAGAGGATCTTATCCATTATCTCTCTTTCTTCCACCGTAGCCGGACTTTGAGTCTTGCTCAATTGCCTTGCAACATAGGTAAGAACCCCTTCTTACTTCCATCCATATTAAACTTCTTTAATATCTTATCAAGGTATATACTCTGCGATAGCCCAATTAGGCGCCTTGATCTATCTCTATAGATTTTAATGCCTAATATATATGACGCTTCACCAAGGTCTTTCATCAAAAATTTGCTGTTTAGATAACTTTTAACACTGTTTTAAAGATCTATATCATTTCCAATCAATAATATGTTATCCACATATAATATCAGAAATTCCACATTGCTCCCACTCACATTCTTGTAAATACAAGCCTCTCCATAAGTTTGGACAAATCCAAACTCTTTGATCACCTCATCAAAGCGGAGATTCCAACTCCGGGATGCTTGCTTCAGTCCATAGATGGATCGCTGAAGTTTGCATACCTTATCAACATCCTTAGGATCGACAAAACCCTTAGGTCGTATCATATACAACTCTTCTACAATATTACCATTGAGGAACGTAGTTTTGACATCCATCTGCCATATTTCATAATCGAAATATGCAGCAATTGCTAACATAATCCTAACCGACTTTAGCATCGCTACAGGAGAGAATGTCTCATTGTAGTCAACTCCTTGAATTTGTCGAAACCCCTTTGCGACAAGTCAAGCCTTATAGATGGTCACATTACCATCAGCATCAGTTTTTCTTTTGAAAATCCATTTATTCTCAATGGCCTTTCGATCGTGAGGTAAGTCTACCAAGGTCCAAACCTGGTTTTCGTACATGGATTCCATCTCAGATTTCATGGCTTCTAGCCATTTGTTGGAATCCGAGCTCATCATCGCTTCTTCATACGTCGCAGGTCATCCATTTCATCAACCATGAAATTCACAACAGGATTGTCGTACAGTTCAGGAGCTGTCCTACTTGACCTGCGAGGTTCGATAGTGTCCTCTTTTGGAGTTTTATGGTCAATATCATTAGCTCTCTCTTTATTAGGTGAAGTCAACTCCGAAACAATTTCCAGTCTTGCGCTACTCGCCATTTCATGAAGAGAAGGTTCAATAACCTCTTTGAGTTCTACCTTCCGACTACTCACACCTTTCGCGAGAAACTCCTTCTCAAGAAAGGATCCATTCTTGGCAACAAAAACCTTGCCCTCGGATCTGTGATAGAAGGTATACCTAATCGTTTCCTTAGGGTATCCTATGAAGACGCATTTTTCCGCTTTGGGTTTGAGTTTATCCGGCTGAAGTTTCTTCACATAAACATCGCATTCCCAAACTTTAAGAAACGACAACTTAGGTTTGATTCCAAACCATAATTCATACGGTGTCGTTTCAACGGATTTAGATGGTGCCCTATTTAAAGTGAATGCAGCGGTTTGCAGTGCATAACCCAAAATGACAGTGGCAAGTCAGTCAGAGACATCATAGATCGAACCATATCCAATAAAGTACGATTACGACGTTCCGACACACCATTACGTTGTGGTGTTCCGGTAGGCGTGAGTTTTGAAACTATTCCACACTCTTTCATGTGTGTGCTAAACTCGTTACTTAGATACTCACCTCCACGGTCGGACCACGGAAATTTGATCTTTCTGTTACGATGATTTTCCACTTCATTCTGAAATTCTTTGAACTTTTCAAAGGTTTCAGACTTGTGTTTCATCAAATAGATATACCCGTATCTACTCAAATCATCCATGAAAGTAACAAAGTAACGATATCCACCTCGCGCCGACACACTCATTGGTCTACACACATCAATATATATGATTCCCAATAAATCTGTCGCCCGTTCTATTGAACCGGAAAACGGCGTTCTAGTCATCTTGCCCATAAGGCATGGCTCACATGTATCAAATGATTCAAAATCAAGTGGTTCCAAAAGTCCATCAGAATGGAGTTTCTTCATGTATTTAACGCCAATATGACCTAGACGGCAGTGCCACATATATGCAGATATATCATTATCAAGTTTAATACTTTTAGCATCAACATTATGAATATGTGTAATACTACAATCAAGATCCAATAGAAATAAACCATTCAACACAGGTGCATGACCATAAAAGGTATCATTCTTATAAATCGAACAACCATTGTTTTTAGATTTAAAGGAATAACCACTTTGCATTAAACACGATCCGGATACAATGTTCATGCTCAGTGCCGACACCAAATAACAATTATTCAGATTTATAACTAATCCCGATGGCATATGGAGAGGTAGCGTCCCGACGGCGATCACATCAACTCTTGATCCATTGCCAACTCGTATCATGACCTCATCCCTTGCTAGTTGTCGCTTGTTCTGCAGCCCCTGAACCGAGTTACATATATTGGCAACTGATCCCGTATCAAATACCCAGGTGCTACTGCGAGTACTAGTCAAGTACACATCCATAATATGTATATCACATATACCTTTGTTTGCCTTGATGGCCTTCTTGTCCGCCAAATACTTGGGGCAATTGCGCTTCCAATGGCCAGTCCTCTTGCAATAGTAACACCCGGTGTCAGACTTAGGGCCAGCTCGGGGTTTCTTTTCTGGTGTGGCAATTGACAAATTCCACTCTTGATCCATGAGCCTCAACATAACACCTTCGTAGCACTGAACCCATCTTTATAGTCACCCTGTTACGGTGTGACGTTTGATGTTATCAAGATACTCTTCCGGTGTTAGCAATTAACATGATCTCATGGTCTAAGGATAAAGATTACTTCGTATGATGTTATAGCAATATAAACATAATGACTTGATCGTAATGCTATACTTCGGATGAATGTTCATCACATCATTTCACAAATGTTGTGACCTTGTTATTAACAACATCCAATGTCTATGATCAGGAAACCTTGATCATCTTGTTAATCAACAAGCTAGTCTATAATAGAGGCATAACTAGGAACCCTTTTTGTTTATTAAACACACATGTATTGACGTTTCCGATCAATACAATTATAGCATGCAAAATAAACATCTATCATATACGAGGAATACATAATAACAACTTTATTATTGCCTCTCAGGGGATATTTCCTTCAATTGCTAGGACACCACATCGTGCACTGTGATGGAAAGCAATGCAACGCAGAACAAAGAGGCAGTGCATGACCCGTGCACTACCCGGACAGTGTCCCGTGCACTTGCAACCGAAGGCAGTGCAACCTAGGTATGAAAGACAGTGGAAAAAAGTTCTTCGAAACATATCAACATGGGATGGTTAATGATCGGCTCAACATGTCGAGCTCGTTGGAGAACCCAAGAGGAAGGTATGATGAGCACAACAACAAGTTTTCCCTCAGTTATGAAACCAAGGTTATCGAACCAGTAGGAGCAAGGAAACACCTCCAAGGTGTTGTTTCCAACTTAGAATCCTGCACAACACAACCACAGAACTTTGCTCCCAAGTTACAATGAGGTTGTCAATCTCACCGGTTTTTTTGAAAACAAAGGATTAAACGCATTGTGTGGAAGATAGCAATTGCTTCCAGAAAGTAAATAGTAAACAGTAAAAAGTAGATTATAGATTGATGGTAAAATAATAGACTGGGGTCCATAGTTTACTAGAGGTGATTCTCCTTAAGATAGATGATATGTTGGGTGAACAAATTACAGCGGGGCAATTAACAAAAACCGAGAAAGCATACATGTATATACTAATCATCTTGACTCCTATGAGATTTGATTGGGCATTACAACATTATACATAGACCGTAATCCAACTACATCTATGACTAATAATCCACCTTCAGGTTATCATCCGAACCCCCTCCAGTATTAAGTTGCAAGGAACAGATAATTGCATTAAGCAAAGTGTGTAAAGTAAACAATACGTTGTTCTATGAACAAAGTATTGCTGTTTTCTGCCTAGTAGCAACAACACATCTAGTACCTTAGAGATTTCTATCACTTCCCCAGATTCCTAGAGGCATGAACCCACTATCGAGCATAAATACTCCCTCTTGGAGTTGCGAGCATCTACTCGGCCAAGATAGATACTAACAACGGAAAGCATGCAAGATCACAAATAACATAGACATTATAGAATCAATAATCAATCTGAAATAGCATCTCAATATCCATCGGATCCCCGCAAACACAACATGTAGGATTACAAATAGATGATCTTGATCATGAACGGAGCTCACAAGATCTAGACATGGTAGCACAAAGGAGAAGAACCAACCATCTAGCTACTACATGGACCCGTAGTCCAGGGATGAACTACTCGCGCATCACACTGGAGGCAGTCATGGGGATAAAGAAGGTCTCCAGGGTGATCTCTCCCCTCCGGCAGGGTGCCGGGAAGAGCTTTAGATCCCTCCCGATCTAGGGATGGAGATGGCGGTGGCTACCGACTCTTTCGTGGAATTTTGATCGGGTCCTTAGGGTTTTCGTCCTGGAGGCAATATATAGGTGAAGGGGCAAGGTCGGTGGAGTACCAGGGGCCCACACCACCTGGTGGCGCGGCTAGGGCTGGCCGCGCCACCACCAGGTGTGGCCGGCCTGGCTCCCCTCTTCGTCTCCCCTCCGGACTTCGTGTTCCTTCTGGTGAAATATTGACTTGGGCTTTTGTCCGGTCCAATTCCGACAATATTTCCTTACTAGCTTTTCTGAAACCAAAAACAGCAAAAAACAAGCTACTGGTACTCTGGAATCTTGTTAATAGGTTTGTTCCAGAAAATGTGTAAAAATACTCCAAAGTGTGGACAAAACATAAGAAAGTAAACAAGCATGGAACATCAAAAATTATGGATACATTTGCAACATATCAACATCCCCAAGCTTAACTCCTGCTCGTCCTCGAGTAGGTAAGTGATAAAAAAGAATAATTTTTGAGGTGACGTGCGCCATCATAATCTTGATCAAATTATTTGTAAAACATTGATAGCTGGGATCATAGTACTTTAACATAGCATGAAAGATATAGTTCTAACAATAAGACATAGAACCTATGTTATAACATGAAAAGGTACAAACAAAATATTCATGACTAAGAATGCTTTGAAAGACGTTTGTTTGTTTCACATATAGAAAACATAATGAGAATGGTATTCAGCTTGTCCCTCATAGTGTAGCAAAACATAAATGCATAGGACACCTTTAAAGTTCATAAGGGTGACTAGATACAAATAGTTTAAGAACAAGCAATATCAAAGTTATGAATCAATCAACAAGTCTTGGGAAAATGGACATTAAACTAAGAATAACCACTATTCTCTCTCAATAGGTGCATAAAGATAGAAGATGGAGGCTCAACATAAAAGTAAAAGAAAGGCCTTCATAGAAGGAAGCAGGGATTCAAGTCTCATAAAGAGCTTCCAAAAATTATGGTACTTATTAGCTTTGATCTCTCATTGCCCCTATCATAAGCATCTTTAGGTGATTAAGGTTAAAGTGAACAAATATGAGGATATGCTTGACAAGTTATAAGCTAAAAATCTCATGCCCCTTACTTACGAGTACTGTTCCTCATGCTACTCAAGTTTAGTCACAAGTAAGTTCTTGTCATTGTAAGTACATGTGTATCATAGAGAACCGCCAGTGGGGTACCCCTTGCCCAATGATATGGAAGAATCCCTATATCAAAATGACAAGTCAAGTAGATAATGAGCATCTCAACATCCTTTTATTTCCTATTTGCATAGGTATCTCTTTTTTTCTTTTTTTTTTCTTTTTTTCTTTCCTATTTGCATAGGCTTCTTTTCATTTTTTTTATAGAGGATGCTTCATAGATTTCTCGATGTGGTTACGCTGCAGGTTTCCACCATGATTAGGCATGGATTAGACCAGCTGCCCAGGCGTTTCTCTAACACATATACGGACTCCATGAGCCTTACAATCTCCCCTTTCATTTCACACCACCGGGATCCATAAGCAAAATAA
Source organism: Avena eriantha (assembly GCA_910589775.1). Lineage (NCBI taxonomy): Eukaryota > Viridiplantae > Streptophyta > Magnoliopsida > Poales > Poaceae > Avena > Avena eriantha. Next base: position 230,355,809 of record OU342745.1, read on the forward strand.
CATGATATCACCTAAATAAAGTGCAATGTTGAAAGCGTTCCCCATGACAGCATGGTTCTGCTAATCCAAAACTTACAAAATGCAAGCATATACGCAACATAGATGGGCACAATGGTTCAAGTTTATTAAGTGCAAGAAAAATAAAGTGTGCCATCAAGTTCGTGAGAGCTTTAATCACTAATTTTCACATAACAAGTTTAATTTGGAAGGTAGATAAAAACATGAATATACTTGAAATAGCAAATGCTAATAGGTAGGTATGGTGGACTCTTTAGAATAACTTGGGTTTATTTGGTGTTGGATGCATGAGTGGAACTCATACTTGGCATGGAGGCTAGCAAAAGACTAGGAGCGACCAACTAAGAGAGCAATAATGGCCATAATCATGCAAAGTGACAAAACATTATTAATTAAAGCATAAAGTGATATTACAAGTCGAGAACTAAATGATCATAGAGGCTATGGTGACTTGGTATAGTCTTAACATAGTGTGAGCATGCGCCAAGTCAACCCAAATAAAGCATTAAAGGAGAATACCACAATATTATGCTTTTATATGCTAAAACAACACATGATTCTTTCAAGGCATATTAAGCAATCTCAATTATTTATAACATGTCATGCTACAACAATAATCACTAAGCATAAAGCCAAAACAATATCAAGAATGACATGATAAAGTCTAAGTCACAGTCAAAATCAAGCTCCTTTTATACCACTTTAAGCATGAACTTTCCTACTCTTTTCCAATCCAAATCAACCTATTTGAAACTATGTATGAATGAGGGGGGTACAACCAATTTATTTAAGCAAACTAAGCAAACGAAAACTAAAAACAAAACGAAGACGCTCCAAGAACAACATAATTGTGCATGAAACAATAAAAATGAAGTGCTTGGAAGAAACCTGAAATTTTTATTGATGAAGAAGGGGATGCCTTGGGCATCCCCAAGATTTGACGCTTGTACTTCTTGAATATTTCTTGGGATGACACGGATGGCATCCCCAAGCTTGAGATTTTGTCCATTCTTCATCTTATCACATTACTCTTCCCTACACTTTAAAATTTCCTTCATACAAAACTTCACACAATCTTTATTAGCAACATTAGTGTACTCAAGATAATAAGTCTTTTGGTTCAGTTTCAACACAAGTAAAACTTCCATTAAAACACAAACTACTGTAGTACTTCCTTTTAAAAGTTCAAGAATTTTGTCAAGAACTCAAAGAGAAAGAGATTAAGAGGCAAATGCAAATAATGGCAGAAATCTGTCAAAACAGACCAGCAGGTAAAAACCAATTTTTTGTGTTTGATAAAGGAAGCAAACTAGTACAACTAATTTTTTTGTGTTTTTGATAAAAGAAACAAGCAAAAAAAGCAGAAATAAACTAAGCAAAACGAAAACAACAAAGTAAAGATATTGGTTATGAGAGACTCCCATTGTGAAGATGTCCTTGACTCCCCGGCAACAGCGCCAGAAAAATGCTTGATGATCGACTCAACACGTCGAGCTCGTTGGGGAACCACAAGAGGAAGGTATGATGAGCACAGAAGCAAGTTTTCCCTCAGTTATGAAACCGAGGTTATCGAACCAGTAGGAGTAAGGAAACACCTCCAAGGTGTTGTTTCCAACTTGGAATCCTGCACAACACAACCACAGAACTTTGCCCCCAACTTACAGTGAGGTTCTCAATCTCACCGGTTTTGCTAAAAACAAAGGATTAAACATATTGTGTGGAAGATAGAAATTGCTTGTAGAAAGTAAATAGTAAACAATAAAAAGTAGATTGTAGATTGATGATAAAAGAATGGATCAGGGTCCATAGTTCACTACAGGTGATTCTCCTTAAGATAGATGACATGTTGGGTGAATAAATTACAGCAGGGCAATTAACAGACACCGAGAAAGCATACATGCATATACTAATCATCTTGACTCTTGTGAGATTTGATTGGGAATTACAACATTATACATAGACTGTAATCCAACTGCATCTATGACTAATAATCCACCTTCAGGTTATCATCCGAACCCCCTCCAGTATTAAGTTGCAAGCAATAGATAATTGCATTAAGCAAAGTGTGTAAAGTAAACAATACGATTGTTCTATGAACAAAGGATTGCTGTTTTCTCCCTAGTAGCAATAGCACATCTAGTACCTTAGATATTTCTGTCACTTCCCCAGATTCCTCGAGGCATGAACCCACTATTGAGCATAAATACTCCCTCTTGGAGTTGGTAGCATCTACTCGGCCAAGATAGCTACTAACAACAGAAAGCATGCAAGATCACAAATAACATAGACACGATAGAATCAATAATCAATCTGAAATAGCATCTCAATATCTATCGGATCCCAACAAACACAACATGTAGGATTATAAATAGATGATCTTGATCATGAACGGAGCTCACAAGATCTATACATGGTAGCACAAAGGAGAAGAACCAACCATCTAGCTACTACATGGACCCGTAGTCTAGGGACGAACTACTCACGCATCACACCGGAGGAAGACATGGTGATGAAGAAGGCCTCCAGGGTGATCTCTCCCCTCCAGCATGAGGTTTGGTCTTCGTAAGTAAGGGGCATGAGATTTCGGTTTATAACTTGTCAAGCATATCCTCTTAGTTGTGTCACTTTAACCTTAATCAACTTAAAGATGCTTATGATAGGGGCAATGCGAGCTGAAAGCTATAAGTACAATAATTTTTGGAAGCTCTTTATGAGACTTGAATCCCTACTTCCTTTTATGAAGGCCTTTCTTCCACCATTTTATTGAGTCTTCACCTTCTACCTTTATGCACCTACTTTGAGAGCATAGTGGCCATTCTTAGTTCTATGTGCATTCTCCCAAGACTAGTTGATTGATGCATACCTTGATATTGCTTGTTTTAAACTATTTGTATCTAGTCACTCTTATGAACTTTGAAGGTGTCCTATGCATTTATGTTTGCTACTCCATGAGGGACAAGCTGAATGCCATTATGCTATATTTTCTTTATGTGAAACAAACTAACGTCTTGCAAAGCATTGTTATTCATGAATCTTTTGTTTGTCCCTTTTCATGTTGCAACATAGTTTGTTTGTCTTATTGCTAGAACTTTATCTTTCATGTTATGATTGAAGTACTATGATCCCAGCTTTGAATGTTTTACAAATACTTGTATCAAGTTTATGATGGTGCATGTCACCTCAAAAATTATTCTTTCTTTTATCACTTACCTACTCAAGGACGAGCAGGAGTTAAGCTTGGGGATGTTGATACATTGCAAATGTATCTATAATTTTTGACGTTCCATGCTTGGTTTTATCTACTTTCTTGTGTTTTGCCCACACTTTGGAGTACTTTTCATATGATTTCTTGGAATAACCTATTAACAAGAGCCATAGTGCCAGCTGCCTGTTTTCTGCTGTTTTTGGTTCGAGGAAGTCATAAAATGAATATTCTCGGAATTGGATGGGACAAAAGCCAAAGTTGATATTTTACCGGAAGACTCACGGAGCCAGAATACGAGACGGAGGAGGGCCGGGACCTGGCCACACCATGTGGTGGCGCGGGCTAGCCCTGGCCGCGCCACCAGGTGGTGTGGGCCCCTCTGGACTCCACCGACCTTGCCTCTTTGCCTATAAGAAGCCTCCCGATGCGAAAACCCTAGATCGTCAAGCCTCTAGCCACGAAAAGTTCCATAGCACCGCCGCCACCGAAGGGGAGATTCGGGGGACAGAAAGTCTCTGTTCTAGCACCCTGCCGGGATGGGGAAGTGCCCCCGGAGCCATCTCCATCGATCTCCACCACCATCTCCATCACCGTTGCTGATTCCCATGATGATGAGGGAGTAGTTCTTCCTCGAGGCTAAGGGTTCTACCGGTAGCTATGTGTTCATCTCTCTCTCTCTCTCTATGCATGATCATATTGTGATCATGAGCTTTGTAATCAAGTAGATCTACCTTGCTACTCAAGTGCTTTAATAGATCTCTGCTCTCCCCATGTGTGTGAAAGTGACAGCGTGCGCACCATGGTGACACTTAGGCTAGAGATTACAAATACTTTTTATGAGTTATATTTGGAGTTGGATGTCTTTATGAAATTGTGGTGTTTGTTGGAACCATCTAGTGCTCAAGGGTGACAGTGTGGGGTTTTCTAGATGGGAAAGGCTTACTTTGAGGTGTGCTGTTATAGCCCTACCATCGATTAGAGTGTCCAACCGGAGTGTAGTTAAGAGTAGTATCATAAAGAGAAGATATCTATATGAGAGTGTTCACTAGTGAAAGTATGATCCCTAGGCCTTGTTTATAAGCATTGAAACTTCGTTTGCTACTTGATCTGTTACATGTTTGCTTGCTTCATCTTTATTTCAGTTTGCCTTTAGTCTTTTACACGCCATCAAGCTATTTTCTATCACCGTTACCACTTATAATTATCCATACCACTTGTATTTCACTATCTCTTCACCGAACTAGTGCACCTATACACTTGACAAGTGTATTGGGTGTTTTGGGGACACATGAGACTTCTTGTATCTTGATTCCAGGGTTGCTTGAGAGGGAATACCTTTCACCACTTCCTCCCTGAGTTCGATAAACCTTGGGTGATCCACTTAAGGGAAAACTTGCTGCTGTTCTACAAACCTCTGCACTTGGAGGCCCAACAATTGTCTACAAGAATAGAAGTGCATAGACATCAAGCTATTTTCTAGCGCCGTTGCCTGGGAGGTAAGGTAAAAGGTATTCACACCGGAGGATTAAAGAAGAAGAACCTCCCACGGCAAACGCCTATTTTCTGGCGCCATTGCCGGGGAGGTAAGGTAAAAGGTACTCACATCTTCCGGTGTGAGTGCTCGAAGTTATTTCCTTTAGACACCAGAGGCTCCCGTAATGACAACAAGCTGCCAGAAGAACAATATTGTCAAAACCGAAACACAAGATCTAGATATTAGAAAGAAATACTAGATCAAGAATTCTCCAAGTGAATGGAGGGGAAGTGATGTGCTTGATTCGTGATGTTGATGATTGAGGTCTCCTCCTTCGATTCCTCAAAGATCGGATCCTTCGGGTGGTTGAAGTGAGAGATCTCGATTTAGAGCTTGAGAAACATGCTAGTACTTTTTTGAATGAATCAAGAGATCTGTCAGGAGGAGTTATTGGGGCATTTATACCCCTGTCCAAAGTTGGCCGTTAGAGAAGTTGGGGGCCGGATTATCCACCCCAAGTGGGGGTCGGATTATCCGGCTGGGGCAATCCTCCGCCCTAGAGTCGGATTTTTCAGGGGAAAATTCCCCCATACCGCACGAGGTGCCTTGGCTCCCTTTACAAACTTTCCTGGGGGCGGATTATCTGGCCCAGGCAAAAATTCCGTCCCTGGCTGGACAATCCGCAGAATAATCCGCCCCCATACAACATGACGTGCCTTGCCCATGTTTGTCGATTGGGCTAGGCCAGATTATCCGGCCCTTGGTAGGGGCGGATAATCCGCCCCCAACAACTGATTTGGCTACTTTTCATATGAACAATCATCTGCAGCACTTAGCACACATGAGATGATCCATGATATTGTTATCTAACACACAAAACACTAGAGATCATGAACTGTTCTTTCAATCTCCCCTTTTTTGGTGTTAGATGACAATACCTTGGATTTGCAATAGAGATCTCCTAACAACATCATTACAAGGATGAAAGAGACTCCCCCTAAATGTGTGCATCCTTAGAATATTTGCATTTGAATACAAATGCACACAAATAGGTACAGGCTATTTCATTGGAATGGAATATACATACAAATGATAAATTAGAACAAAAACATCATACCACCGTGAGAGAGAGAAGTCCTTAATATAATATAAGGATAGTTAATATGATAACCATTATTGAGGCCTTTCCACCATGAGAAAGATAACAAGTATGATAGAAGATATACAATATGATAGATCGATCCATAATCACATAATCACCGAGGGATAAATCTATAAGATAACTCTAGTGATAAATCCACAACTGAACCACAATGCCAACATAAATATAGTCGCATACAAATCAACTCATGAATAAAGTTCAACGCTTAAAAAAAAATGGACACAAGCAAGAATAAAAGCGAAACGATAAAGTGCAATGCTTGCGCCCGACCCATGCAAATCCACGATAACCTAATAGAACTACTTCTCCCCCTTTCGCATTGAAACATCAAAAAGGAAGAAGAGTGATGCTAGTGCCCAAAGATATCACTCGTTGTAGTCCTCATCATCTTCCTCATCCCATCCTCATCATCATACTCCTCCCCATCTTCCTCTTCCTCATCAGCTGGTGGAGTGGGCTCCCTCGCCGGGGCAGGAAATCGGTGGCGCTCGAGCTCTCCATAGTTGAGTCCAGAAGTGTTCCAATGAGCATACAGAGTGGGAGTAGCAGGAGCCAGGGGTGCTCGACGCCCTATGACACATGGTGAAGAATGAGCTGCTGGGTGTGAGCCATCTGTGGCACTGGTTGTATGCCTCGTACTTCCCCTTGTGAGTATCCACCCCCATGCACAAGATGTTCCGCTGGAACCAATTCAGTTGCTTTACCTCAGGAGCAACAGGAGGCACTGGGGGCCTACGAGCATGAGTATGAGCATCCCTCATAAGACTCTATAGAGCAGAAGATGGATGAGCAGTCTTCCTTGACTTGTTGTAGATCTTCTTCACGTTATGCTCAACATCATAGTGGGAATTCCACATGGGGAAGCAAGTGCTTGATGAGCATCATGATGTAAGGTTCATAAGGAATGGAGAGCCTATTAAACATGGCATCAGTCCACTCATGATAAATGAACTCCATCACATCCAGATGTAGTTCACAGTCTCATCCTCACACGTTGGCAACCTCATAAGAAAAAGTAAGCAACTGAACCAAGTGGCCACGAATACCGTCATTGTTGCCCGCACTAGGTGTGATGGAGTCACGGAAAACACTAACCAACCGAGCATAAAGAGGGGAGAGGCCTACAAGCGTACCCCACAATACCATTGGAAGCCATGCAGGGAGAGGAGCAGCATCCTTGTTGGGCTTGAGTTGAGTGATGATACGATGGCCACAAGGACGATCTGGACTAGTGAACCGATAGCCAAGCACCCTAGAAAAAGTCTGGAAGACAGATTGCATCATAGTGTCAAGGGTCATTTACTTTATAGTGTGGTGTTCATCCCACAAATCACAAGAGTGGAAAAGAATTGCTTCACAACCTCGGAGTCATATGAGCACTGTAGGGCCATAAGAGTATGCAACCCCATCCGATTAGTCAGAACCAAAGCTATCAACAAGTTGAGGCTTCTACTTAGCCTCAGCAAAACCATGGAATGCATATGACGAATCTTCAGAGATGAATAGACGTCCTCCTAGATGAACTTCTGGTAGCACACCAAAAGCGGGAATCCCCAAGTTGTTCATCTCTCACAACTTCCTCATACAGATCACGATGATGAATAGAGGAGAAAGTCGACGTGATCCATTGCCTTATAGTTGACCCTGGTGCCTTACCCTTCCTCTTGGAGACACCCCTCCTGGCCTTTTCCTTCCTTGCTTGTTCATCCTTCCGTTCAACCTCTCTCGTTTGCCTGCGCAATTCAACTCGTCAATCAAACCACCTTCACCATCATGCCTGATAGTAACGAGCATGAGGACGACACTTGTAGTATTGGGAGCACTAGAACCACCTGTGAAACAATGAGATGGATAGCAAGGGGATAAGCACACACACACACAAAAGTCCAGGAGGGATGTAGAAACAGTTAGACAAAGAATCCACAGCTCAAAAAATAATTATGCAAAAATCTGAGAAATTCTGAACAGAGGTGAATCTCTTGCCAGGCCGGATAATCCAGCCTTACATGGGCGGATTAATCCGGCTCTAGCGAAAATTTTAGATCAACCTAGATTGAGTGCAAAGAATTATACCGAGCACAGGTATTACAAGACTTGATTTCTAACCGAATATGAACCAACAAGGCGAACGACTCCTATTCCAAGTTCCACAAAAATCAACACATCTATACAAAAGATGGTAGAGATGGAGTTACCCTCACTCATTGAAGGAAGAACAACGGAGGAGAAGGTAACCGGGATGCGTGGGGAAGAAGCTCCGGGGGAAGCCTAGAGAATCTGGTGGCCAGAACAGCTTCGGGGAGGGCTGGTGCGGCAGACGGCGGCTGGGGAGAGAGAGGGAGGCCAGGGGAGAAGAGCTGCTCTGTTTGAGCTCTTCCCCCGTTGCCCCCAGCCCTTAGGTAGACAGAAACAACAAGGGCGGAATATCTGGCCCCACTGGTGCAGATAATCCGGCCCATTTCTGAATTTTGTGAACATAGATTCAGGCCCACGCACCCCTAGACACCCCCCACAATAGAAACAAAGGATTTTGTGCAAGAATAGATGGCTTTGGGATAGAAAATTCTTGGGTTTAGACAACAAAACTGAGATGGTACTACACACCAAAGATTGCAAGAATCCAATCAAATAAAGCCAAAATTGGGGGTGGTTTCCATAGAACACAAGATATGCAAGAAAACTCCAGAAAGGGATCCACACGGAACCAACTCTTCTTGTGAGAAGGTGCGATGGCCGAGGCCACATGTTGGAGTGCATGGTATGATTACCGCGAAGATATATCTTGGGTTCAAGACCAACACTCATCAATAAGCCCACATATCACAAAATGATATTAGAGAAATGATTTTCTTGATTAGGCATTATGGGGGGAGGGTTAACCCAATCGATTAGGACCACACTCCCCCTATATCATGCCCACACCTCTAAACCAAATAAAGGAAGAGATATAAGTGGGTATGCATGATTAATCAGACAAACTCCTAGAATCAACGATATTTAGCTCATTCCTCAAATAACAAAACCTTTCTTCATAAAGTGGCTTCGTGAAAATATCAGCAAGTTGGTTATTGTTCTCACAAAGGAATAGATCAATATCACCACGAGCAACATGATCCCGAATAAAATGATTTGCGAATCTTAGTATGCTTGTCCTTGTATGCTGCAACTGTATTGTATGCAATTTTGATTGTACTGTCATTATCACATAAAAGAGGCACTTTGTCACAATTGGCACCGTATTCCTTTAAAGTTTGCCTCATCCATAATACTTGTGTACCTGCACTTGCAGTAGCCACCATATTCAGCTTCGGTGGTGGAGAGATATACATTCTCTTCTTTGAAGACCAAATACCAAAGACCTTCCCAAAATTGACAAGCTCCAGAAGTTGATTTCCTATCATCCTTGTCACTAGCCCAATTTGAATCAATATAACCCACATAGGGAGAAATTGGAGCCCTTGGGATACAATAAACCAAAATTAGGGGAATGAACCAAATATTAGAAGCTTCTCTTGACCGCCACATAAGTGGCTTTCTTTAGGAGCCGCTTGATACCTTGCACAACACACCTACACTCAACACAATAGTGGCTAGATGCACAGAGGTAAAGGAGAGAGCCGATCATGGATCAGTATACCTTTTGGTCCACATCTTACCATTGGGATTGAGTTCAAGATGGCATTTAGTTTGTCATAGTTGTGGCGACGCAATTAAGATCATCATCTTGAAACTCGTGAGCATGTCTTGGATGTATTTTGATTGATTTATGAAGGTTCCTTCTCTAAGTTGTTTGATCTCAAATCCAAGAAAGAACCATAATTCCCCCATCATAGACATATCAAACCTATCAGTCATAAGCTTTGAAAATTCATCATTAAATGCTTGATTAGTAGAGCCAAAGATAATGTCGTCTACATATAGTTGGCATTCGAAGAGCTCCCCCTTAACCTTCTTTAGTATAAAGAGTGGGATCGATTTTCCCAACCTCAAAGCCACGGTCTAACAAAAGCTCTTTAAGATGCTCATACAACGCACGTGGGGCTTGTTTAAGGCCATAGAGCGCCTTATCGAGTTTGTAGACATGGTTCTGGGAATTGAGGTCCTCTAAACCCGGGGGTTGCTTTACATATACCAACTCATGTAGAGGTCCATTAAGAAATGCACTCTTAACATCCATTTGCTGTAATTTAAAGTTATGGTGAGAAGCATAAGCAAGAAGGATATAGATAGACTCAAGGCGAGCCACGAGATCATAAGTTTCGCCAAAGTCAATGCCTTCCACTTGAGAGAAACCTTGTGCTACCATTCGTGCCTTGTTCCTTACGACAATACCATTCTCATCTTGCTTGTTCTTGAAAATCCACTTGGTGCCGATAACATTGTGGCAATCTTTTGTCTTCTTAACTAATTTCTAGAACTTGTTGCACTCGAAATTATTGAGTTATTCATGCATAGCAACCACCCAATCTGGATCTTCAAGAGATTCAAAGACTTTCTTAGGTTCCACCATAGATATGTGTGCTTGATCATCACTAAATCTTGCAAGCTCCCTTCTTGTGGACACCCTTCTTCTTAGATCGCCAACAACTTTATCTAGAGTGTGACCTCTTAATTCGAGGTTTCTTTCAGCACGAGCTTTGTGATGAATTTCAATAATCTTGTTATTTCTTGGAGGAATTTCTTCATCATTTGAGTCTTTGCCAGGTCCACTAGCTTAGCATTGATCAACAACTGTTTTAGTGAGTACTGGAGATGAAGAATCCTTGCCCTTGAAATATATCAACAGTCGTAATAGGAGGCTACTGCTGCTCTAAAGCTTTAGGGATGGATAATCCGGCCGAGGGAGGGTACGGAAAATTCGGCCTGGGAGTTCTTGCTCCTTCTTGGTCATCTTGAAGTTTTCTGGTGAGTGGTATAGCAGAGCCGGATAATCTAGCAACGGCCAGAAAATCTGGCCTGGGAGATTCTATAGTTGCTTGGTCATTCTGTTCATTCCTTCCATTTGATGGAGTATCAGGGCCGAATAATCCGGTGTTACCCAGAATATCCGGCCTGGAGCTTCCAGAGGCATTAGGTGATGGATGATCTTCAGCAGGTTGAGGTGTTGGTGTAGTAGTTTCTCAAGCACATGGAGCTTGATGAGCTTGTGTAGACGAGGGCTCAACTTGAGTAGAGCATTGTCCTTCCCGATCCGCCACAAGGGGTCCTCAATGGGGCAGAAAAATCCCACGCCCATTCTTCTTATGGCATCTTAGGGTATTTCAACATCTGCATCACAAACATCAACTTACCCCACATGGGAGGCATCATTTTCCTCGAATACCACACTACAAGATTCTACAACAGTTCCAGAGAGCTTATTGTAGACTCTATAAGTGTGGGATTCGGCACCATAACCAACAAAAAATACCTTATAAAGCCTTAGACTCAAATTTAGACAAACGAACTCCTTTAATAAGAAAGAAACACTTACAACCGAACACCCAGAAATATGAAATGTTGGGCTTGTTACCGGTAAGTATCTCATATGGTGTTTTGTCCAAGATTTTGCAAAGATAAAGCCGGTTTGATGAGTGACAAGTTGTGGAGATATCTTCAGCCTAGAAATTGTATGGTGGCTTGAATTCAGCCAACATAGACCTTGCCATGTCCATTAAAGTCCGGTTTTCCTCTCAGCTACACCATTTTGTTGAGGGGTGTACGCAGCGGAATATTGGTGTATTATCCCCTCTTCGCTAAGGAATTCATTCAGAGTGTAGTTATTGAACTCAGAGCCATTGTCGCTTCTAATTGCCAATATTGGGACATTGTGTTGATGCTGAACCTCGTTGGCAAAGTCAATAACAGTTTGTTGGGTCTCACTTTTTAGCTTGAAGAAGTAAACCCATGCGTATCTTGAGTAGTCATCAACTATGACAAGGCAATACTTCTTACCACCAAGGCTTTCATGAGACAGAGGAACAAAGAGGTCTACATGAAGGAGCTCCAAAATCCTCTTTGATGAAATAATCATTTTCCTTCGATGGGGAGAGTCATGCATCTTCCCTTCAACAGAAGCCCTGCAAACACATCTTTGGCAAAGGAAACATTTTCTTTTAGTCAAGAATGTGGCCACCCTTGTGAAGACTTTGCAAAGTTCTCATGTTGACGTGAGCTAGATGGCGATGCCATAACCAACCCACGTCGGCCTATCCGAATAAGCACATGGGACCCACAGTGGTTTTCCTGGAAAGGTCCACCACATATAGGTCATTTTCGACATACCCAACGAAAGCGACCATTAGAGACTTGCTCCACCAGAGTACCACTAAATCACCATCAACAAAAACTACAAATCCCATCTTACCAAGGGTACGAACAGAAAGTAAATTGTAACTGAGGGTCTCAACAAGCATGACGTCCACTAGAGAAATATCGTGGGTAACCACAACCTTGCCAAGACCCAATACCTCAGATTTTGACTTATCACCATAGGATACAATTATTTGATCATGGTGGGCCTCATCTCCGTGATGATCTCCTTGCTTCCGGTCATATAACTTGTGCACCTGCTATCGAGTACCCATTTAGACCCACAAGAAGCATAACCCTGCAAGAGAATTACTTCTTGTTTAGGTACCCATTTTTCAATGGGTCCCTCATGTTAGTAACAAGGGTATGTGGAACCCAAATAGACCGAGAAATATAAATTATCAAAGGGCCAACATAGTTAGCATAGAAATCACCATAGTAATCACGAA